>LR738712.1:250437540-250551836 GCA_902687465.1 Secale cereale | reverse complement strand
GACCACCGGAGGGGCCCCGGGGGTCCATCGGGTGGGGCCACCCATCCCGGTGGGGCCCCTAGGCCGCGAGGGGAAGTGTCCAGCCCTAATGGGCTGGCGCACCACTAGGGGCCCACCTCCCCATGCGCCTAGGGTTGAAACCCTAGGGGGGAGGGGGCGCCCCACTAGCCTTGGGGGGCAAGGAACCCCCCCTGGCCGCCGCCCCCCCCCCCCCTGCAGATTGGATCTGCAGGGGCCCTGGCGCACCCCCGTGGCCCCCTATATATATGTGGGGAGGGAGAGGGCAGCCGCACCCTTGCCCTGGCGCCTCTCCCCCTCCCGTCACACCTCCATACTCCCAACGCAGGGCGCCCGGCAAAGCCCTGCTGCGATCTCCACTGCATCCGTCATCACGCCGTCGTGCTGCCGGATCTCTGACGACTTCTCCTCCCCCCTTGATGGATCAAGAAGGAGGTGACGTTGCTGCACCGGACGTGTGTTGAACGCGGAGGTGCCGTCCGTTCGGCGCTAGATCATCGGTGACGAAGAACGCGAAGAGTACGACTACTTCATCCACGCTTCTTCGAAAGCTTCCGCTCGCGATCTACATAACGGTATGTAGATGCACTCTTACTTGCTCGTTGCTAGATTTCTCCATAGTTGGATCTTGGTGAAAGCATAGAAATTTTTTGAATTATGCTACGTTCCCCAACAGTGGCATCTGAGCTAGGTTTTATGCGTAGCATCTTGCACGAGTAGAACACAAAGCAGTTGTGGGCGTTTGAGTTTGTTCAACTTTCTTACCGTTACTAGTCAATCTTGATTCGGCGGTATTGTGGGATGAAGCGGCCCGGACCGACTTTACACGTACGCTTACGTGAGACTGGTTCCACCGACAGACATGCACTAGATGCATAAGGTGGCTGGCGGGTGTCTGTCTCTCCTACTTTAGTCAGATCGGATTCGATGAAAAGGGTCCTTATGAAGGGTAAATAGAAATTGACAAATCACGTTGTGGTTTCGGCGTAGGTAAGAAACATTCTTGCTAGAAATCCTATAGAAGCCACGTAAAACTTGCAACAACAATTAGAGGACGTCTAACTTGTTTTTGCAGCATGTGTTATGTGACGTGGTATGGCCAAAAACGAAGATGTGATGAATGATATATGTGATGTATGAGATTGATCATGTTTTTGTAATAGGGAATCACGACTTGCATGTCGATGAACTTGACAACCGGCAGGAGCCATAGGAGTTGTCTTAATTATTGTATGACCTGCGTGTCACTGAATAACGCCATGTAATTACCTTACTTCATTGCTAAACGTTAGCTATAGTAGTAGAAGTAATAGTTGGCGTGACGACTTCTTCAAGACACGATGATGGAGATCATGATGATGAAGATCATGGTGTCGAGCCGGTGACAAGATGATCATGGTGCCCCGAAGATGGAGATCCAAGGAGCAAGATGATATTGGCCATATCATGTCACTTTAATTGATTGCATGTGATGTTTATCATGTTTATGCATCTTGTTTACTTAGAACGACGGTAGTAAATAAGATGATCTCTCACTAAAATTTCAAGTATTGTGTTTCCCCTAACTGTGCACCGTTGCTAAAGTTCGTTGCTCCGAAGCACCACGTGATGATCGGGTGTGATAGGTTCTAACGTTCGCATACAACGGGTGTAAGACAGATTTACACACGCGATACACTTAGGGTTCACTTGACGAGCCTAGCATGTACAGACATGGCCTCGGAACACGGAAGACCGAAAGGTCGAACACGAGTCGTATAGAAGATACGATCAACATGAAGATGTTCACCGTTGATGACTGGTCCGTCTCACGTGATGATCGGACACGGGCTAGTCGATTCGGATCGTGTATCACTTAGATGACTAGAGAGATGTCATTCTGAGTGGGAGTTCATTAAATTTTGATTAAGATGAACTTAATTATCATGTACTTAGTCTAAATTCTTTACAATATCTCTTGTAGATCAAATGGCCCACGCTCAGGTTTCCCTCAATTTCAACGCGTTCCTAGAGAAAACCAAGCTGAAAGACGATGGTAGCAACTATACGGATTGGGTCCGTAACCTGAGGATTATCCTCATAGCTGCCAAGAGAACTTATGTCCTAGAAGCACCGCTAGGTGACGCTCCCGCCCCGGCAAACCAAGACGTTATGAACGCTTGGCAGTCGCGTTGTGATGATTACTCCCTGGTTCAGTGCGGCATGCTTTATAGTTTAGAATCGGGGCTCCAAAAACGTTTTGAGCACCACGGAGCATATGAGATGTTCGAAGAGCTGAAAATGGTTATCCAAGCTCATGCCCGAGTCGAGAGATATGATGTCTCCGACACATTCTACAGCTGTAAGATGGAGGAGAATAGTTCTGTCAGTGAGCACATCCTCAAGATTTCAGGATTGCACAACCGCTTGTCTCAGCTGGGAATGAATCTCCCAGATGAAGCGGTCGTTGACAGAATATCCTCCAGTCGCTCCCACCAAGCTTCAAGAGCTTCGTGTTGAACTTCAGTATGCAGGGGATGGAGAAGTCCATTCCCGAGGTGTATTCGATGCTGAAATCAGCGGAGGTAGACATCAAGAAAGAACATCAAGTGTTGATGGTCAATAAAACTACTAAGTTCAAGAAAGGCAAGGGTAAGAAGAACTTCAAGAAGGACGGCAAGGGAGTTGTCGCGCCTGGCAAGCCTGTTGCCGGGAAGAAGCCAAAGTATGGACCCAAGCCTGAGACAGAGTGCTTTTATTGCAAGGGAACGGGTCACTGGAAGCGGAACTGCCCCAAATACTTAGCAGACAAGAAGGCCGGCAACGTCAAAGGTATATATGATATACATGTTATTGATGTGTACCTTACCAGCACTCGTAGTAGCTCCTGGGTATTCGATACCGGTGCAGTTGCTCATATTTGTAACTCAAAACAGGAGCTGCGGAATAAACGGAGACTGGCGAAGGATGAGGTGACGATGCGCGTCGGGAATGGTTCCAAGGTCGATGTGATCGCCGTCGGCACGCTACCTCTACATCTACCCTCGGGATTAGTTTTAAACCTCAATAATTGTTATTTAGTACCAGCTTTGAGCATGAACATTGTATCTGGATCTCGTCTTATGCGAGATGGCTACTCTTTCAAATCGGAGAATAATGGTTGTTCTATTTATTTGAGAGATATGTTTTATGGTCATGCCCCGCTGGTCAATGGTTTATTTTTGATGAATCTCGAACGTAGTGATACACATATTCATAGTGTAGATGCCAAAAGATGTAAATTTGATAATGATAGTCCCACATACTTGTGGCATTGCCGCCTTGGTCATATTGGTGTCAAACGTATGAAGAAGCTCCATTCAGATGGACTTCTAGAGTCTCTTGATTATGAATCATTTGACACGTGTGAACCATGCCTCTTGGGCAAGATGACCAAGACTCCGTTCTCCGGAACAATGGAGCGAGCAACCAACTTGTTGGAAATCATACATACCGATGTGTGCGGTCCGATGAGTGTTGAGGCTCGCGGAGGCTACCGTTATGTTCTCACCCTCACGGATGACTTGAGTAGATACGGGTATATCTATTTGATGAAACACAAGTCTGAGACCTTTAAAAAGTTCAAGGAATTTCAGAATGAGGTTGAGAATCAACGTGACAGAAAAATAAAGTTCTTACGATCGGATCGTGGGGGTGAATATTTAAGTCATGAATTTGGCACACACCTTAGGAAATGTGGAATTGTTTCACAATTGACACCGCCCGGAACACCTCAATGTAACAGTGTGTCAGAATGTCGAAATCGTACTCTGTTGGACATGGTGCGATCTATGATGTCCCTCACCGATTTACCGCTATCTTTTTGGGGTTATGCTTTAGAGACTGCCGCATTCACTTTAAATAGGGCTCCGTCGAAATCCGTTGAGACGACTCCGTATGAACTTTGGTTTGGCAAGAAACCGAAGCTGTCGTTTCTAAAAGTTTGGGGTTGCGATGCTTATGTCAAGAAACTTCAACCTGAAAAGCTCGAACCCAAATTGGAAAAATGCGTCTTCATAGGATACACAAAGGAAACAATTGGGTACACCTTCTACCACAGATCCGAAGGCAAAGTCTTTGTTGCCAAGAATGGATGCTTTCTGGAGAAAGAGTTTCTCTCGAAAGAAGTGAGTGGGAGGAAAGTAGAACTTGATGAGGTGACAGTCACCCCTCCTATACCGGAAAGTAGCGCAGCGCAGGAAACTGTTCCTGAGGTGCCTGCACCGACAAGGGAGGAAGTTGATGATAATGATCATGAAGAAACAGATCAAGTTACTACTGAACTTCGAAGGTCCACAAGGGCACGTTCCGCACCAGAGTGGTACGGCAACCGTGTACTGAAAATCATGTTGTTAGACAATGATGAACCTTCGAACTATGAAGAAGCGATGGCGGGCCCGGATTCCAATAAATGGCTTGGAGCCATGAAATCCGAGATAGGATCCATGTATGAAAACAAAGTATGGACTTTGGTGGACTTGCCTGATGATAGGCACGCCATAGAAAACAAATGGATATTTAAGAAGAAGACAGACGCGGATGGTAATGTGACCATCTACAAAGCTCGGCTTGTCGCTAAAGGTTATCGACAAGTTCAAGGGATTGACTACGACGAGACTTTCTCTCCCGTAGCGATGCTGAAGTCAGTCAGAATCATGTTAGCTATTGCCGCATTCTATGATTATGAGATATGGCAAATGGACGTCAAAACAGCATTCCTTAATGGCTTCCTCAAGGAAGAGTTGTATATGATGCAACCGGAAGGTTTTGTCAATCCAGAGAACGCTAACAAGGTATGCAAGCTCCAGCGCTCGATCTACGGGCTGGTGCAAGCATCTCGGAGTTGGAATATTCGCTTTGATGAAGTGATCAAAGCGTTTGGATTTATACAGACTTATGGAGAAGCCTGTATTTACAAGAAAGTGAGTGGGAGCTCTGTAGCATTTCTCATATTATATGTGGATGACATATTGCTGATGGAAAATGATATAGAATTCTTGGAAAATGTAAAGGCCTACTTGAATAAAAGTTTTTCAATGAAGGACCTTGGAGAAGCTGCTTACATATTAGGCATCAAAATCTATAGAGATAGATCGAGACGCCTCATTGGTCTTTCACAAAGTACATACCTTGACAAAATATTGAAGAAGTTCAATATGGATCAGTCAAAGAAAGGATTCTTGCCTGTTTTGCAAGGTATGAGATTGAGCAAAGCTCAATCGCCGACCATGGCAGAAGATAGAGAAAAGATGAGTGTCATTCCCTATGCCTCGGCCATAGGTTCTATCATGTATGCCATGTTGTGTACCAGACCTGATGTGAACCTTGCCATAAGTTTGGTAGGGAGGTACCAAAGTGATCCCGGTACGGAACACTGGACAGCGGTCAAGAACATCCTGAAGTACCTGAAAAGGACTAAGGATATGTTTCTCGTTTATGGAGGTGACGAAGAGCTCGTCGTAAAGGGTTACGTCGATGCTAGCTTCGACACAGATCTGGATGACTCTAAGTCTCAAACCAGATACGTGTATATTTTGAATGGAGGGGCAGTCAGCTGGTGCAGTTGCAAACAGAGCGTGGTGGCAGCGTCTACATGTGAAGCGGAGTACATAGCTGCTTCTGAAGCAGCGCAGGAAGGAGTCTGGATGAAGGAGTTCATCACCGACCTAGGAGTCATTCCAAGCGCGTCAAGCCCGATGACTCTCTTCTGTGACAACACTGGTGCTATTGCTATTACCAAGGAGCCCAGGTTTCACAAGAAGACCAAGCACATCAAGCGCCGTTTCAACTCCATCCGGAATTATGTTCAGGATGGAGACATAGATATTTGTAAAGTGCATACGGATCTGAATGTCGCAGACCCGTTGACTAAACCTCTTTCACCAGCAAAACATGATCAACACCAGAACTCTATGGGTGTTCGATTCATCACAATGTAACTAGATTATTGACTCTAGTGCAAGTGGGAGACTGTTGAAGATATGCCCTAGAGGCAATAATAAAAGCATTATTATTATATCTCCTTGTTCATGATAATTGTCTGTTATTCATGCTTGAATTGTATTGTACGGAAACAGCGATACATGTGTGAATACATAGACCACAATAAGTCCCTGGTAGGCCTCTAGTTACCAGCTCGTTGATCAACAGATGGTCACGGTTTCCTGACCATGGACATGGGATGTCGGTGATAACGGGATCACATCATTAGGAGAATGATGTGATGGACAAGACCCAAACTTGAGCATAACACGAGATCGTATAGTTCGTAATGCATAAGCTTTTCAGTGTCAAGTATTTATTCCTTAGACCATGAGGTTGTACAACTCCCGGATGCCGTAGGAATACTTTGGGTGTGCCAAATGTCACAACGTAACTGGGTGGCTATAAAGGTACGCATCGGGTATCTCCGAAAGTGTCTGTTGAGTTGGTACGAACCGAGACTGGGATGTTGTCACTCCGTATGACGGAGAGGTACCTCTGGGCCCACTCGGTAAGACATCATCATAATGAGCTCAATGTGACTAAGTAGTTAGTCACGGGATGATGGATTACGGATCGAGTAAAGAGACTTGCCATGACGAGATTGAACAAGGTATCGGGAATACCGACGATCGAATCTCGGGCAAGTACCGTACCGATGGACAAAGGGAATAACATACGGGATTGAGTGAATCCTTGACACAGTGGTTCATCCGATGAAGATCATCGAGGAACACGTGGGAACCAACATGGGTATCCAGATCCCGCTGTTGGTTATTGACCGGAGAGTCGTCTCGGTCATGTCTACGTGTCTCCCGAACCCGTAGGGTCTACACACTTAAGGTTCGGTAACGCTAGGGTCGTAGAGATAAATGCACGTGGAAACCCGAAAGTTGTTCGGAGTCCCGGATGAGATCCCGGACGTCACGAGGAGTTCCGGAATGGTCCGGAGGTAAAGATTGATATATAGGAAGTCCAGTTTCGGCCATCGGGTGATCTCCGGGGGTCACCGGGAGCGTCCCGGGACCACCGGAGGGGCCCCGGGGGTCCACCGGGTGGGGCCACCCATCCCGGTGGGGCCCCTAGGCCGCGAGGGGAAGTGTCCAGCCCTAATGGGCTGGCGCACCACTAGGGTCCCACCTCCCCATGCGCCTAGGGTTGAAACCCTAGGGGGGAGGGGGCGCCCCACTAGCCTTGGGGGGCAAGGAACCCCCCCCCTGGCCGCCGCCCCCCTGCAGATTGGATCTGCAGGGGCCCTGGCGCACCCCCTGGCCCCCTATATATATGTGGGGAGGGAGAGGGCAGCCGCACCCTTGCCCTGGCGCCTCTCCCCCTCCCGTCACACCTCCATACTCCCAACGCAGGGCGCCCGGCGAAGCCCTGCTGCGATCTCCACTGCATCCGTCATCACGCCGTCGTGCTGCCGGATCTCTGACGACTTCTCCTCCCCCCCTTGCTGGATCAAGAAGGAGGTGACGTTGCTGCACCGGACGTGTGTTGAACGCGGAGGTGCGGTCCGTTCGGCGCTAGATCATTGGTGACGAAGAACGCGAAGAGTACGACTACTTCATCCACGCTTCTTCGAAAGCTTCCGCTCGCGATCTACATAACGGTATGTAGATGCACTCTTACTTGCTCGTTGCTAGATGTCTCCATAGTTGGATCTTGGTGAAAGCGTAGAAATTTTTTGAATTATGCTACGTTCCCCAACACAAACATGCATGGCACAATGGAATAAAACGTAGTACATGTCACCACGATCATTTTGACATATCATTTGCTCAAATCGGACATGCACACAAAAAGTTATCATCAAAACAAAACTGCATCAGACAACAAAACTGCCAGGGACTTAGTAAAAAAACCACCTCGGGGTGGTCAACGGTCAAACGGGCCCGGCGGGGTCAAACGGGCCGAAGCGACTGGATCTGGCTTGCGGATCGGGCCAGCCTAACGGGCCTCGCGGCGCCCGGCCCGCTAGGGCGCCCGGCGGCTGGGAGATCCGATCGGGATCGGGGCTCCTCCCCGATCCGATCGAGGGGTGGCGGCTCGAGGGCCTCCTGGCGAGCGCGCCGGCGGGAAGAGGCAGGGGGCCGCGGCGGCGCGGTGGCGCCCGGCGGGGAGGGGCGGCGCCGGCCGGCGAGGCGGGGCGGCGACCGGGAGGCGGTGGCCCGGCGGCGGAGGCGGAGCCGGCCGGTGGGGTGGCGAGAGGCGGCGCGGGAGGAGCGACAGGCGGCGGTGAGGTGGCGCGGCGGCGGCGAGCTCCTCCCGCGAGGATTCCGGCGGCGGCGGCTGGAGGAAGGAGATGACGGCGCGGGACCCGCGCGTCGGACGGAAGCACGGACGAGGGCCTTCGTAAGCACGGCGGCAACTTCGGAAGCACGATTTTCTGGGACGTCGGAAGCATGGTGGCTCAACGGTGGAAGCACCGGGATTCAACGGTGGAAGCACCGGCGGCGAACTGTGGAAGCATTAGGGTTTCAGACGCGAAAATTGGGGGGGTTGGACGTTTATATAGGCACAAGGAGCTAGGGTTGTCCAAATGAGGTGAGGTTTTCGGCCACATGATCACAATTGGATGGCCTAGATGAAGGGAGGGGTTTGAGTTGGGTTGGTGGGCTGTTGGAGGGGTGTCTTGGGCCTCAAAGAGGGGGTACTTTCAGCCCACGAGAATAACTGTTGGAGCACCAAACGAACTCCAAACGCGACGAGATTTGACAGGCGGGTTACACACACCAAAACAACAACACACGACAAGTCTCGCGCCAAACCGGAAACGTTACACGGCCAAACACCAAAGTAGGCCTCGGGGATGCCACGGACACGTGAGAGAGTTCCGGAACTCGAAACGGACAACGGGAAGGAACGAGTGGGACCGGATGCAAACGACAACACAAATGCAATGCGATGCACATGACTACATGATATGAATGAATGAACACACGCACACGACAAAAGACAAAAACCCGAAAAAGACGAAGAGCCCGGAATGGAATTGATGGAGCCAAAGATATTATATATTGCCCAAAAGGGAAAGTATTACATCCGGGGCATTACAAACTCTCCTCCACTACAAAAAGATATCGTCCTGAGATCTAGGACTGGAAGAAGGAAGGGTACTCGGAATGAAGGTGATCTTCTCGTTCCCACGTAACTTCTCGGTCGGTATGGTGTGACCACTTGACTTTCAAGAATTTGATGGACTTGTTGCGGGACTTGCGCTCGGTTTCCTCGAGAATAGCAACTGGGTGCTCTCGGTAAGATAAATCTTGTTGAAGATCAATCTCCTCAAATGGAATGATGCGTTCCGGTGTCTTGAAGCACTTGCGGAGTTGAGACACATGAAACACATCATGAACATTGGCGAAGTTGGAAGGGAGCTCAAGTTGATAGGCTAGATCGCCTCTTTTGCCAAGGATGTTGAAAGGCCCGACGTATCTAGGAGCAAGCTTTCCTTTGATACCGAATCTTTGGGTGCCTTTCATAGGAGAAACACGGAGATAGACATGATCCCCAATGTTGAAGGCCAAATCACGATGCTTGCCGTCATAGTAGCTCTTCTGACGCGACTGAGCGGCCTTGAGATTCTCACGTATGACTTTGCACATTTCTTCGGCTTCTGAGATCAAGTCATTGCCAAGAAATTTACGTTCACCTGTCTCGGACCAGTTGAGAGGGGTACGGCACTTTCTGCCATAGAGGATTTCAAATGGAGCTTTGCCGGCACTTGCTTGGAAGCTGTTGTTGTAAGAGAACTCGGCAAATGGAAGGCAATCTTCCCATTTCATGCCAAAAGATATGACACAGGCTCTGAGCATGTCTTTTAGAATCTGATTCACTCTCTCGACTTGACCACTAGTCTGAGGGTGAAAAGCAGTGCTGAACCTGATCTTAGTGCCCATGGCAGACTGAAAGGAGTCCCAGAACTTAGAAGTGAACAGACTTCCACGGTCTGAGGAGATAACTTGAGGAATGCCATGGAAGGACACAATTCTGGAAGTGTACAACTCTGCCAATTGAGCTGCATTGATTGATTCTTTGACTGGAAGGAAGTGAGCGACTTTGGTAAGCTTGTCAATCACCACAAAGATAGAAGCATTCCCTCTCTTGGACTTAGGAAAGCCAGTGACGAAATCCATTTCAATGTGGTCGAATTTCCACTCGGGAATAGGAAGCGGTTGGAGAAGACCGGCTGGACGTTGATGCTCTGCCTTCACTCTTCTGCAGACATCACACTCATTCACGAATTGGGCAACCTCCCTTTTCATGCGAGTCCACCAGTAAGATTTCTTGAGGTCTTGGTACATCTTGGAACTACCAGGATGAATGGAAAGGAGGGAATCATGTGCTTCGTCCATTATGAGCTTCCTGAGATCACCTTTGGGAACCACGAGTCTGTCCTCAAAGAACAAGGTATCTCTCTCATCAACGCGATAGCACTTGTATTTAGGAGTACCCTTTGCAATACCATGTTTCACTTTCTGCACCATAGCATCACTGAGTTGGGCCTCACAGATCTGATCTTCCAAGGTAGGAGCAACTTGAAGATTTGCAAGAAAACCTTGCGGAACAACTTGAAGGTTGAGCTTCCTGAATGCTTCACAAAGCTCAGGCTGGAACGGCTTGATAAGGAGGCTGTTGCAATATGCCTTTCTGCTCAAAGCATCTGCAATCACATTCGCCTTGCCAGGTGTGTGTTCGATGCTGGGATCATACTCTTGGATCATTTCGACCCAACGAGTCTGGTGGAGGTTCAGATTTGGCTGTGTGAAGATGTACTTCAAGCTCTTGTGATCGGTGAAGATGTCGACTTTTCTGCCTAACAGAAGGTGTCTCCACGTAATCAAAGCATGTACCACAGCTGCTAGTTCAAGATCATGTGTGGGGTAGTTCTTCTCACTTGGCTTCAGCTGATGAGAAGTGTATGCCACAATTCTCTTGTCCTGCATAAGCACACCACCAAGTCCTTGAAGAGAAGCATCACAGAATACTTCGTAGGGCTTGGACTCATCTGGAGGAGTTAGAACTGGAGCAGAGACGAGCTTTTCTTTGAGAGTTTTGAATGCCACTTCACAATCTGGAGACCAGTAGTACTTGACATTCTTCTGCAGCAAGTTGGAAAGAGGCTTGGCAATCTTGGAGAAGTTCTCAACGAACCTTCTGCAATAGCTGGCAAGACCAAGAAAGCTTCGGAGTTGCTTGACGTTCTGAGGAGGTTCCCAGTTGACAATTGCTTCAACTTTCTCGGGGTTTACCGCAATACCGTCAGCGGAGATGATATGGCCCAGATACAAGACCTTATCGAGCCAAAATTCGCACTTGGAGAACTTGGCATAGAACTTATGTTCACGGAGTCTGTCGAGAACCAGACGGAGGTGCTTTTCGTGATCCTCTTCATTCTTGGAAAATACCAAAATGTCATCCAGATACACAAGCACAAACTCGCCGGTGTAGGGGTTGAATATGTAGTGCATCATTCTCTAGAAGGTAGGTGGAGCATTAGCGAGACCAAAGGACATGACTGTATACTCATAGGAGCCGTAGCTCGTTCTGAAGGCAGTCTTGGGGATATCTTCTTCACGGATGCGAATTTGGTGATAGCCCATTCGGAGATCGAGCTTTGAGAACACTTTAGCTCCTTTGAGCTGCTCGAACAATTCGTTGATGTTGGGGGGCGGATACTTGTTCTTTATTGTCTTCTTGTTCAATGGCCGGTAATCGACGCAAAGGCGCTCCGTGCCATCCTTCTTCTTGACAAATAAGACACCACAGCCCCAAGGAGATGTACTAGGCCTGATCAGACCCATACGCTCCTGTTCATCAAGCTGCTTCTTCAACTCCTTCAACTCTTTAGGAGAGAGCTTGTACGGACGCCGGCATGCTGGCTCAGTACCCGGCTCGAGTTCAATGACGAATTCCAGTTGACGGTGTGGACGCATGCCTGGAAGTTCTTCAGGAAAGACGTCTTCGTATTCGTTAACCACCGGAATTTGAGATATGGCATCTATCTCGCCCTTGTCATTGAGAGAGAAAAGCCTGATTGTGTTATCCCGAGAGGCGAAGATAATCACATCATCATCGGAATGAGTAATCTTGACTTCCTTGTGTGCACAGTCAATCTGAGCATCATGCTGAGAAAGCCAATCCATTCCGAGGATGAGGTCAATGTCAGAATTGCCGAGAACCACCGGTTTAGCCAGAAAGCGATAATCACCCATGCGAATAGAAACATCCGGAGCAAATATATTAGAAGTCATACGTCTCCCCGGAGAAATGACTTGCAACTTCTGAGGCAGACTTTGGACGTCAACATTATGCTTGGATGCGAATGGTTGAGACATGAAAGAACTTGAAGCACCCGAATCAAACAACACTTTAGCAGGAAAAGAGTTCACTGGAAGGTTACCCAATATGACATCAGAAGAATTCTCCGCTTGCGCTGCATTCATCAGATTCACCCTTGCTTGCTTGGGATTGTGCTTGACAATAGCTGTGCTGACAGGTGGAGGAGGCGGAAGGCGCTTCGGGTTGGGGCACTTGTTAGAATAATGACCCTTCTGGCCACACTTGTAGCAAGTGACCTCAGAAAGAGGACGAGCAGGAGGAACACTTGACTTGGAAGCTTGGAACTGCGACTTGGACTGATTGCCTTGGTTGTGTGGGTGGGAGAAACCACGACCACCAGCATTCTTGTTGTTGTTGTTGTTGTAGGGAGCTCGGATCACAGGAGGAGGTGGAAGCCAAAATTTCTGTTGCTTCACGACCACTTGAGAAGATGAGGAGGAGTGAACGGCATCTCGGATCCTCTTTTTGGAAGCTTCCATCTTGAGCTGGGCTGCCTCTTGCTTAAGCGCCATGTTATAGAATTTGTCAAACTCATCAGGCTCGAACAAGGTGAGAGCAAGTTGAAGTTCATCCTTCAGACCTCCACGGAACTGATAGATCTTCCTCTTGGCATCTGGGATGTCTTGCTTGGCATAGCGGGCAAGGTTTTGGAACTTGACATTATACTGGTAGACAGTCATAGAGCCTTGCTTCAGGTTGCGGAATTGCTCACGCATACCCTCGATGACACTTGTTGGAATGTGGTGAGAGCGAAAATCCTTGCAGAAATCATCCCAAGAGATCACACGCCCTTCTCTGGAGTCTTTGTACTACTGCCACCAATCAGCTGCTTGGTCCTTGAGTTGGAAGGCTGCAAACTTCACATAGTCCTCAGGCCTTACGTTACTGCACTCAGAATGCTTCTTGATATCAGTTATCCAATCTTCAACATCGAGAGGGTCGACACAGTAACTGGAAGCCTTTGGTTGATTAGCCAAGAACTGGTTGAGCGTAGCATGGTGTTGTTGGTTGAAGAGATTGCCTTGGTTCCCTGGAGCACCCTGATTTGCTTGATTTGCTTGCATCTGCTGCATCATCTGCATCAACATCTGGGTGTTCTGATTTGTAGTCTGCATAATCGCTCTCCAGGCCTCAGACGGAGGAGGAGGGGAAGGAGGACGATCTGGAACCTCTTCACCCTCTGGGTTAGCGTTGGGAACCCGTTTCGGAGCCATCCTGAAAGAGATGACCACCAATCAGCAATTGATTGAAAGAAGATATAAGCTGAAACAATGGATAGAAATGCAACATAGTCTTCACAAGAATCATTCGAACAAGAGGAACGAATGAAATTCTCAGTTTAATGATAACAACAATCTTCACGAGAAGCCACTTGGGGACAAAAGGTAAATAAGAAAAACACAAGGTACAGATGGAACAAACACAAGATAGGAGCTTCGTTCGACATCTTTGTGCTGAAAGCTTATGGAACCTGTTACGAAAGGGTTTTGCAATCCCCGGATCAGCATAGCCAAGGACCCTTTAAGATGCAACTCCCTATCGGAACATCGGCCATAAAACCACTTCACTCAATGTAGAACCCCGAACTCCGTAACCTGCATTCGTTGGAAGAATGCCTACGAGCTACTAGATGAACCCTCCTAACGCGCCTCCCGGTCAAGCTTACAAATTCCTCCATAATTCATGCCTTTCCATACATTTTCAACATTACAACCAGTGTGATTACCATACCTACCACAGCCCAAAAGTAATTGCAAATGGGTATTGCTATTTGTCTTTGATCTTCAAGCTTCCTAACCTTCTTCTTCAACATCCTAAGCTCAACAACTAGCTCTCTGTCAGTGTGTTCTTTGCCCTCCATCTCTTCTTCTGGAGCTCGTGCTGCGGCCACTACCGTTCGTGGCAGCATATGCAACCATTTTTCATGCTCTTCTTGCAGTTCATTCACAAGTGTCTTGGCCAGAGCATCGTCCCAAAGAAAGAAGCATGTCACCTGCATGAACACCAAACAGATCAACCCATTGCTCAAAGATCCCGATCACGAAAATGGTGCAATTGCCCCGATTCTTACCCCATTCTCGTTGCACACGTAGAACGGACGATTCTGGTTCCTCGTTGTGTGAGAAACCCTCCGATCAACGCCCGCCCGGCACCGCGGACAGATGAAGACAGGAATGTCCACACGCGCCCGGCTCTGCATCCGCGAGGTGGCGCGGGAGCTTGAGGAAGACATGGAGCTCGGAGCCGAAGGGGATCTCAACGCCGTCGCACCCTCCATAGCTAGCTTCCCACCGTCGTGCTCTCTCTCGCCGTGGTCACCACTGTGCTCTGTCTCTCTCTCGCCGTGGTCACTACTGTGCTCTCTGTCGTCGTGGTCACCGCCTCTTTCGCCCGCTTATATAGCACACCCGCAACGGCTCTCTGCTCAATGACTCTCTGCTAGGTCCCACAAGCCACGCGTGCAACAGTATGAATACAATTGGTCGTCTCTGCCGCCTGGTCCCACCTGTAAGGGTCGAGTCAAAAGGTTGACCTGACGGAGACGGTAGAATTCACGGAACGAGTCGCTGTGCATGGACTAGGGGCAAAACTGAGCACAATTCGTATCTGAGGGCAAAACTGAGCACATGGACACCACTGAAGACAAAAGGATAATTAACCCCTACTTAAAAATAACCTAAGGCTCAGCTTCATCCTTTCCTCCGTCCAACCTCTCTATATACATTTCCTCTTCCTTCCTTTTTATGACTTTTCTCCTCTTGTCTTCGATTTCTTCCACAGTTTTTCCCTAAACCAACTCAATTGTCCAATGTCTTATTAACATACCAAAATACATACTATTTTCTTTCATAAGTCAATATGTTGTTACTAAATAATTATTTAACAATAAGACGGTAGGTAAATTATGTTCATTGAAAAAAAAACTAGCTAAGATTTTAGCGCACCAATGTAATAATCCCTTCGTTCCTTTATGTAAGGTGTATTATTTTTAGTTCGGTGACCAAGGAATAAAAATATAGACATGTTAGGCTGAAATTACCCTTGGCAAATTTGTTGGTTAGTGGTAAGTAAATCAGTTACTCTAGGAAAGTAAGAGATGCATGCAATCGATAGAGAGATAGTTTCCTTCTTTTGCTACCAGAAGAGATACAGAAAATCAGCAGACATATGCTTTCCTTGTTTCTAGAGGGTAACAAGGGAATTATGAGGAATTAGAAGAAATGCACCTTACATTCTAAAATTTTATCATAAACAAATACACATTACATAAAGGAACAAAGGGAGTAATAGACTGCAGTCATGGGTCAATCTATTAAAATATTTATTGCCCCGTTGCAACACCCGGCAATTTATATTTTGAGGAAAACACACGGCAATTATCTAGTAGTCCTAAAATAACATTAACTTGTTAGACATTTTGTCTAAGGTACATAGTAAAATTCATTTTGCAATTTTAGAGCGTGTGCCATGGCACCCCCACTAGAACAGCCACTGGCCAGAACGAGTCATCGACACGTTGCAATCGTTGCTACCCTACCAGAGTCGACCTGATCTTGAGAATGACAACCTATATGTCTTTATGCATGTGCCCCTAAAGAGCAAGGACCATCGCTCTTGAATTGCGATTGTCAACTTTGAAATCTTAGATTGATATGAAGCGCCTAGTAACACTAGATCTCACTGCCCTGAAAGCACGACAAAAAATCTAAAACCGCAATTATGTTTTATTTCTTACCCTCGCCGGTGAAAAGGACTACAAAATGTAACGTTACCTAGTGATTGCCAATAGTGGTGCGGTAACCCTGGATATTACTTTACAACTTGATTTTTTATTTAGGGAAAAATGTTGCTTATTTATTCATAGTTCATCTCTTCTGTAACCTCGGAGCGGACATACTCCGGGGACACATCAAGCCATGGTTTACATAACAACTTACAGTAACCCTCCCTATCTAGGACGTGTGCTACTTTATTTGCACTTCTACGAACCCGTATAACGCGATGTTCTTGAACCCCTCGAAGTAAGGTTTTGATTTCATGTACCAAATGCCCAGTGAGGGAGAAATCCTTGTTGACATCTACCAGCTTCCTGACCGCCTCGTTGGAGTCCATCTCTAGGATAAGCTTCTGTAAATTGAGTTCTTGACCAAGCACGACAGCTCGGCAACACGCCTACAGCTCGGCCACTTCGGGGTCGACGACAGCTAAGAAAAAGTGGCATGCTGCTACAAGGAACTCACCATGACAGTCCCTAAGAACTACACCTCCTGCTCCTGCCCCTTTACTCTTTGTCAATGTGTAATGCCCAGGATAGGACTATACCTCCTACGTGTCGAGGCACGACTTAAAGGTATAAGCCCATCCTAGAATGATCTCAAGTTTGGTATCTTTGCACGACTCATGTAAAAGAGGGATTAAAATGCAAAAGGAGATAGTTGGCTTACACTCGCCACTTCACACAATACAATAAATAAACAAAAACATCATACAAAACATCACAACCCGAATACGGGTGAAGAACAAAAGAAAGAAACCAAAACAACATAAAACCACAGGTCAGGAACGAATCCTAGTAGAAACCACTACTGATCGTCAAAACGTCACAAGCACACGGACAAACTCTTCATCGAGCTCCTGGTGAAGAACTTGAACCAGCTCCTGCATCAAACTCGGCTGAACCTGCATCTGGTGTTGTAGTAACTGTGAGTCACGAGGACTCAGCAATCCCATAACCATGGGTAACAAGACTAGCAAAGCTTTATGGGTAGGAAGAGGTAAAGTGGTGAGGCTGCAGCAGCGACTAAGCATAATATGGTGGCTAACTTACGAGTACCAGAATAAGATGAGAAGCTACGCAAACGGTCGCAAAAGAGGTGATCGCTAAAGATCCTAACTACATACGGTCAAACATAACCCCACCGTGTTCTCTTCTCAAAGTGAAAAGAGACAGTCACGGTTACTCACACAATTGTGTGTTTTACTTCGAATCATCTGTCAAGTTTTCTACAACCGGACATTAACAAATTCCAATCTGCCACATAACCGCGGGCACGGCTTTCGAAAGTTCATAACCCTGCAGGGGTGTTCCAACTTAGCCCATCACAAGCTCTCACGATTAGCTGAACTGATAAATATAATATCATCACTCCTTATCTTAGGGAAAATCCGATCAGGCTCGGAATCCCTGTAGCACAAGTCATTTCAACAATGGTAAAACAAGTCCAGCAAGACCTCCCGGCGTGCCGACACCCTGATAGTAGCCGCGCGTATCTCGTCTCAGGCCACGTCCGGATGAGCAGTACGTACAGATACCGAAGATCCCAGCGAACTGGGTGGTATCCGCAAGTGGCTCTAGTTTGGGACCAACACCATCAGCACTGGCCCCCCCTGCTATGTAGAATTAAGAATCCTCGGGTAGCGCTAACTCCCTATGCAATTTAATTATTTAATTAAGTTGTTATTATGAGGCAAATTAAAACCAATGTTGGGTCTTGCTGGAGGAGTTTTATTCAAAGTCGAACTGTCAAGGGGTCCCCATTACACCCATCGTGTTAGGAACGCAAAATCAAGGAACATAATGCCGGTTTATCGGCGCCTAAGGTGGCATGAGTGGAACAAAACACCGAGCAAAAGGCCAAGCCTTCCACCCATGCCGAGTGTATAGGTGTGTTAATAATATTAATAGATATTGTGATATATCCAACAACAAGTTCCCTCCTGGAACGAACTTCATCTTCACCTGCAACTAACAACGCTATAAGAGGAACTGAGCAAGCGAGGCTGAGCAAGCGGGTAACATAGCCAAACAGTGGTTTTGCTAGGAAGGTGTCAAGGTTAGAGGTTTCATGGCAACAAGGAGAGGCTGACATAAAAGATGGGTATCGCGACATGTAACGATAGCATCGAGACAACTAAGCATGGCAATGGTAGTAAAGGTATCCAAGGGTATGATCATCTTGCCTGGGATTCCACAAGGGAGAAGAACGGATCCATGAAGCAGAAGGAGCAGCAGACGAGCGAATCCTCACAACTCCGGAACGAAACCGAAGCTAACAAGAGAAGCAACCGGAAAGAAAGAAACAACACGGTAAACACACAAGCATAAACATGGCATACGATGCACATCCAAGTATGATGCATGTCCGGTTTAATATGCATGGCAAAGTGCACAACCAAAACTACAAGTTAAGTGGAGCTCAATATGCAACGAGTTGCATATTGACGAAACACCACATTTAATTATTTAGTTGACTCTCATTATTTACAAGACAAGATTAATTGTTTTTTAACATGGCAAGAGGTGAAGCATAAAGAAACTACACTAACTAGGCAATTTAAATGAGGCCGGAGAATAACAACAACATATCCGGAAAATCCCCATGAGCATGTTTAATAATTATAAGCAAACAACAATTTAACATATAAGGTTGTTAACATGATGCGGATGACATGATCAAGTTTATGCAAGTTTTGTTAAAGGTTGACAATTAACAAGATATGAAGCATTTGTCACCGTGGTGGAAAGAAAGAGGGCGCCACGGCAACGATTCCGAAAAATGATGCCACGGCAACATATCGGTTCCGGTAACTCGTTGAGAGTCCGGTGTAAAAGAAGAAGATGGCGTGAGCGAGTCACACGAGATGAAAGGTGGGCGATCCCGTTACCGGGTTCCCACGAGTCGGTGACGAGGCAACCGAGGAACAAGACAAAAGGTGGAACGGGCACGAAGCACACACGAGAGACATTCATACAACACAACAAGCATTCAACCACGGTGTCGTCGTCTCGGGTTATACCTTCGAAGCGTGCGTTTCGGGCGGTTCGAGATCGTAGAGGGACGTAGTGGAAGTAGAGGAAGTAGTCGTTCCGTCGGCGGTAGTTGTGCTCGGGCGACGGTAGCGGAAGTAGTGGTACAAGTTCGTCTCCGAGACGGTAGTTGTTCACGAGGTCGTTTGTAGAAGTTCGAGTCGTCGAGCGTAGTGGTACTTGTCGCATCCGGAAACACGGGTCTTCGAGGGTCGACGGTAGTGGTACTTGACATTTCGCCGTGTAGGGGTACTTGTCGTGGCGTCGGACGTAGTGGAAGTAGAGGTACTTGTTCCGTAGCCGTTCACGAGCTTGTTTTCTCGTAGGTGTTCGGTTCGTCGAGGTACTTGGTCGTAGGGGTACTTGGTCGGGTCGCCGTGTACTCGTTCGTGTAGTCGAACTCGGCTGTAGTTGTACTTGTCACGGAGGGGTACTCGTCGTCGGTCACGTTCACGGTTCTTAGACGTTCTCGAAGGTGGCACTTGCTGCTCCAAGGTTACTTGAGATAACAAAACAGCAATAAAACAAAACAAAACGGAAAGGGGAAAAAAGGCTGCGGGGAAAGGATCCTAGCAGGGGACGGGCGCTCGAGGTGGAGCTGCTGGAGTCGAAGGAAGGCAGGAGGGAGGCGGCCGGCTGGATGACGCGGGAGCCAGGGTGCAGAGGAGGCGGCGGACCGGCCGGCCTTGGCGTCGAGGACGGATGGAAGGGACGAAGCGGGGCGGCCGAGGCACTCGGGCCAGAGGCGAGGCGACAGCCTGGCCGCGGCGCTGGATGACGGCGACGGCCCCCTGGCCGGGCCGGGCCGGCTCGCGGGGCAGCCAGGCGAGGCTCAGGACGGGCGAGGACGAAGGGGAGGCCTCGGTGGCCGGGCGACGTGAGGACGCAGGCTCGCGGACGGCTCGACGAGGAGGGAAGGGATGCGGGGAAGCCGCGGCCTCGGGCCTGGGCGTCGCTGGCGCTGCAGAGGCGCCGCTCCTGGAGGCCGAAGGAAGGCGGGCGCTGGAGGCGTCGCCGGCCTAGGATGGTGAGGTGCGAGGTATTCGGCCTCGGTCGGGCGCGCGGGACTGACGATTGGGGGCTCGAGCGAGAGCTTCTGGCCCGGGGCGCTCGGGGCCTGGGCGAGGCAGGAGGGAGCCGCGCGGTGGGGCGCCGGTGGAAGGAGGCGAGCGCCCGGTCGAAGCTGGAGGAGGGAGGAGGCGAGGGAGAGTCGGGGTCGAGGCAGAGGGAAGATCGGGATCGGGGCCGAGGGGAAGAGAACGAGGCTGGGGCTCGATAGGAACGGGAGGGTGGCGGCGGCTCGAGGGACGAGAGGGAGGAGCTGCGGGAGCTCTAGGGTTCGGCGCGGGATGGGCCAGGGAGGCCTGGTGTTGGGCCAACTGGCCTGGGCCTGATGGGCAGCGGTTGGCCTAAAGGCCGGCTGGAGGTTGGGAAGGAGGAGGCCCAGATGGCCTCAGGCCTGCTGGATTTTCTACTCTTAGAATTACAGAAAAGAAATAGGAAGACAGAAAAGAGAGGAGAAGGTTAGGAGAGAATTAGGGCAAGGGACAATTATTCTCGGGCTCGTAAAAATGAGCACGGCCGGAGAAAAAAAACAAAAGGCCAGATCGGAAAAATAATTCAAACATATTTGAATTTAATTCAAATAGGTTTGAACTAAGACTTGATTATAGAAGTGTCCAAAAATGTTCAAATTTTCGGAGGAACCTCGAAACAACGGAAAAGAATTATTGGCAAGGTTTTGAAGGTGAAACTCGAAGTGAAAAGACATGGAGAAATTATGCAAGTGTGTTACGGTGATTCCGAAGCAATGGAATAATTATTAATATAGCTCCATAATTATTAGGAGGCTTTTATATGTTATAAAGAGAAGACATTCTTCCCTCGATTTAAATGGACCGAAGGTCCACACGATTTATTTAGGTTGAGATGCAAAGATTAATATGACATGATGGCATGATGACATGATGCGATGCGAAGAAAAAATAAATAACACAAGCAAAAAGAAACACAAGGGGAACCCGGAACATCTGGAATCTTCTGGAATCTTCTGGGACGTCGGTCTCGGGCGTCACAACTCTCCCACACTAACAGAGGATCTCGACCCGAGATCCTAGAGATATCATCGGGTAAAACGGAAGAGGAAGAGGTAAAACAAAGTTGCTTCTTTGACAAACGAGTGAAAACCAAAGAACCTTGAGAGGTTGAACAAGTTGAAAGAAGAAAGCAACGGAGATGAACGAAGTTAAGAGCACTCCGTTAGAAAGAGGAACAAGAGCATTACAAGAGCCTTGCAGGTTGAAAGACATGAAACAAGAGCTTAAGAACCAAAAGAATATGAAACTGCAACGGCATAGCCAAGGAATAAGAATGACAGAATTCGGACAGCACTCCGTCTGAAAATGGAAGGAATTAACAAGAACTTGCCTAGTTGAGATGATACTTGATGAAAACAAGAACACACAGCCTCCGGAACAATAAAAGAATGGTACAAGGGTAAGAAAAGATTCTGACAGCACTCCGGTTAAGAGACAGGCAAAACATGAAAAGATGAGGAAACTAGAATTAAGAATACCACACTCCGGATAACTAGATAAACAAGGGAAAAGAACATGATCTTGATAAAAAACGAGATGATGGTCAAAAGAGCAATATCACAAAGCCTCCGGAATTAAAGAATAGATGCTAGATCGTTGGAAAGAAAAGATCGAAGAAGAAGATGACAACTTCTCCCACGAATGAATTAGAAAATCCTCCTTACGGAGAAGGGTTGAACGGAGTTGATGGAAAAATCAACAACGAAAAGAATAAGCTTGATGTGGGCTTAAGGAAAACATCTCAAAATTATGAGGTGACAACCGGCCACTAATGGAAAACAATTTGATTGGATTGATATCAACAAGGAGACGATAAACTTATTTCACCGGAATGAAAAATGAAGAACTTGGGTCATTTATAAGCACCATAATAACAACAATTCTCAGGGAAAGCTTTTAGGTGAAATACAACCCCAAGATAACTCCAATGAATAAATTGAAGGGTTGAAAAGATCTCCTGAACAAAGAAAATGATGGGTTTAAATATCTCATTCTTGATAACTCGTGAGTCATGAAACATGAAGGAATTGACAAGAATGACATAACACCATCTGAAAGATAAGGTGGAAAGAATTGCAATTGGAAAGCATGAAGAAGAATGCTTGAGCTCCAACAAGAATCTTGATGAAAACTTCGAGGATGAATTAAATGAAGATGAACCACCATGAAGAACTCCGGTAAAGAAAGCATGAGAAGTGAAAGATGAAAAGAATAAGACTCAAGGCCAACGATGAATTAGATTGAGCTTGAAAAGATATAATTGAAATAACATGGAACTCCGGCAAACAAGATGAAGAATTTAGAACCAAGGATATAATATGATGAACAAGCTCCAGACAAAAGAATTAAATCACCTTGAAGGAATAAGAATAAGAATTATGTTATGCATCTCCTTCACCAATTTAAATTGATGGCAACCGAAGGATTTGGCATACTACTTATTCTCGTTGGAAAGGATTAAAGAGAGATCTAGCACAAGCTCAGCTAATTATTCAACAAAGCACCGGTAGAATTGTGAAAAGAACAAATGAATTGATATGGTAACAAGGAAAAGTAATCTTGAATGAACCATCGTAAGAATATGGAGACGAACGAAGAGGCATCAAAGAAGAATAGTTGTAGGACGAAGTTGAAAACTGAGAACGAAGAATCTTCTGAAATGATGGCCTTCGGAGGATCACAAAGAAAAGAATTCATGAAATGCTCCGGATGGGTATGAAAAATAATTCCTCACAATCAAAACGACAATGAGGATGGCAAGAAGCTAGAACCACAAATCTTCAAGAAGACGGGTCAAGATTTAAGGGAAACTCTTCTCCGGTCTCCAATGCTGAGAATGAAGACGAGAAATGCCATGAAGAATTGTTGAGCACTCCGGAATGAAGAATTAAAAAGGTTGAACCAATGAAGAAAAGAATTTGAAAACGATCTTGGGGAAGGCATGTGACTGATGGAAATCATTCTTACGTCACACTTTGAAAAGAATTTAAGTATATCTCCGGAATAATTAGAAGAGTCAGGTAAGATCCTGGGAAAAGACCTGTGGGTTAAGGCCCACTCAAAGAAATCACCGTTGAAAAAGATTGCTTAAGAGATATTGCACCGGTTGAATTAAAAAGGCTTGAATAAGATAGCAACCTCAAAATGGATTAAGAATGGAATTATGAATCTTCAGCACTCCGGATATGAATAGCAGGAGGAGAATGATTAATTGGTGCACCGGAATAAGAAAGCATTATGAAATGAGGAAAAAGGATAAGATCAACACCGAAATCTTGAATTACATCCACCGGCAGAATAGAGAACAAAAGAATGATGAACTTGAAGCTCTTGAGCATCTTTACGATAAATCACCGGATAAGAACATTGAAGGAAAAGAATGAAGAAATATCACATGAATAAAATGGATACTTCATCTGAGAATTTCTTGCTCTGAGAAGAAGAAGGGTGGGAGGGTGGGGAAAACAAAGACAACTTGGGATGAACAAAATGGACACCGGTTGAAAAGAATTTAACATGAAGATCTCGAAGGTCAAGAAGGACTAGCACTCCCATAGAAATATGAGAATACCGATTAAGAAAGGTATGAAATCAACATTTGACATCGAAGCAACTCGAATACCAGAATCAAAACAAAAACAAAGGGTAGATGTGCAGCATGATCTTCACAATATCATCCGAACAGAGAATTGAACGAATGAATTCCGCAGGTACATCAACTTGACGAGAAGGCACTTGGAGAACAAAAGTAAATAAAAAGGAACAAGGATCAGATAGAACAAATACAAGATAGAAGTTTCGTTCGACATCTTTGTGCTGAAAGCTCATGGAACGTGTTACAAAAGGGTTTTGCAATCCCCGGATCAGCATAGCCAAGGACCCTTTAAGATGCAACTCCCGATCAGAACAAGTCCATAAAAACCACTTCACTCAATGTAGAACCCCAAACTTCATATCGAGCATCCGTTGGAAGAATGCCTAGAACTACTAGATGAACCCACCTATAGATTTCCGAAAGTTCCCAGTTATGCAATCAGGTGTTGGGGATACACGGGAAGCACCGCGCAATCAACTCTAAACCTACATCCAGGTGTATCCATCCTTCAACACATAACCAGTCTTTCTCGGAAACTGTGTACCTCGGACCTTCGAAAAGCATCCACTATAACAAGCTATGGCAATACTCTCGAACTACCTCCCCAGTACTGGGTGATGTCGGGGTTATCTTGCCACTGGCCGTATAGAAGAGATTTTCGATGTCGGCCGTCTTAAGTATTTAGTACTGCCGCGATATGCTTGTGACAACAATACCCCGAAGCTCAACTCCTCGGTAACAGGAGGCATCGAGAACAATATCCTTGTCACAAGAACATCGAAACAATCCCAGAATACTCGCGAGATCCTAAAAAAAATTTGGTGCAATTTTTGAAAGTAGAAGAGAAAAGAGTAATCGTCAGGAGTCCTCACCAGAGAGAAAGGGGATGAGAAGCAAAGAAATCCTACTCTCCAATATAATATAGGACTCAAAAAGTTTTCAGTGTATGCCTAGACTCAACCGTCAACGATTCGATCAATCAGTGGGGGCTTCTAGGTCGGAGAAGGCTCTGATACCAACTTGTAATGCCCAGGATGGGACTATACCTCCTACGTGTCGAGGCACGACTTAAAGGTATAAGCCCATCCTAGAATGATCTCAAGTTTGGTATCTTTGCACGACTCATGTAAAAGAGGGATTAAAATGCAAAAGGAGATAGTTGGCTTACACTCGCCACTTCACACAATACAATAAATAAACAAAAACATCATACAAAACATCACAACCCGAATACGGGTGAAGAACAAAAGAAAGAAACCAAAACAACATAAAACCACAGGTCAGGAACGAATCCTAGTAGAAACCACTACTGATCGTCGAAACGTCACAAGCACACGGACAAACTCTTCATCGAGCTCCTGGTGAAGAACTTGAACCAGCTCCTGCATCAAACTCGGCTGAACCTGCATCTGGTGTTGTAGTAACTGTGAGTCACGAGGACTCAGCAATCCCATAACCATGGCTAACAAGACTAGCAAAGCTTTATGGGTAGGAAGAGGTAAAGTGGTGAGGCTGCAGCAGCGACTAAGCATAATATGGTGGCTAACTTACGAGTACCAGAATAAGATGAGAAGCTACGCAAACGGTCGCAAAAGAGGTGATCGCTAAAGATCCTAACTACATACGGTCAAACATAACCCCACCGTGTTCTCTTCTCAAAGTGAAAAGAGACAGTCACGGTTACTCACACAGTTGTGTGTTTTACTTCGAATCATCTGTCAAGTTTTCTACAACCGGACATTAACAAATTCCAATCTGCCACATAACCGCGGGCACGGCTTTCGAAAGTTCATAACCCTGCAGGGGTGTTCCAACTTAGCCCATCACAAGCTCTCACGATTAGCTGAAGTGATAAATATAATATCATCACTCCTTATCTTAGGGAAAATCCGATCAGGCTCGGAATCCCTGTAGCACAAGTCATTTCAACAATGGTAAAACAAGTCCAGCAAGACCTCCCGGCGTGCCGACACCCTGATAGTAGCCGCGCGTATCTCGTCTCAGGCCACGTCCGGATGAGCAGTACGTACAGATACCGAAGATCCCAGCGAACTGGGTGGTATCCACAAGTGGCTCTAGTTTGGGACCAACACCATCAGCACTGGCCCCCCCCTGCTATGTAGAATTAAGAATCCTCGGGTAGCGCTAACTCCCTATGCAATTTAATTATTTAATTAAGTTGTTATTATGAGGCAAATTAAAACCAATGTTGGGTCTTGCTGGAGGAGTTTTATTCAAAGTCGAACTGTCAAGGGGTCCCCATTACACCCATCGTGTTAGGAACGCAAAATCAAGGAACATAATGCCGGTTTATCGGCGCCTAAGGTGGCATGAGTGGAACAAAACACCGAGCAAAAGGCCAAGCCTTCCACCCATGCCGAGTGTATAGGTGTGTTAATAATATTAATAGATATTGTGATATATCCAACAACAAGTTCCCTCCTGGAACGAACTTCATCTTCACCTGCAACTAACAACGCTATAAGAGGAACTGAGCAAGCGAGGCTGAGCAAGCGGGTAACATAGCCAAACAGTGGTTTTGCTAGGAAGGTGTCAAGGTTAGAGGTTTCATGGCAACAAGGAGAGGCTGACATAAAAGATGGGTATCGCGACATGTAACGATAGCATCGAGACAACTAAGCATGGCAATGGTAGTAAAGGTATCCAAGGGTATGATCATCTTGCCTGGGATTCCACAAGGGAGAAGAACGGATCCATGAAGCAGAAGGAGCAGCAGACGAGCGAATCCTCACAACTCCGGAACGAAACCGAAGCTAACAAGAGAAGCAACCGGAAAGAAAGAAACAACACGGTAAACACACAAGCATAAACATGGCATACGATGCACATCCAAGTATGATGCATGTCCGGTTTAATATGCATGGCAAAGTGCACAACCAAAACTACAAGTTAAGTGGAGCTCAATATGCAACGAGTTGCATATTGACGAAACACCACATTTAATTATTTAGTTGACTCTCATTATTTACAAGACAAGATTAATTGTTTTTTAACATGGCAAGAGGTGAAGCATAAAGAAACTACACTAACTAGGCAATTTAAATGAGGCCGGAGAATAACAACAACATATCCGGAAAATCCCCATGAGCATGTTTAATAATTATAAGCAAACAACAATTTAACATATAAGGTTGTTAACATGATGCGGATGACATGATCAAGTTTATGCAAGTTTTGTTAAAGGTTGACAATTAACAAGATATGAAGCATTTGTCACCGTGGTGGAAAGAAAGAGGGCGCCACGGCAACGATTCCGAAAAATGATGCCACGGCAACATATCGGTTCCGGTAACTCGTTGAGAGTCCGGTGTAAAAGAAGAAGATGGCGTGAGCGAGTCACACGAGATGAAAGGTGGGCGATCCCGTTACCGGGTTCCCACGAGTCGGTGACGAGGCAACCGAGGAACAAGACAAAAGGTGGAACGGGCACGAAGCACACACGAGAGACATTCATACAACACAACAAGCATTCAACCACGGTGTCGTCGTCTCGAGTTATACCTTCGAAGCGTGCGTTTCGGGCGGTTCGAGATCGTAGAGGGACGTAGTGGAAGTAGAGGAAGTAGTCGTTCCGTCGGCGGTAGTTGTGCTCGGGCGACGGTAGCGGAAGTAGTGGTACAAGTTCGTCTCCGAGACGGTAGTTGTTCACGAGGTCGTTTGTAGAAGTTCGAGTCGTCGAGCGTAGTGGTACTTGTCGCATCCGGAAACACGGGTCTTCGAGGGTCGACGGTAGTGGTACTTGACATTTCGCCGTGTAGGGGTACTTGTCGTGGCGTCGGACGTAGTGGAAGTAGAGGTACTTGTTCCGTAGCCGTTCACGAGCTTGTTTTTCCGTAGGTGTTCGGTTCGTTGAGGTACTTGGTCGTAGGGGTACTTGGTCGGGTCGCCGTGTACTCGTTCGTGTAGTCGAACTCGGCTGTAGTTGTACTTGTCACGGAGGGGTACTCGTCGTCGGTCACGTTCACGGTTCTTAGACGTTCTCGTCGGTGGCACTTGCTGCTCCAAGGTTACTTGAGATAACAAAACAGCAATAAAACAAAACAAAACGGAAAGGGGAAAAAAGGCTGCGGGGAAAGGATCCTAGCAGGGGACGGGCGCTCGAGGTGGAGCTGCTGGAGTCGAAGGAAGGCAGGAGGGAGGCAGCCGGCTGGATGACGCGGGAGCCAGGGTGCAGAGGAGGCGGCGGACCGGCCGGCCTTGGCGTCGAGGACGGATGGAAGGGACGAAGCGGGGCGGCCGAGGCACTCGGGCCAGAGGCGAGGCGACAGCCTGGCCGCGGCGCTGGACGACGGCGACGGCCCCCTGGCCGGGCCGGGCCGGCTCGCGGGGCAGCCAGGCGAGGCTCAGGACGGGCGAGGACGAAGGGGAGGCCTCGGTGGCCGGGCGACGTGAGGACGCAGGCTCGCGGACGGCTCGACGAGGAGGGAAGGGATGCGGGGAAGCCGCGGCCTCGGGCCTGGGCGTCGCTGGCGCTGCAGAGGCGCCGCTCCTGGAGGCCGAAGGAAGGCGGGCGCTGGAGGCGTCGCCGGCCTAGGATGGTGAGGTGCGAGGTATTCGGCCTCGGTCGGGCGCGCGGGACTGACGATTGGGGGCTCGAGCGAGAGCTTCTGGCCCGGGGCGCTCGGGGCCTGGGCGAGGCAGGAGGGAGCCGCGCGGTGGGGCGCCGGTGGAAGGAGGCGAGCGCCCGGTCGAAGCTGGAGGAGGGAGGAGGCGAGGGAGAGTCGGGGTCGAGGCAGAGGGAAGATCGGGATCGGGGCCGAGGGGAAGAGAACGAGGCTGGGGCTCGATAGGAACGGGAGGGTGGCGGCGGCTCGAGGGACGAGAGGGAGGAGCTGCGGGAGCTCTAGGGTTCGGCGCGGGATGGGCCAGGGAGGCCTGGTGTTGGGCCAACTGGCCTGGGCCTGATGGGCAGCGGTTGGCCTAAAGGCCGGCTGGAGGTTGGGAAGGAGGAGGCCCAGATGGCCTCAGGCCTGCTGGATTTTCTACTCTTAGAATTACAGAAAAGAAATAGGAAGACAGAAAAGAGAGGAGAAGGTTAGGAGAGAATTAGGGCAAGGGACAATTATTCTCGGGCTCGTAAAAATGAGCACGGCCGGAGAAAAAAAACAAAAGGCCAGATCGGAAAAATAATTCAAACATATTTGAATTTAATTCAAATAGGTTTGAACTAAGACTTGATTATAGAAGTGTCCAAAAATGTTCAAATTTTCGGAGGAACCTCGAAACAACGGAAAAGAATTATTGGCAAGGTTTTGAAGGTGAAACTCGAAGTGAAAAGACATGGAGAAATTATGCAAGTGTGTTACGGTGATTCCGAAGCAATGGAATAATTATTAATATAGCTCCATAATTATTAGGAGGCTTTTATATGTTATAAAGAGAAGACATTCTTCCCTCGATTTAAATGGACCGAAGGTCCACACGATTTATTTAGGTTGAGATGCAAAGATTAATATGACATGATGGCATGATGACATGATGCGATGCGAAGAAAAAATAAATAACACAAGCAAAAAGAAACACAAGGGGAACCCGGAACATCTGGAATCTTCTGGAATCTTCTGGGACGTCGGTCTCGGGCGTCACACAATGCTCCATCCGCATTCACTTTTACCCATCCTAACTCCGGCTTCTTCGAAGTTGGCATCACTCGCGGGACCGGTTGTCGCACTTCCTTTGCATGGACAGTTCGCCACTCCTGCAGCAAATTCAATACCCTTCTCACAATGGAGGAGGGTTCCTCTATTTTGTTCGTCTCTCTTGCATTGTTCCGTGCCAGAGCTCATACCACGCCATCATCACCAGCTCTATTTCTTGCACCGGCACACCCGCAAGCCACTCAAGGACCCATGATTGCATGATGCCCCCCGCTTCAATATCCCTCGATCCGCGTGGTAGTTGTGCTCCTGTTTCCTCGCGCATAATTTTTTAGAAGTGAACAGTGTGAGGGCACCGCTAGAAACGATGGACTAGGGATTGCTCCTGCCCACAAGCAGTGCAAAAAAAGACCTTGTTTGATACGTTGCAGCTGTAGTTCTATCCCCACTGCCAATCCATTCAAGGTCATCCGTCACGTATGTATTTTCACTTTATTCGGCACATCGGTCGCCCATAGTGCATGAAACTCCTATGATCTGCTACCGGATTAGAGTAGGAGGCCGGTGCCCATCTTGTTCCCTGGATTGAGGTCCCGAGATGGTACGCCGACCAGACAGTGAACATGCCCAATTTAATGAAGTTCCATGCCATGTAGTCCTTTGTCCCGGTCCGTCCAATGAAAGATTTCTCTATATCCGCGGCATCCGTAGCAGAGAAAATCATTTTAATCTTCGCCTCATCCCACCCAAAGCACTGGACGTTGAGCAGGTTTGCTACTTTTATCGCTTGAGGATCAAACTCAGTACCCAATGGTACCAAGCTGCCGCTATGTGGAATCCAGTTGTCATGAAACACATTAATTTTAGAGCCATCTCCTACTCTCTAGACTAGTCCATGCATGAGCATGTCCCTGCCATGTAGTATATCGCGCCATGTGTATGAGCCTTCTTTCGGGCATGTCGCTGACATAATGTCCATGTCTGAAAAATATCGTGCCTTATGAACTCCCGCACAGAGCGAGCCGTGTACCATGAGAATTCGCCACGCCTGCTTTACAAGAAGGGCTTGATTGAACATCTCAAAATCCCTAAACCCCATTCCACCTTCTCTTTTGCGAGTACACATTTTGTCCCATGCAACCCAATGGACGTTTTTCTCGACGTTGGCCACTCCTCACCAGAATTTTGAAGAGATAGATTTCAGATTCCGATACATCTTCTTGGAGAGTTGGAAGACACTTAAACAATAAGTCGGCATTGACTGCAAGCCCGACTGAACTAGCACTTCCCTTGCTGCCTTCAGCAAGCCCTGTCCTTTCCAACCAAACACCTTCCCCCTTGCTGCTTCTCTAACATGTTTAAAACATCCATCTTTGGATCTCCCAACCATAGAGGGAAGGCCTAGGTATTTCTCATTGAGAGCCTTCGACTGAATGCCCAACACATTTTTAAGGTTTGCTTGTCCTCCTCACTACAACATTTTCCAAAAAATATGAATGATTTATGGAGGTTAACCTTCTGCCCTGAAACATTCTCATAAATCTGCAAAAAAAAATCTCAAACATGCCAAGTTTTCCCTCGAAGCTTCCATAAAGACAATGTTATTGTCTACGAATAAGAGGTGTGTAATAGTGGGGCCAGTGGGCCCAAAAGACACTCACTTGAGTTCCTTTTTCTATTGGGATTTCTTGAGTAATGCAGAGAAACCTCCACGCAAAACAGAAAGAGATATGGAGAGAGCGGGTCCCCTTGTCTTAACCCTCGAGAAGCCATGAATCCTTGGGAGAGGTCTCCATTAAGCTTGACTGCAAACCTCGCCGAGGTAACATGTCTCATCACCATAGCTGTCCAGGCTTGAGAGAAACCAAATTTGAGCATCATATTTTCAAGGATGGAACAGTCAAATCTATCATAAGCTTTCATCATATCTAATTTTACTACGCATACAGGCTTCTTCCTCTTCCGTTTCCTTATCACATGCACGCATTCATACGCCACTAGAACATTTTCTGTAATTAGTCTCCCCGGCACAAATGCACTTTGCTCCTCCGAGATCATTATTGGAAAGCTCTTCTTCAATCTGTTTGCAAGCACCTTGGCTAGAATTTTGTACAAAACATTGCACAGATTGATAGGCCTGAACTGAGAGAGAGAGAGAGAGAGAGAGAGAGAGAGAGAGTCTGGTGACTTTGTCTTTGGTATCAAGACTAAGATTGTATCATTAAAACCTTCTGGTATCTCTCCTCCACTAAAAAAATCCCTCACTGCCTTTTATACCTCCTCCTTTACCAAAGACCAGTGTCTTTGGTAAAAGACCGTCGACAGCCCAGCCGGCCCCTGAGCCTTAGTTGGCTCCATCTAGAAAAGTGCTCTCTCGATCTCATCATCCGAGATAGAAGGCCCAAGTGCGCTATTCATGTTTTCAGACACAATGGCAGGGATATTTTCCAGAATTATGTCCATATTAGATGCTCCCTGAGACAAAAAGAGTGTGGAATAAAAAGTCCCTTGCCATCGTACGCATACCTTAATCATGAGAACATGTGGATCCATTTGGCTGGAGCAGATATTTTACCGTGTTTTTCCTTCTCCTATGAGAAGCATGGTTCTGGAAGTATTTGGTGTTCTGGTCGCCCGCTATTAGCCAGTCTACCCTGACCACTATCTTTGCATAATCTCTTCACGTAGATATATTTCATTCAAGTGTTTACTAACATCACGTAGTTGTTGCATGCGACTTGGTGTGAGATCCTACTCTTTAGTTCTTTGCATGTCACCTTTGAGTTATTTAATAGCAGAGCATTATGAGATCGAGCTACATGGATGTCTTAATTTTGGGAAAAAAATCAAAATTTAAACTATTTAGTTTCTGAAACAAATATAAAAAGAAATACACATGTTTAGAAGGATGTAATGTGTATGTGTATAAAGTTTCAGGATGGAATACCTTGAATTGCGAGCTGCAAAAAAAAGAAAAAAGCATGGACTTTGAGGATGAACAGTACATTTGCTAAAAAGCCACAAACGATACCTGAATAGTTTTTCTAGGGTTCAAGTGGAAGAGAAGCGGCACACGGGGAATGTCCATCTACGCAGTGTGAACAGCTAGTCTTGGCCAATATTATCAATGCCTCGACCCTTGGCCTCATACTTGACTCATTGTTGCGCTCGGGGTAAATAAGGGGGGTCATGGCAACCTTTCCCACCCTTAATGCACACAACAAGGGTAGGTTTTTAGGGTTTTCACACGGGTGGTCGGTGGAAACGGCAACATAATTTACGACAGGTACATAGATGGAAGGCGTCGAGAAGATGCTGGAAAGGATGAACCTGTCAGAGAGAAAAAGTGCAAAGCTTATTGTGGATGACCCGGAGGAGGCACCGGGTGATCCAATATGAGATGGTAGGGAGAGTTCAACATAGGCGGACACTGCATATTGACACAATTGTATATGCTCTTCCTCCAACATGGGGCAATCACATGGGTCTTTTGTTTAGCTTAGTGGGTGACAACATTTTCTTGGAAAATCTTATGGGAAAGAGGGACAAAGACACGACTTCTGAAGTTGGTTCGTGGATAGTAGGAAAACAAGCGGTGGTGCTATAGATTTTTGATATTCACTTGCGCCCGTCAAACCTAAAATTCGTGATGCTACAGACCTGGGTGTGAGTGACAAGCTTGGCATTCAATCTCCGGTGCCCACCGCGGATTGAGAGGATTACAAAGATGTTGGGAAAGTCATCGATGTAGATGTGGATGCCAACGACTTTGCGGTTGTATAAGCCCTTAGAGGAAGGGTCCAGGTCAATGTTAAGGAACTATTGATGGCATGTGTGTGCTTGGGATCCACAAGAACCAAGGAGGATGAATTTTATGAAGTTCAGTATGAGTCCATATTTTTGTTTCTCTTGTGGTATACTGGGCATGCATAGTTTTATTGTCCAACGCCAATGGGTTGACATACTCAAGCCTGACTACTCTATGGTGAGAAGCTGATGATGTCGATCAAAAAGAGGAATCGTTGGAGTATGCTACAAAGGAGCTATGGAGGTCCAACTATGGCCAACAAATATTAGGAAAAATGGTCGGAAAAACGAGTAGATAAGGGAGAGCAAATATCATCTCTAGACAAACCGAGTACTAGTAGGGTTGTATTAGTTCAATGCCAGAGTTAGTGGTTCGGCAGGTCATGGCGTCCCTTTCCAGTGGTGTCGTGGTTATGGCAGGAATGTTGTCAACCATAGGGTGAACATGGGAGGTGATCGAGCTAATGGAAAGGATGGGGGAAATAATTAGTTGACGATTGTTACTCAAGAGACCTTAAACAAAAATACAATGAAACTGAGGGGTTCGGCTCATAGGAGGATATCATGGATTCAAAGAACAAAAAAGGAAGTGGGAGAATCGAGTTCCACAAATTGGGTGGAGTTGTTGGATGGCCCCGCCTAGACTAATGAGTTGCCTGATTTGGAACTATCACGGGCTTGGGAACCTGGAGAGAGATCACGAGCTTCACAATATAGTGAGAATGGAATCATCTGCCTTGGTCATTCTCTGTGAAAACAATATTTACTGTAAGATAGTTGATGATCTGACTGATAGGTTAGGTTTGCACGATGTGTGCCCGTATGCAATCATAGCTTAAGTGTCGTCTTGGCTTTGTTTAGGTCATGAGAGGTCGAAGTTTGAATAATGTTTCAGACATAAGCAGTTATCGTCTAAGTACTTACGATTCATCCAGGGGCTTAATCCTAGTCTGAATGCGGAAGCTATGTTCGGACGATGAGTCCAAACTATCTGGAAGATTTAGCTTCTTCCTGGGCGCGGTCTTCCCTGCGTCAGTAGTAGCCGCTCCTTTCCTCCCCTTTGTCTGGACGGGGGAGTCGTCTTCTTCTTCTTCCTCCTCCTCCTCTTCTTCTTCTTCGGGAGAGAGGTGGGAGCCGGTTTCCGCGGACCTTGTGTCCGCAGACCTGTAGGGCAGGGGTCGCTCTTGACCTCCTTGCCCTTCTTCTTGGCCTTCTTCTCCGGCGCCTTGTACGATGACGGGACCAACATCGCTGTCAGCTGAGGCGTCTGTGGGTCTTCTGGCAGGGGACCCGGACACTTGATCCGCTCTGCCTTTTTCGTCCAGGCCTGGATAGAACGCAAAAATTCTAATTCCTATTATAATTGATGCATGGACGGAGTATGTATTCGGCAGAAATTTTAGTTACCTCTGATGCAGTGAGCACGGTACTGAAGCCCTTGTCCTTAGTCTTCACCAGTCACCCCTTCTGGGCCTTGAAGAGATGCTTCCAGATGTCTTCGTGCGTAGTGCCGAAGAGATGCTTCAAGGGTCGGGACCCTTCCGGGTTGAACTCCCATAGATAGGAGTCCCAGCGTTGGCACGGAAGGATGAGACGGACGAACATTACCTGAATAACATTTGTGAGGAGGGTGCCATTGGTAATCATGCTAGAGATGCGGCTTTGGAGCGCCAGCACCTCCGCCTGAGACCCCCAATCCGGACTCTTGTGGGTCCAGGAGGTTAGCCTCTACGAGGGTCCAGATCTAAATGCGGGCGCCGCCGCCAACTTGGCGTCGTAGGGCTCAGTAATGTAGAACCACTCCTGCTGCTAGACCTTATTCGTCTCTACAAAGGCTCCCTTGGACGAGGTGGCGTTGGGGAGCTTGCTCACCATGGCGCCCCCGTACTCCGCGTGCTACCCGTCGACCACCTTTGGCTTCAAATTGGAGGTTTTGAGCCATAGGCCAAAGTGGCGGGGGCACGGAGGAACGCCTCACATACCACTATAAAAGCGGATATGTGGAGAATTGAATTCGGGGCTAGATCATGGAAATCTAGCCCATAGAAAAATAAGAGGCCCCGTACAAAGGGGTGGAGAGGAAATCCCAGCCCCCGAATAAAGTGCGAGAGGAAGACAACCCTCTCACCCACCTTAGGGACGGGGATCACTTGGTCCTTTTCGGGGAGCCGATGCACTACGTTGTCGGCGATAGCCCGCGCTCCGGAGGCTCTTCAAGGTCTTCTCCATGACCATGGATGCCTCCCACTTGCCCTTAGAACCAGATCCGGCCATGGCTGGGAAGGGAGGCGGTGGTGGAGTAGTTGAGAATTGAGGGCGCAAGATATGTGGGCGCTTGGGATGTGGAGATTGGAGATCTAGGGCTTGAGGAGAGTATGGGGTTAAAGGGAAAGATTTGAGTCCTTTTATAAGCGGTGAATGCTAAACGCCCCCCCCCCCCACTCCAGCTGTAAACCTCGCCGGTTCCCAACGAGGTCGTGCGTAAGGTGCGGTTAAGATGCTCACATCACATTGATAAGGATCCCGTAATAAGCGGGAACAATCTATGTTTTAACAAGATGTGCCAATGGTGCTATACCTCGAAACGCGAAACTGGAGCCAAGAAAACGGTTCGATATATTAAAGGGACAGATGTGACGCTTCGCTGAAAAGTTGTCACTAAAGGCACAGTATCCGTTTTTTGATACCTTGCCTTCAAGGCTAAGGGTTGTACTGACCACGCAGAGCCGGACATAGTACCTTTTTGTAGGGGATATTGCTTCAATATGTTTGGGAGGAGGAACCCGCCTTGCAATACCGAAGACAGTATGCGAGCCGAACTCATCGTCGTCGAAGATTGGTTCAGGGGCTACTGAGGGAGTCATGGATTAAGGGGTCCTCGGGTGGCCGGATTGCTCATTATGGGCCGGATTGGTGGGCCATAAAGATTATTCATGAAGGCTATCTCCCATATCCGGATAGGACTCCCATATGTGTAAAATAGCAAGTTTAGAGTCCGGGTGTAATACTTTCCTTCCTTTGCAAAGTGATCATGTACAAACCCTAGGTCCCTCTGGTGCATATATAAACTGGAGGGTTTACTCCGTAGAGAAGAAAGAATCATAGCAATCACATAGGCTAGACTTTTAGGGTTTAGCCAATACGATCTGAAGGTAGATCAACTCTTGTAACCCCATTTCATAAAGATCAATCAAGCAGGAAGTAGAGTATTACCTCAATCGAGAGGGCCCGAACCTGGGTAAACATCGTGTCCCCGTCTCCTGTTACCATCGATCCTCAGACACATAGTCTGGGACCCCCTACCCAAGATCTGACAGTTTTTGACACCGACAACGACCTATCGGAACCACGCAAAAAACTCAGTGTTTCCATTGCGTTTGCCTTCTCCAAACCCTTCCGGTTACCTTCATACACAATCTTTTGCAGTACACTGGTATACTCTTAGAATTGCATGTGTAGGAAGATTGCTTGACTTGTGCTAATTGCTAAAATCTGCCCTCAACTAAAATTGGGAAAAGTATAGATTTTTATTTGGTCAAGTAGTCTAATCACCCCCCAGTCCTAGACATACTTTCGATCTTACACTATTGGTGATGTTTAATCTGAGGACATCTTTGGACATGGCTTGGTCGAGCCGAGAATTTGACCCTTGTACCTCTTGCCCCCATAGCTACCCATAGAATTTTAAGCACTAAATTGTACACCTGAGGTATGTATTTCGCGGCTCGGGAGGCCATGTTGTGGGGAGCGTCTCCCTATTTTGGATGAGCATGATAATACTCCGAAACCGAGGCTATAGCTCGGACCCGTTTGCGTGCGTCTATCGTCTTGATGGTGGACCGGGCTTTCGATGCCTCTTTGGCGGCCTGGACTTCAGCTGCCGGAGCTACTGTGTGTTCCTCGGTTTGGAGTGAGCGCTCAGTGTTACTGTTAATAGTAATGACACACTTACGTCCAGAAATCTTAAGCTTCAGATATGCGTAGTGAGGGATGGCATTAAAGATAGATGACGGCACCTTTCTCTAAGATGGCACATTTTATTCCATGCAACAAGATATATAATGCTTCACATGTTGCAAATCTATTTTCTAGGGAAATCTTGGGTCTACACGGAGTGCCTAGGACGATTGTGTCCGACCGTAACATCAAGTTTCTAAGCTACTTTTGGAAGACACTTTGTGCCAAGCTCGGAATCAAGCTACTCTTCTCATCGACCTATCATCCACAAACCGACGGCCAAACGGAAGTGACCAACCGAACGCTATCTACTCTCTTATGTGTGTTGATCAAAAATATCATCAAGGAGTGGGAGGAATGCTTGCCCATCACTGAGTAAGCCTACAGTCACGCAAGACATTCTACTAATCGCAAGTCACCCTTCCAAGTCGTCTATGGCTTCAACCCATTGTCCCCATTGGACGTTCTACTGCTAGCATTACAAGAGTGCGTCAACATGAATGCGGCTGCACGAGAAAATTATCTCAAGAAGGTGCATGAAGATACAAGACACACCATCGAAAATCAAGTACACTGACTCGCAACCAAGCTCAACCTCAACAATCACCCCCAAGGTGTTCAACCCTGGAGATCTTGTGTGGGTACACCTTTGCAAAAACCGCTACCCCAATGAGCGCAAGTCCAAGCTACTACCTCGAGAAGATGGACCATTCAAGGTGCTTGCATGCTACAACAACAACGCCCACAAGATCGACATTCCACACGACCAGTACAACTGGGCGACATATTCAACGTCAACAATCTCCCTTCCATGGTGATGAGATTTTTGATCCAAGGTCAGATCTTTCTCGGGGGTTAGATGATGTGGAGCATCCTTCGGTCATGTCCATGGACCTACCTCAGTCTTCCCAAGTGCCAAGTGGAGGGATGACACAAGCACATGCAAGAGCTATTGAGACCGAGGTGACATATCTCCTCAATGAGCTTTCGTATGATCCACATGAGACATGGCTACTACCTCAATCTGGAATGCTATGTGTGCTTAGGTATCAAGAAGACCCTCTCAGAGATGCTCAGAATGACGAACAAGTCTCCAAGTACACAGATGAAGGATCACAACAAGAGGAACCGCTACAAGTCTACATCGACCGAACATCCGGCCCTTAGCCCGGACATCTGGCCTCCATGTGAGAAGGATCCTCCTAGGATTCAACACCTCTCTCCTTCAAGGATTGGGATGAACTAGTTACCTATGTATCATGTTGACTTTGGATCTTTGTATCTCCATTTATGTGTATGTGGATTTAGCATATGTGTGATTTGATCTCGTTGATTGTGTGATTTCTCTGTTGTGTTCTTTGTGTTCTTCCTCGTTTCCCCTCAAAATCGTGAAAGATCATCCATTAGGGGTTCCACCCCACATCAATTGTTACCCTACAAAACATAAGCATTGGCACAACCATATGTGGTCCTTTGTTGGTATGAAGACTTTGAGAGATATGAAGCCTTTGCCCTGGGGTTTGTCTTCTTCCCTGGTGGTGTCATGACGACAGTCACGGGAAGATTTTTCAAGAAGACTTTTGGGCACCCAGATCTTCTTCATAGGGGAGCCATTCCTGCATTTACTTCCAATATACCAGGCAAACACTTCACCATTCTAATTTTTGAACAATTTATAGTTTGAATCAAATGACTCATCAATGATGATAGGATTAGCACAATTATAGAAAGATAATGTGGATGGATCTGCTGGAGGTCCCTTTGCCGCAACAAAAAGAGTTTTAGGGTACTGCTCAGGCTTCCAGTAGGAACCATGAGCGTTCATGTTTCTTTCAAAATCAACACCCTCTTTCCTAGGGTTTCTGTTCAAGATCTGCTTCTTGAGGACATCACAAAGGTTTTGATGCCCTTTGAGGCTTTTGTACATGCCAGTTTGAAGCAATCTCTTCAACCTAGCATTTTCATCAGCAATAGAAGTGGTTTCCTTAGATGAGGCGTTAGTTACCGCATCAACAAGTGAAGATATTGCAGTCTCGGAAGCATTTGAACATTCAGCAGAAGAAGTAGCATTATCACACTCAAGAAATTTTAAGCACGGTGGAAAAAACTCTTCCTAAGCGGTACTGATCTGTTGATCAAGTAGTGAATCGTTTTCAGTTCGAAGATCATTTAAGACGCTCTCAATTTTTCTAGATCTTGCTTCCATTGAAGATAATCATACGAAAGCTTCTCATGATCTACTAAGAGGGTATCATAACGACTTAGAAGTTCGTCATTCTTAACTTGAAGATTTTTTATATCTTCAATTAAGGATTGACTTCAATTCATTTCCTCGTCCAACATATCATTGCTTTTGCCTAGCAGTTTTTGAATCTTTTCCATAGCAGTTTGTTACCGAGTATTAATTTTAGCAAGTGTCTTATACTTGGGTTTGGATTCGCATTGAGAGTCATCTTCACTTGAGGTACCAAAGTAAGCACCATGGGATGTTACCTTTACACCTCTTGCCATGAAGTAGTTGGCAGGAGCAGAGTCATCGTCATCGCCGGCTTCAGTGTCAGTGACGTAGCCATTGTCTTCATTGCTGAAGATGGACTTGGCGTAAAATGCAGAAGCTAGAGCCAGGCTTGCATGCCTGAGTCAGACTCCTCCACTACTACCTCAGAAGCAGATTCCTCCTATGAATCCATCTCCTTGCCAATGAATGTGCGAGCTTTGCCGGAGGAACTCTTCTTGTGCGATGAAGACTTTGAGTATTTGTTCTTCTTCCTTTCGTCGAAGTCATAGTCCTAGTTGTTCTTCTTCTTCTTTGATTTCTTTTCCGATTGAGGACATTATCCATGTAGTGGCCTGGCTTCTTGTGTTTGTGGCAAGTTCTCTTCTTGTAGTCACGAGTAGAAGTTTGTTCCCTCTTGGAATCATACTTCAAAGATCTTCCGAAGTGGTTTTTCTTGGAAAACTTATGGAACTTCTTTGCAAGCATTACAAGCTCTGTGCTAATGTCTTCAGGCCACCAAAATTGCAGTCAGTGTCTTCAGATAAAAACATAGCCTTTGCTTTCAGAGCATGGGCACGTCTTGGACCATAGATATCTCCCTTCTCAGATAGCTGAAATTCATGAGTATTGAGCCTCTCAAGAATATAGGTGGAATCTAATTGCTTGTCATCAGGACGCTCTTGTATCATCAGAGATATATTTTCAAACAAACTATCAAGAGACCTCAGCATCTTCTTCACAACTTCATGGTTGGTGATGTTAGTGGAGCCGAGATCATGAAGCTCATCGGTGATATCGATTAGAGGATCGAAGGTAAGCTGAACATTCTCATTGTCGGACCTCTTGAAGTGGTTGAAGAGAATTGCGAAGAACATCGATTCATGAGTCTCTCTGGGATGAGGCGCCTTCATTGACCTTCAAGATCTAGTCATGGACTAGATTCGCAGATTCCAGAGACTCACATTACCATAATGCCCTTTGGTCAGATGATGTTCTTGGCGGTCGAGTCCAATTGAGAAAACCTCTTCGCATCAGCAGTGGTGATGCCTTCACCAACTTTGAGAACACCAGTCTGGACGACATACCAGAGGTCCTTTTCAATGGCGTCAAGATGCATGCACATCTTATTCTTCCAGTAGGGATAATCAGTGCCATCAAAGATGGGGCACGCAGTGGAGACCTTAATTATCCCTGCAGTTGACATAGCAAAAACTCCAGGTGATTAAACCGAATCACACAGAACAAGGGAGCAAGAAGATCTAACACTAATTGAAAGTGCTAGTTGTCGACTAGAGGGGGTGAATGGGCGATTTTTATGAATGTCTTCAAGAAAGGCAATGTCTTTGAAGGCGAGGAAGCAAAACATTAACTAAACAGGATACAGGGGAAGATAGACTACAAAAGGCATGCTGGCATATGTCGGGATGGAACGACGATCTATGGGGCCAACGAGCCCCTTTGCTGGTTCGGCACGGGGAGGCACTCAATGCAAAGAGCGGGAGTGGTGGATGATGGGAACGTAGAATGCAATTTGAAAAAATGTCCTACGATCACGCAAGATCTATCTAGGAGATGCAAAGCAACAAGACGGGACGAGTGTGTCTACGTACCCACATAGACCGAAAGCGGAAGAATTAGAATAACGTGGTTGATGTAGTCGAACGTCTTCGCCATTTAACTGATCAAGCACCGAACGTATGACACCTCCGAGATTAGCACACATTCAGCTAGATGACGTCCCTCGAGCTCTTGATCCTGTAGAGGGTCGAGGGAGAGTTCCAGCAGCACGACGGCATGTTGACGGTGATGGTGAAGTAGATCGCGCAGGGCTTCGCCTAAGCACTACGACAATATGACCTGAGGTGTAAACTGTGGAGGGGGGAACCGTAGACGGCTAAGAGAATAACTTGTGTCTTCTAGGGTGCCCCCTGTCCCTGTATATAAAGGAGTAGGGGGAGGCCGGCCGGCCCTAGGGGCGCACCATGGGGAGGAGTCCTACTAGGACTCCAATCCTAGTAGGACTAGGATTCTCCTTTTTGTCCCTTCCATGGAGAAGGAAGGAAGGAAGGAAGGAAGGGAGAGGGGCAGGGAGAAGGAAAGGGGGCGTGCCCCCTTCCCCTTGTCCAGTTCAGACAGCCCATGGGGGGTGCCACCCCTTGTGGGCTCCCCTCTCTCTCTCTCCCCTATGGCCCATGTAGGCCCAATACTTCCCCTCGGGGTTCCGGTAGCCCCTCGGTACTCCGATAAATATCGGAAACGTCCCGAAACCTTTCCGGTGTCCGAATACTATCATCCAATATATCGATCTTTACCTCTCGGCCATTTCGAGACTCCTCGTCATGTCTGTGATCTCATTCGGGACTCCAAACAATCTTCGGTCACCAAAACACATAACTCTTTAATACAAATCGTCATCGGACGTTAAGCGTGCGGACCCTACGGGTTCGAGAACTATGTAGACATGACCGAGACACTTCTCTGGTCAATAACCAATAGCGGAACTTGGATGCTCATATTGGCTCCTACATACTCTATGAAGATCTTTATCAGTCAAACCGTAATGACAACATACGTTATTCCCTTTATCATCGGTATGTTACTTGCCCGAGATTCGATCATCAATATCTTCATACCTAGTTCAATCTCGTTACCGGCAAGTCTCTTTACTCGTTATGTAATACATCATCCCTTGACTAACTCATTAGTCTTTTTGCTTGCAAGGCTTATTATGATGTGTATTAACGAGAGGGCCCAGAGATACCTCTCTGATACTCGGAGTGACAACTCCTATTCTCAATCTATGCCAACCCAACAAACACCTTCGGAGATACCTGCAGAGCATCTTTATAATCACCCAGTTACGTTGTGACGTTTGATAGCACACAAGGCATTCCTCCGGTATCTAGGAGTTGTCTGAGGAGTACATATTTGACATGAAGAAAGAAGTAGCGATAAAAACTGAACGATCAATACGCTAAGCTAATGGATGGGTCATGTCCATCACATCATTCTCCTAATGATGTGATCCCGTTAATCAAATGACAACACATGTCTATGGTTAGGAAACTCAACCATCATTGATTAATGAGCTAGTCTAGGAGAGGCCTACTAGGGACACTGATTTCGTCTATGTATTCACACATGTATCAAGTTTCCGGTTAATACAATTCTAGCATGAATAAAAGACATTTATCATGATATAAGGAAATATAAATAACAACTTTATTATTGCCTCTAGGGCATATTTCCTTCAGTCTCCCACTTGGACTAGAGTCAATAATCTAGATTACATAGTAATGATTCTAACACCCATGGAGTCGTGGTGATGATCATGTTCTGCTCGTGGAAGAGGCTTAGTCAACGGGTGTGCTACATTTAGATCCATATGTATTTTGCAAATCTCTATGTCTCCCTCCTTGACTTGATCGCGGATAGAGTTGAAGCGTCTCTTGATGTGCTTTGTTCTCTTGTGAAACGTGGATTCCTTCGCCAAGGCTATTGCTCTAGTGTTGTCACAAAATATTTTCACTAGACCAGATGCACTAGGTATTACACCTAGATCGGATATGAAATCCTTCATTCATACTCCTTAGTTTGCTGCTTCTGAAGCAGCTACGCACTCCACTTCGCACGTAGATCCCGCCACGACTCTCTGCTTGGAACTTCACCAACTGATAGATCTACTGTTCAACAAAAATACGTATCCGGTTTGTGACTTAGAATCATCTGGATCAGTGTCAAAGCTAGAATCGACGTAACCGTTTACGACGAGATCTTTGCCACCTCCATAAATGAGAAACATATCCTTGGTCCTTTTCAGGTACTTCAGGATGTTCTTGACCGATGTCCAGTGATCCACTCCTCGATTACTTTGGTACCTCCCTGCTAGACTTATAGCAAGGCACACATCAGGTCTGGTACACAGCATTGCATACATGATAGAACCTATGGCTGAAGCATAGGGAATGACTTTCATTTTCTCTTTATCTTTTGTAGTGGTCGGGCATTGAGTCTCTCTCAACTTCACACCTTGTAACACAGGCAAGAACTCTTTCTTTGACTGGTCCATTTTGAACTTCTTCAAAACTTTATCAAGGTATGTGCTTTGTGAAAGTTCAATTAAGTGTCTTGATCTATCTCTATAGATCTTGATACCCAATATATATGCAACTTCACCGAGGTCTTCCATTGAAAAATTCTTATTCAAGTATCCTTTGATGCTATCCCGAAATTCTACATCATTTCCAATCAATAATATGGCATCCTCATATAATATCAGAAATGCTACAGATCTCCCAATCACTTTCTTGTAAATACAGGCTTCTCTGAAAGTTTGTATAAAACCATATGCTTTGATCACTTCATCAAAGCGTATACTCCAACTCCGAGATGCTTGCACCAGTCCATAGATGGATCGCTGGAGCTTGCAGACTTTGTTAGCACCTTTAGGATTGACAAAACCTTCTGGTTACATCATATACAACTCTTCTTTGAGAAATCCATGAAGGAATGCAGTTTTGATATCCATTTGCCAGATTTCATAATCATAAAATGCGGCAATTGCTAACATGATTCGGACAGACTTAAGCATCGCTACGGGTGAGAAGGTCTCATCGTAGTCAACTCCTTGAACTTGTCGAAAACCTTTCACAACAAGTCGAGCTTTGTATATGATAACATTACCATCGGCGTCAGTCTTCTTCTTAAAAATCCATTTATTTTCTATGGTTTGCCAATCATCGGGCAAGTCAAACGAAGTCCATACTTTGTTCTCATACATGGATCCCATCTCAGATTTCATGGCCTCAAGCCATTTTGTGGAATCTGGGCTCATCATCGCTTCCTCATAGTTCGTAGGTTTGTCACGGTCTAGTAACATGACTTCCACAACAGGATTACTGTACCACTCTGGTGCGGCACGTACTCTGGTTGACCTATGAGGTTCGGTAGTAACTTGATCTGAAGTTTCATTAGCTTCCTCACTAATTGGTGTAGGCATCATGGGAATGATTTTATGTGATGAGCCATTGTCCAATTCGAGAGAATGTACAATTACCTCATCACGTTCTACTTTCCTCCCACTCACTTCTTTTGAGAGAAACTCCTTCTCTAGAAAGGATCCATTCTTAGCAACAAAAGTCTTGCCTTCGGATCTGTGATAGAAGGTGTACCCAACAGTTTCTTTTGGGTATCCTATGAAGACGCACTTCTCCGATTTTGGTTCGAGCTAACCAGGCTGAAGCTTTTTCACATAAGCATCGCAACCCCAAACTTTAGGAAACGACAGCTTAGGTTTCTTGCCAAACCACAGTTCATACAGTGTCGTCTGAACGGATTTAGATGGTGCCCTATTTAACGTGAATGCAGCTGTCTCTAATGCATAACCCCAAAACGATAGTGATAAATCGGTAAGAGACATCATAGATCACACCATATCTAATAAAGTACGGTTACGATGTTCGGACACACCATTACACTGTGGTGTTCAAGGTGGCGTGAGTTGTGAAACTATTCCACATTATTTCAAATGAAGATCAAACTCGTAACTCAAATATTCGCCTCCACGATCAGATCGTAGAAACTTTATTTTCTTGTTACAATTATTCTCTACTTCACTCTGAAATTCTTTGAACTTTTCAAATGTTTCAGACTTATGTTTCGTTAAGTAGATATATCCATATCTGCTCAAATCATCTGTGAAGGTCAGAAAATAATGATACCCATCGCGAGCCTCAACACTCATCGGACCTCATACATCGGTATGTATTATTTCCAATAAGTCAGTTGCTCGCTCCATTGTTCCGGAGAACTGAGTTTTAGTCATCTTGCCCATGAGGCATGGTTCGCAAGTATCAGATTCATAATCAAGTGATTCCAAAAGTCTATGTGCATGGAATTTCTTCATGTGCTTTACACCAATATGACCTAAATGGCAGTGCCACAAATATGTTGCACTATCATTATCAACTTTGTATCTTTTGGCATCAATATTATGAATATGTGTATTACTACAATCGAGATTCAACAAAAATAGACCACTCATCAAGGGTGCATGACCATAAAATATATTACTCATATAATAGAACAACCATTACTCTCATATATAAATAAATAACCATCTCGCAACAAATAAGATCCAGATATAATGTTCATGCTCAACGCTGGCACCAAATAACAATTATTTAGGTCTAAAACTAATCCCGAAGGTAGATGTAGAGGTAGTGTGCTGACTGCGATCACATCGACTTTGGAACCATTTCCCACGCGCATCGTCACCTCGTCCTTAGCCAATCTTTGTTTAATCTGTAGCCCCTTGTTTCGAGTTACAAATATGAGCAACCGAACCAGTATCAAATACACAGGCGCTACTACGAGCACTAGTAAGGTACACACCAATAACATGTATATCAAATATACCTTTGTTCACTTTGCCATCCTTATTATCCGCCAAATACTTGGGCAGTTTCGCTTCCAGTGACCAGTCCTTTTGCAGTAGAAGCACTCAGTTTCAGGCTTCGCTCCAGACTTGGGTTTCTTCCCAGGAGTAGAAACTGGCTTGCTATTCTTCTTGAAGTTCCCCTTCTTTCCCTTGCCCTTTTTCTTGAAACTAGTGGTCTTGTTAACCATCAACACTTGATGCTCCTTTTTAATTTCTACCTCCGCAGGTTTGAGCATTGCGAAGAGCTCGGGAATTGTCTTCTCCATCCCTTGCATATTATAGTTCATCATGAAGCCTTTATAGCTTGGTGGCAGTGATTGAAGAACTCTGTCAATAACACTATCCTCTGGAATATTAATTCCCAACTGAGTCATGTGGTTATGGTACCTAGACATTCTGAGTATGTGTTCACTGACAGAACTGTTCTCCTCCATCTTGCAGCTATAGAACTTGTTGGAGACTTCATATCTCTCAACTTGGGCATTTTGCTTGAAATATTAACTTCAACTCTTGGAACATCTCATATGCTCCATGACATTCAAAATGTCTTTGAAGTCCCGATTCTAAGTCGTAAAGCATGGCACACTAAACTATAGAGTAGTCATCAGATCGAGCTTGCCAGACGTTCATAACATCAGCAGTTGCTCCTGCAGCGGGCCTTTCACCTAGCGGTGCTTCAAGGACATAATTCTTCTTTGCGGCAATGAGGATAATCCTCAAGTTACGGATCCAGTCCGTGTAGTTGCTACCATCATCTTTCAACTTAGCTTTCTCTAGGAACGCATTAAAATTCAAGGGAACGATAGCACGGGCCATTGATCTACAACATAGATATACAAAAACTATCATGACTAAGTTCATGATAAATTACGTTCAATTAATCATATTACTAAAGAACTCCCACTTAGATAGACATCCCTCAAGTCATCTAAATGATCACGTGATCCAAATAAACTAAACCATGTCCGATCATCACGTGAGATGGAGTAGTTTTCAATGGTGAACATCTTATGTTGATCATATATACTATACGATTCATGCTCGACCTTTCGGTCTCTAGTGTTCTGAGGCCATGTATGTACATGCTAGGCTCGTCAAGTTTAACCCGGGTATTTTGCACGTGCAAAACTGTCTTACACCCGTTGTATGTGAACGTAGAGCTTATCACACCTTGTCATCATGTGGTGTCTCGGCACGACGAACTGTCACAGCGGTGCATACCTAGGGAGAACACTTGTATCTTGAAATTTTAGTAAGGGGTCATCTTATAATGCTACCGTCGTTCTAAACAAAATAAGATGCATAAAAAGATAAACATCACATGCAATCAAAATATGTGACATGATATGGCCATCATCATCTTGTGCTTTTGATCTCCGTCTCCAAAGCATCGTATACCACAGTTGGGAACGTAGCATGCAATTTCAAATAAATTCCTACGATCATGCAAGATCTATCTAGGAGATGCAAAGAAACGAGATGGGAAGAGTGTGTCTACGTACCCTCGTAGACCGAAAGTGGAAGCGTTAGAATAACGCTGTTGATGTAGTCAAACGTCTTCACGATTCAACTCAAGCACCGAACGTACGGTACCTCCGAGTTCAGCACACATTCAGCTTGCTGATGTCCCTCAGGCTCTTGATTTAGTAGAGGGTCGAGGGAGAGTTCCTGCAGCACGATAGCGTGTTGACAGTGATGGTAAAGTAGATCGCGCAGGGCTTCGCCTAAGCACTGCGACAATTTGACCTGAGGTGTAAACTGTGGAGGGGAGCACCACACACGGCTAAGAGAATAACTTGTGTCTTCTAGGGTGCCCCATGCCCCTGTGTATAAAGGAGGAGGGCGGACGCCGGCCAGCCCTAGGGGCACATCATGGGGAGGAGTCCTACTAGGACTCCAATCCTAGTAGGACTAGGATTCTCCTTTTTGTCCCTTCCGTGGAGAAGGAAGGAAGGAAGGGAGACGGGGAGGGAGAAGGAAAGGGGGGCGTGCCCCCTTCCCCTTGTCCAATTCGGACAGCCCATGGGGGGCGCCACCCCTTGTGGGCTCCCCTCTCTCTCTCCCCTATGGCCCATGTAGGCCCAATACTTCCCCTCGGGGTTCCGGTAGCCCCTCGGTACTCCGATAAATTTCGGAAACGTCCCGAAACCTTTCCGGTGTCCGAATACTATCATCCAATATATCGATCTTTACCTCTCGACCATTTTGAGACTCCTCGTCATGTCCGTGATCTCATCCGGGACTTCGAACAATCTTCGGTCACCAAAACACATAACTCTGTAATATAAATCGTCATCGAACGTTAAGCGTGCGGACCCTACGGGTTCGAGAACTATGTAGACATGATCGAGACACTTCTCCGGTCAATAACCAATAGCGGAACCTGGATGCTCATATTGGCTCCTACATATTCTATGAAGATCTTTATCGGTCAAACCATAATGTCAACATATGTTATTCCCTTTGTCATCGATATGTTACTTGCCCGAGATTCGATCGTCGGTATCTTCATACCTAGTTCAATCTCGTTACTAGCAAGTCTCTTTACTCGTTCCATAGTACATAACTCATTAGTCTTTTTGCTTGCAAGGCTTATTATGATGTGTATTACTAAGAGGGCCCAGAGATACCTCTCCGATACTCAGAGTGATAAATCCTATTCTCGATCTATGCCAACCCAACAAACACCTTTGGAGATACCTGTAGAGCATCTTTATAATCACACAGTTACGTTGTGACATTTGATAGCACAAAAGGCATTCCTCCGATATCCAGGAGTTGCATAATCTCATAGTCTGAGGAATATGTATTTGACGTGAAGAAAGAAGTAGCGATAAAAACTGAACTATCAATACGCTAAGCTAACGGATGGGTCATGTCCATCACATCATTCTCCTAATGATGTGATCCCATTAATCAAATGACAACACATGTCTATGGTTAGGAAACTCAACCATCTTTGATTAATGAGCTAGTCTAGTAGAGGCTTACTAGGGACACTAATTTCGTCTATGTATTCACACATGTATCAAGTTTCTGGTTAATACAATTCTAGCATGAATAAAAGACATTTATCATGATATAATAAAATATAAATAACAACTTTATTATTGCTTCTAGGGCATATTTCCTTCAGTGGAGGGCGCAAGGATCTTTACCCAGGTTCGGGCCACCGTTGAGGTGTAATACCCAACTCATGTTTTGTTGTATTAGGTTTGTGTGTATGCAAAAGTACAAGGAGCACCCTCCCCCGGCAAGGTGAGTGGAGAGATCAGCTACACGTGCTAGTGTGCATGGAGTTTTGCTAGGTTCGGACCCTCGTAAAGGTTACCATGACCCTCCTTGTATAGCTTAAGGGGTTACCATGGTGGCAAAACAGTCTTTATCTAGTGATTAGACAACAAACAAAGCTATCATACCTAACTCTGCTAGTTAAGACAAAGAGCATTAAATGAATTGTTATGTGTCAAGAGGAGGAGAGGCCCCGGCAAGGCTATCGCACCACTCTAGCTGGCTAACTCCTATTATCTTGACACTCCACCCAAACGGGTGTCAATAAAGGTAAAAATACCTCCAGTGTGCTGACACATGTCCGGCAAGCTTCACCTAACTACATGTGGGCTCGACACCTCCCTGATTAGCACGTAGATGCTCGGTGAGGTGGAGCGCTGGTTGTTGGCGAGGAAGGGGCTTGCTGGGCATGGAGCTTGTTGGGCCTTCATCTTGCCATGTTTGAGTCGGCGGCAAAGGGCTGCTTATAGTGTTGGGCTCGGTCCTTTACTTGAGTCAAGTTGTTCTTGGATCTTAGTCTTCTTGATGTGCTCCTTGATCTCACAGATAGCAACTTTCTGTGTTTGTAGTATTCTTCTGTGATGCTCGGTTACCGGGGTGGCGTCGCTGCCTGTGCATAAGTTCGGGGTACTATGGACCCCGGTTCTTAGTACACCGACATCATATCAACACAACTAAAGTGAGAAGCGAAGACACACAGCAAACTAGGTAGAACGGAACAGTTCAAGTAGATAGTGTGAAAACAAAGATGTAGTCAGAGAGATAGTCTTCACACAATGACTTCAAACAGAATGAGCAAGCGAAGGCTTCACGAGACTAAACAGTAAGTAAAGGAGTGATGTGATAGAACCAGTTGCTTGGAGAAGACACGTGATTTGTCTGACCAGTTCTAGTTGCTGTGACAACTGTACATCTGGTTAGGGAGGCTAAGATTGAACTCGGAAGAACTAGTCTTAACCTTATTCCCCTTGAGCTAAGATTCGCAAATCTTGCTCAATCACTCAAGTAAGTCTTCAAGGTAGACTTCCAAACCTTCACATACTTTGTTCACTAGCAATACACAATGACTCTTGGAAGCTCGGAACGTGATGCCTAACCGGCTGGAAGATCGCAGTCTTCAAGTGTAATAAGTCCTCAGTTCACGTAGAACATAATGTCTTCAGTGATGCTCAATAACTTTGGGCTATGGGCGTTTAGGGTTTATCCTCGCAAGGAATCTCTCTTAAAGGCTTCGGAGGTGGGTTACTCTCAAACGACAAAAGTCGTGCAATAACTCGGAGCAGCCGCCAATTTATGGTGGAGGGGTGGGCTATTAATAGCTAGGATGCAACCTGACATGATATGATAGAACTGACCCTGGGTCAATGGCCAATCGATACGTGTACAACGATGGGGTTTCAAACACATGCGGCAGCCTTACTTGAGCTCCAAGTAAAGCTGACTCAACCAACTCTGGAAGAAGTTTGCTCTCATTGTGTTCACTAGAAGAGATAGGATTTTAGGCCGAGCATCACGTCAGATTCTGACTTTGTTTACCTCGACCCCACTTAACAGTGTGGTGGTTTCTATAACTTTTGAAAGAAGAAAATGAAACTACTAAAAGCCTAAGTCTTCGCGCTCCATTGTCTTCAAGTGAAAGTCTTCACGTATCACCATTATCTCCAATGTCTTCATACATTTTTATGGGTCATCTTTGATGGTTAAACGAAATCTCCTGGGACTTTTACATATGTTCTCCTGTGAATCTCACAAACACATTTGTTCTTAACCAAGTTTGTCGTCAATACTCCAAAACCAACAAGGGGTGGCACTAGATGCACTTACACATAGCATCCCCAAGCTTATGACTTGGCATGTCGTTAGCATCATGGATATTCAAATAATTCATACTAGAAACATTTGAATCATACTAATCACTCAAGGAACTCACTCCAAACACTATGTTAAATTCTTATTTTACCACTTCATCACAATTATCGGAATCCATATTTTCAAGAAATACTTCATAAAGATAAAGAATTTGGTGCAACTTTAATTTTTTTGTAGTTTTCTTTTATAAACCAAAATAGTGATAAACAGGAAACTAAACTATTTAATTGCAAGATCTAAACATATACCTTCAAGCACTCACATCCTCGGCAACCGTGCCAAAAATAACTTGATGTCTATTGTGCAACTTTATTCTTGTAGACTCTGTTGGGCCTCCAAGCATAGAGGTTTGTATGAGAGTAGAAAATTCCCCTCAAGAGGTTGACCTAAGGTTCATCAATCCGTGGGTGGTGCGGAATGAAGATGGTCTCTCTCAAACAACCCTGCAATCAAAATACAAAAGGTATCTTGTGTCTCCAACACACCCAATACAGTTGTCAATTGTATAAGTGCACTAGTTTAGCGGAGAGATGGTGATACAAGTTTGATATGGATGATAGAAATAGGTTTCCATAATATGAACAATTAAAAATAGCATGGTAACAAGTAGAAAACAACGAGAAAAATGGTATATCAATGCTTAGAAACAAGGTATAGGGTTCATACTTTCACTAGTGCAATCTCTCGACGGTGCTAACATAATTTAATCATGTAATCATCCCTCAACGAGTGACAAAGAATCACTCCAAAGTTCCTATCAGAGAAAGTAGGATGAAATCATGTATCAATCTTTGTGCCTAGATTACCCCAATGTCACCACGAAAATCCGCAATTTGATTACCAAAAAATATATCATGTGACTCAATAGAATACCCATATGGGTGCTAAATACAAACTTGCTGGAGATAAGGGTACAAAACATGTTGTCTTTGCACCTGGAGATCTTGTTTGGTTACATTTACGCAAAGCTAGGTTTCCTGGTTTGTGCAGTCAAAGTTAATGCCACATCTTGATGGTCCTTTTAAGGTGTTAGAGAAAATAAATGATAATGTATATAAACTTGAGCTGCCTGCAGATTTTGGGATTAGTCTGACATTTAACATTGTAGATTTGAAGACTTATTTTTGTGCGAGGAAGATGAGCTTCCATCGAGGACACGTCAATTAAAGAAGGGGAGGATAATGAGGATCTCCCTACCACAGTTACACCCATAACCCCTACTACTACACATATTGGACTACTATAGCTCACGCATTCCAATTAAATTATTTGTACTTCCATTTATTGGTAATGATTCTAATGTTCATGAGAATATGATGCTACCTAAATTGGATACATTTGTGTTGTTTAGCATGGACAAGAGGATGGACATTGATGCATGATCAAGTGTGGAGATGAAAGAGCATGCTCAGGGAACAAGAACGGGGTTTCTAGTGGAGTTTTCGGCACTCTCAAGCCACTGTGATGACATACAAGGATCTCGATGAAAGTATACAAGATGTCCTTTCATAAATTTTGTTTGTAGATTTCTATAGGTGTTGTGTCACCTTATTTTTGGGCCATACCGATGTATTTTTCAAATACCTTTTCATGGCTATTTAGGGCTTGCATTGTAGGGCAAATGACACAGGAAGGATTTAGTTCCCACCTTGCTAAGGATCGACGAAATTCCCTCTCTTTTCCCCTAAAAATAAAATCCTTAGGGTGTCGTTTAGACTTGAGTTTTGTTTATATTAAAATTCTCCATAATTGCAACTCGCCTACTTCATTTGTGTCCAACAACGAGGCAAAGACGTTTACAAAACCCTACTTTCATCAATAAAGCTTTCATCTTAATTCACAATATCCAGATTGCAAATCTTACTTCTTGCGTGTTCTTTGTTTGTGTGCGGGAATTAGAGCTTCATCGTCAGGTTGAACGTGCTCCGGCGTGGTCAATAATCTCTCAGAGTTGGTTTAGCCACGTTCGTAGTGGGATCGTCAAAGTCTACTCCACCAAAAATGATAGTTACCCCTCATCGAAAGATCGGGACACCCATGCTCTATGAAGTTCACCCACAACACAACCTTCTCTTGCATTCAACAACAGGATGAAGCAACAAGGACCTCCCCTTGGTATGTCATGTACCACATGGATGAATTTACAGGGCATCATGCAAACTTCCGAAAGAAGAACAACGTCACCAAATCAATTTGACGTTCTCGCACCTGAGGACAACAGGGTCGAGTAAGACGGATCCAATAGAGATTGGTCCAAATCATCAACAAGGACATCCACAGTGAGACCATGTGCCTCTATGGTGTCGGCGTATTAACCATTGAGGAGTAGTATGCCATAAGATCGCGGCATGCCGGACTCCTTGTTGTCCCTGAAGCACTGAATGTGTGGTGTTGTGTTTAACAACAATTGTCATTTTAAAATGTTGTTTCTAACTTGATCGGGTAGCTAGACTTACCGTACCTTCCGTCTAGTTGCTTCCTAAGTCTTAAGTTGCATGCTGGAAGTGACCTTGTATATTAACTTTAGTAACCTTAATTGTCGAATATTCATTTCTGAGCCCAGGCTCACGTGCTCCCAATGAACAGTAAATTCGAAAGTATACAAGCAAAATCTAAAAAAAATTGCATGGAAGATGTTCGAGTGCCTGATGTGTGTGCCAAATTTCATCTTGTTTGGACATCTAAGTAGCTCTCCGCAAAAAAAAACATCGGAACAAAAAAATCGCACAGGCTGTCTTTTATGGCTGAGAGCTAATTAGATGTCCAAACACGTTGAAATTTGGCATGGACATCATGCACTCGAACATTTTTCATAGAAAAAACAGATTTTTCTAAATTATTCTTTAAAAAAAATACTGTTCACCCACGTCCGCTTCCCCTTAATTGCTATTTATGTGGTTCCCCTTAATTGCTATTTATGTTTTGATATGGGTGATTCATGCTGATATTTGCTCTCCTCATTACCAGGCGTCGCAGGTTTGTCGACCGCAACTTTAACAAGGCCGAGCCACTGCCCACGACAAAGTCGCCGTAGTCAAATGAATGCTTCTAATTCAACCATCTCGATGTGTTAAGAAAACGTGTGTTGCAATTTGGATATTTGAATTCATGCCATTATTTACTGAATGCATTCCTTTCATAAGTATATGTTACAAAAATATGCAAATGTTGCCATGGCGGCAACCACTGCCATGGCGGCAACCACTGCTATGGCAGATTCTTTTTGGCCCAAAAAATATACTAGCAACATGTAAGAGAAGAAGCACGCAGATGATGTTATGATACACTATTGCTAGCTTTCTTTTGTACCTACCGCGTGCCGAGAAATCACACGCTGCGCAGGGATAACTTGCTGCTAGTACGTAAGTTACTAGCAGCGTGGTGGCCGGACGCTGCAAGTCCTCTCATGCACGCTGCTAATTAGCCGGGGGGGCACGTACTAGTGTCTGAAACTGCAGGAGCTAATGCTTTCGGGTACTGAGGAATGGTGATGTCTCAGGCTTCTTATGTGCAAGGAAAGATGCAGCAGTATCATACAGTATATTATTGCGTAATCACTACAACGGTGCTACTTATATATTGTTAAAGAGTAAACGAGTATTGTAGATAGGTTAAAATTGGGGAGAAAAAGATAGCTAACATCAACTTATTGATTGTGAAATGTTTTAGTCTTCTCATTTAACTATCACGGTCTCTTGCCTCCTAGAGACCCAAATTGCTGATACACAGTGATCACCAAGAGTTTGCATGAACTTCTACGGATAAATTAGTTGGATTGAGGGAATCACTTGTATATTCCATCTGAAGAGCTCATGGGTTTAAATACATTGGAGGTACAGGTCCTACGCTAGGATTGTTACAACAGACTGTACAGGATAAGCGGCGACCACGCCGTGCGTGGAGTCGTGGGAGCATGCGCGAGTGTGGGCGTCGTGGACACCGCAGGAACCGGTCCAGGTGGTTGTCCTCCTGTGTGTGGGCCGCGGTCGGGTTTCCAACAACCCCCCCCCCCCCCTAGCAGAAACGCGGTGTTCACCGACGTTGAGGCTGGAACGAAAGTCGACGAACACACTTGTTGGCAGCCCTTTGGTGAAGATGTCAGTGTACTGCGACGCCGCCAGCACGTGGAGAATGCGAATTTCACCGAGAGAGACGCGCTCCCGGACGAAGTGCAGGTCGATCTCCACGTGCTTGGTATGCTGATGCTGGACCGGGTTGCTTGACATGTACATGGCGGAGTTGCTGTCGCAGTACACGACGGTGGCACGGGATGGTGGGCGACGAAGCTCGGTGAGGAGTTGCCGCAACCAGCTGACCTCGGCGACGGCGTTGGCGAGGCTCCTATACTCAGCTTTGGCGCTCGAGCGTGACACCGTGCTCTGCCGTTTCGACGACCAACTCACCAAGTTGGAGCCGAGGTAGACCACGAAGCCGGAGGTGGACTTGCGGGTGTCCGGGCAACCCGCCCAATCCGCGTCGGAGTAGACCGTGAGGTCGCTGCTGGAGGTGCGGTAGAACTGCAGGACGAGGTGAGCGGTGCCTCGTACATAGCGGAGTACCCGCTTCACCATCTGGTAGTGAACATCCCTGGGAACATGCATGAACAGACAACATTGTTGAACGGCATATGAGAGATCCAGACGGGTAAGAGTAAGGTACTGAAGCGCGCCGGCTAAGCTGCGATATAGCGAGGGATCATGGAAGGGGTGGCCAGTGGTGGCAGAGAGCTTGGCGGTGGCGTCTACGGGCGTGGACACGGGTTTGCCATTGAGCATGCCCGCACGATCAAGCATCTCTAGTGTGTACTGTTCTTGCGAGAGGTGTAGGCCAATGGATGTATGGTGCACGTTGATGCCCAGAAAATGGTGAAGGAATCCCATGTCTGTCATGGAGAACTCTCGGTGGAGGGAAGCAATGATGGACTATAGGAAGGATGGTGTAGTGGCGGTGAGAATAATATCATCTACATAGAGTAGGAGGTACGCAGTGTTGGTGCCACGATGGAGTGAGAACAAGGAGAAGTCTGCTTTGGAGGCCCAAAATCCCAAGGAGAGCAAGTAGGAGGTGAAGCGAGCAAACCATGCCCATGGCGCCTGTTTGAGCCCGTAGAGCGACCTGTTGAGACGACACACGTCCCGAGGCCACGAGGAGTCGATGAAGCCGGTGGGCTGTGAGATGTAGACGGTTTCGGCGAGATGCCCATGAAAATGGGCCACGAGTTGCCGGCGGCGACGCTGAGGACGACGCAGATCGTGGCTGGCTTGACGATGGGGCTGAATGTCTCTCCGTAGTCCACGCCAGCTTGATGTGTGAAGCCTCAGAGGACCCAGCGAGCCTTGTACCATGCCAGAGAGCCGTCGGGGTAGAACTTGTGGTGAAAGATCCATTTGCCACTCACCACGTTAGCACATGCAGGACAAGAAACCAATGACCAAGCGTCATTCTGCAACAGCGCATTGTACTCTTCTAACATAGTGTTGGCCCAATTCGGATCCTTGAGAGCTACACAGTAAGAAGGAATGGGACTGATAGTGGTGACCGAGAGGCTAACGTGTGGTTTGGGTTGGGCAAAGCCAGATTTCCCCTGGGTGTGCATGATGTGGAGATTGCGTGGTGGTGCGATAGCAACGGCACGCGGCGGTAGGCGAGGTGGTGCAGCACGAGCTGGGGAGGGCGCTGCATGGGAGGCGGGGGCGGTTGCATGGGAAGGGGCCACGGGATTGGCTGCATGGGAGCCGGGGGTGGTAGTGGTTGGGCCTGGGCTCAGCTGGCGCGTAGCGGGCGTGGGTGGAGCACGAGGGCGCGGGGTGTCGTGACGCGGGGCACGGGCGTGCGTGGGGAGGCAGGTGGGGTAGCGGGGCCAGCTGGCAGCGCGGGATGGGCGGCAGGCGCGTGCAGCGGATCTGGACAAGGATCATGCACGGCAACCAAGGGCGGCAGGTGCGGCCCCGCCCGCACGGATCCCGGAGGGGGTGCGGGGGCCCAGTACGAGGTAGGTAAGATCTGCGGATGCGCCAGCAGGGGCTGCAGATTTTCTGCGGCACAGGCAGGTGTGGAATTTTTAAAGCACAAGTGCTCCCTGTGTGATTTTGGTAATTAATGTCAACATATCTCTTGTTGGACTAATACCTTTACCTAGTATATTTCAGATGAGTTCAACAGTGGAGTGGCATGAACAAGAGGATGTGGAACCCCTTCAAGATGCGAAGGACAGAAGATTGGCAAAATCTCAAAGCTCGGGACTCTACATTTTCTATTTCAGTGATCCAAGATCACATTGAATCCATAGGAAAGCCAATACTATTAAAAGGGGATGAGGTGTTTCTTAATGGCTTGCTTGCTCAAAGTGCTTAGTGATATGCTCCAAAGCCCTCAACCACTTTCTCATATCCACATATGTCCTAAACCTAAAGTCATACTCGGCCCCACCGATTTGATCTATCCGGCGCCACCGAGTTCATCTGACATAGCCACTGCCGGAAACCCTAATCAGTTCGGTCTCACCGATAGGGATCTCGATCTCACCGAAATGGGAATGCCAACTCTATGTTTCCTATTTGAAACATTTCGGTCTAACTGGGATGTGAGAATCGGTCTCACCGAGTTAGCATTGCAAACTCTCTGTTGCCTCTTCGTAACATTTCGGTCTCACTGAAATGAGCGAATCGGTCCCACCGAGTTTGCCTAACCAACCCTCTGTGTGCCTATTACAGAAATCGGTCTCACCAAGTTTATGTGATCGGTCTCACTGAGATTACATTATGCCCTAACCCTAATGAAATCAGTCCCACCGAGTTGATCATGTTGGTCCCACCGAAAAGCCTAACGTTCACATTTTTAACTAAATCGGTCCGACTGAGTTTCATGATTCGGTCCCACCAAGTTTGGTGATTTGTGTGTAACGGCTAGATTTTGTGTGGAGGCTATATATACCCCTCCACCCTCTCTTCATTCATGGAGAAAGCCATCAGAATGTGCCTACACTTACAGCATACATTTTCTGAGAGAGAACCACCTACTCATGTGTTGAGACCAAGATATTCCAATCCAACCACTAGAATCTTGATCTCTAGCCTTCCCCAAGTTGCTTTCCACTCAAATCATCTTTCTACCAAATCCAAACCTATGTGAGAGAGAGAGTTGAGTGTTGGGGAGACTATTATTTGAAGCACAAGAGCAAGGAGCTCATCATCAACACACCATCTATTACCTTTTGGGGAGGGCTGTCTGCTAGATTGGTTAGGTGTCACTTGGGAGCCTCCGACTAGATTGTGTAGTTGAACCAAGGAGTTTGTACGGGCAAGGGGACCGCCTACTTCGTGAAGATCTACCCTAGTGAGGCAAGTCCTTCATGGGCGATGGCCATGGTGGGATAGACAAGGTTGCTTCTTCGTGGACCCTTCGTGGGTTGAGACCTCCGTGGACTCGCGCAGTCGTTACCCTTCGTGGGTTGAAGTGTCCATCAACGTGGATGTACGATAGCACCACCTATCGGAACCACGCCAAAAATATCCATGTCTCCAATTATGTTTGCACACTCCAATCTCATCCCTTTACTTCCTTGAAAATTGCATGCTTTACTTTTCGCTACTCATATACTCTCGCCATGCTTTCTTGAAATGTATTGTGAATGGTTAAACTTGTGCTAAAACTCCACCTTATCTTCAAGAAATTAAAAACTGCTGCCTTTCTTCGTTGAGGGTCTAATCACCCCCCCCCCCCTCTAGACGCCTCTTCTTCGATCCTTTCAATTGGTATCAGAGCTTTGGTCTCCATTGCTTTGGTTTAATCACCATAGGAGGAAGATGGATGAGTCCAAGATTGGGAGTATTAGACGTAGAGTGCCTATGCTTGATGGAGAATTTTATAAGGAATGGAAAAATGAAATGCTTGAGATCTTCAATGAATATCATTTGAACAAGTATATTGTTAGGCCTTGTATGCCCCCCATTGATGCTTCGAAACCTACTTCCAATGAGAAACATGACATGATTCGAAATCTTAGAACTGTTGGTCTTATCACTAGAGGATTGCCTAGAAACTTGCTTGTATGTTTACCAATTTTTGAATGTGCTTACACTATATGGAGATTCCTTGAGGAATGATTTATGTACTACTCTTTGAAAAATCTAGATGTGATTCTTCAAAAGTCCATTGTTTTAAATAAGATGAACTCTAGTGATCCCAAATTTGATGAATGTTTATTTGAACTTCATGACCTTATGCGTGCCAAAGGAGATGTAGGAATCATTAGTAATATCATCTCGAAAGTCACTAGAATTCATAAAGATGAACATTGTCATGATCACACAACTAATGAATCACTCTCTCTAGGTGTTGATCAATCACGAGACAATGTTGAACATGGTTATTATGATGAAGATGATGATAGTGACTTTGACCTTGATGAGCAAATGAGACACTTTGGTCTTATGGAAAATCTTTGTGGTTACGCAGCCAAAGGAAAGGAATGGGTGCTTGAGAGTGGATGCACGGATCATATGACCGGAGATAAGGACATGTTTGATGAACTTGCTAGAAATGATGATCCACGAAAGTATGTTACCTTTGGTGAGAACTCTAAGGGTAAAGTTGTTGGCCTTGGTAAGGTGGCCATATCCAACGATAGCTCAATCAAGAATGTCGTGCTTGTAGAATCTCTCGGATATAATCTTCTCTCCGTGTCTAGATTAGCTGATTTTGGTTTAAATGTGCTATTGACTCATGTTGATTGCCAAGTCTTTCGTAGATATAATCATAATATGGTCTTTACCGGCATTCATAGAGGTACTATACATTGTTGACTTTACTAAGAAAGCCCAACCTCGCACTTGTTTTATTGCTATATCTTCTAAAGGTTGGTTGTGGCATAGAAGGTTAGCTCATGTCGGGATGAGAAATATTGATAAGCTTATTAAAAGTGATCATATACTTGGTGTTAAAGATGTTATATTTGACAAGGATAGATTATGCAGTGCTTGTCAAGCAGGAAAACAGGTTGGAGGAAGCCACCCCGTGAAGAACATCATGACCACGAGAAGACCACTTGAGCTACTTCACATGGTTCTTTTTGGTCCCAATGCTTACAGGAGTCTCGGTGGTAACGCTTTTGTATTGGTCATTGTTGATGATTTTTCAAGATTTACGTGGGTGTTCTTTCTTGATGATAAATGGCAGGTCCAAAAGATCTTCAAGAACTTCGCTAGGAAGGCCCAAAATCGATTTGAAGTGAAGATCACGAATGTTTGCAGCGACAACGAAACGGAGTTCAAGAACGCAAATGTGGATACCCTTCTTGACGAAGAAGGGATTTAACATGAGTTCTCGGCTACGTACACGCCTCAACAAAATGGAGTTGTTGAGAGGAAGAACCGGACTCTTATTGGGATGGCAATAACGATGCTTGATGAGTACAAGATGCCAAAACACTTTTGGGCGGAAGCGGTTGAGACAGCTTGTCATGCAACAAATCGCTTCTATCTTCACAAGCTACTCGGCAAGACGGCATACGAACTACTCACTGGTAACAAACCCCAAGTTGGATACTTTCGAGTATTCGGCTCAAAGTCATCGTCTTTCGAAGTTTGCTCCTAAATCCCATGAAGGTTTCCTACTCGGTTATGTCTCAAACTCTCACACTTACCGTGTCTACAATAGTTTCACCTGAAAGGTTGAAGAGATGGTAGATGTGAAGTTTGATGAATCTAACAGCTCGCAAGTAGAGCAATTGCCAATTGATGTAGGTGACAAAGATCCTTCGGAAGCAATCCAAGACTTGTCTATTGGCAAGATCAGTCCAACGGAGGTGAAGGAGAGTACCTCGTCCGTCCAAGTGGGAGCTTCCACCTCACGACAAGGTGAACCAAGAATTGACACGGAGACATCCGCAAGTGGGACACGCCAAGATGAAGAAAACGAGGAAGTACACCAAGATGAACCTAATCAACCTTCTTATCCACCTCGACAAGAGAACGACAACACCAACAACGAAGAAGGCCAAGAGGAAGAACAAGATGATGAAGAGGATGTTCCACCCCAACCCAAACAAAAGCTCTCACGAGTTAGAGCAAGAATTGCTAAAGATCATCTCATAGAGCAAATCTATGATGATATCCAAACTGGGAGAATCACTCGCTCTAAATCTCCCTTAGCTAACTTTTGTGAACACTACTCTTTCATATCTAACCTTGAACCTATGAAGGTTGAAGATGCTCTTGATGATCCGAATTGGGTAAACGCTATGCACGAGGAACTACATAACTTCGAGAGAAACCAAGTTTGGACATTGGTTGAGAAGCCCGACAATAACCAAAACATCATCGGTACCAAATGGGTGTTTCGCAATAACCAAGTTGAAGATGGACAAGTTGTACGCAACAAGGCATGTCTCGTCGCCCATGGCTACACTCAAGTCGAAGGCATGGATTACGGTGAGACATATGCCCCCGTTGCTAGACTTGAGTCCATATGCATCTTACTTGCTTATGCCAATCACCATGATATCACTTTGTACCAAATGGACATTTGTACCAAATGGACATTAAAAGTGCTTTTCTCAACGGTGAAATTGAGGAGGAAGTTTATGGTAAACAACCTCCCGGCTTTGTTAATCCCAAGAAACCTAATCATGTTTACAAGCTTCACAAAGCTCTTTATGGTCTTAAACAAGCTCCTAGAGCATGGTATAAATGCTTGACCAAACTTCTTATTGAAAAAGGCTTTGAAATTGGGAAAATTGGCTCAACACTTTTTACTAAAAGGGTTAATGGAGAATTATTTGTGTGCCAAATTTATGTTGATGATATTATATTTGGTTCGACTAACCCCCATTTTAGTGAAAAGTTTGGAAAGCTAATGTCGGAAAAGTGTGAGATGTCTATGATGAGTGAACTCAAGTTCTTTCTTGGTTTGCAAATCAAGCAAACTAAGGAGGGTACCTTTGTCTCTCAAACAAAGTACACCAAGGACTAGCTCAAGAAGTTCAACATGCAAGAATGCAAAGGTATGACTACACCCATGCCTACTAGTGGACATCTTGACTTGACTAAGGATGGGGAACCGACTGATCAAAAGGTTTACCTCTCTATGATTGGTTCATTGTTATACATGTGTGCCTCCCAGCCCGATATTGTGCTAAGTGTGTGCATGTGTGCATGATAACAAGCGGCCCCCAAAGAATGTCATCTTAAGGCTGTGAAAAGGATAGTGAGATACTTAATTCATACACCAAATTTTGGCATTTGGTATCCTAAGAGGTCCTATTTGTTGGCTACTCTGACTCAGACTATGCCGGTGGCAAGGTTGATAGAAAGTCCACTTTGGATACTTGTCAATTTCTTGGTAGATCTCTTATGTCTTGGTCCTCCAAGAAACAAAACTCGGTATCCCTATCCACCGCCAAGGGGTAGCGATAGCCCTTGTGCTCCAAGGGGTGGCCAAGAAGGACGCATGGAGTGGAGCGGGGCGCTAACGGCGTTTGATGAGTGAGGTTAGGGAAGCATAGGCACCCAAAGACGCGCAAGTGGTCGTAAGAGGGGTGCTGCCCATGAAGAAGGTAGTAGGGTGTGAACTTGGTGACCGCAGAGGACGGGTGCCGGTTGATGAGGCGGTTGGTGGTGTAGAGGGCCTCAACCCAATATTCGGGCGGGCATGTGTGCGTGGACAAGAAGGGTGCGGAGGACGTCGTTCCTGGTGTGCAAGAGGTGTTCTGATTTCCTATTTTGTGGTGAAGTGTGCGGGCAGGAGAGCCGGAAGACTACACCAAGGCATGAGAAGTGATCCCGGAGGGAGAAGGAGAGGAATTTGCCACCGTTGTCACACTACACACATTTAATAGAAGCATTATATTGAGTGGAGACGGAAGCGAAAAATTGTTGGAGGGTGGCGCTCGCATCCGATTTGGTGCGTAGAGGAAAAAAACCCATGAATAGTGAGTGAAGTCATCTAAGACTACGAGATAGTACTGGTAACCAGAAAAAGAGCATATGGGAGACGTCCATAAATCACAATGAATAAGCTAGAAGGGAGGAGTAGTAAATGAAGTTGAATGTGAAAACGGTAAACGTGTGTGCTTCCAAGCTTACAAGAACCACACATGGAGGAGTCTCGCACATTTTTATTACATGAACTAAAGAAGTTGTTTGCTAAGGCGGAAAGAGAGGCACGACTAGGGTGTTCAAGCCACATGTGCCAAAGATTGCCGGTGCTTGAAACGGAGAATGCCAGAGGACCACCATGTTGTGGAAGAAACGGGTAGAGGTCGCCGGACCTATTGGACCTCATGAGAACCTTCCCCTTTGCCATGTCCTTCACAGAGAAGCCAAACGGGTCAAAAGACACAATACACCAATTATCTCTAGTAAAGCGACGGACCGAAATTAGATTATTGATAATTTGAGGGGAAATTAAGATGTCATGGAGGTGGAAGGGGTGGGGAGAGAGAGTAGTGGAGTCAGTAGCAACTACAGGGATCGTCAAACCATCACCAACAGTTATAGGAAGAGGACGATGCGATGAAGAGGAGATGAGTTTGGTGAGGTTACCCGAGGAGCCGGCGATGTGGCTGGTGGCCCCCGAGTCCATGAGCCACTCCGAGCTGCTGGGCGGCTGCTGCATCTGAAGGTGGGCGAAGGCATGAGCCATCATGCCCTGCTGGTCCCACTACAGCACAGAAGAAGAGGGCACAACCACCTCGTACGACTGCTGGGGTGCGGGCGGAGGCGAACCGAGGACACCCGCGGCATTGGGCGGGACCCAAGGGAGCGCCACTGCTGTGGAGACGGCGCCGGCGACCCCCAGAGGGCAAAGTACCCCATCCACGGCTGCTGGCTGGGCCGGCCATGCCCGGGGTTGGAGCTAGACGAGGCGCCGGGGGAGCCACAACCACGGCCGCGTCCACGGTCGCGCCCACGGTCACGGTCAGCGGAGGGACTCCCGGAGGCGGGCACTTTCCCCTAGTCGGACGGTGAGGAAGGTGGAGGACGATCGCCAGAGGAGGGCCCGCTATGGTTGACGGCGAGCGCCATGGCGCCGGCCGTCCGTTCACGCTCGGTGATGTTAATCTCCTCCAGAAGCAGCCGCAACCGCGCCTGTACGAAGGTGGGAAAGTGCTGCTACATGGGCAGCAGGGTGGCCATTGTTTAGAACCGCCAGCTCAGCCCACGCACCAGCTGCAGCGTGAGCGAGCGGTCGGTGACCGGCTCCCCGACGTCGGCCAACGCAGACGCGAGCTGCTGGTGGCGGCGGTAGTACTGCGCGACGGTCATGTCGCCCTGGACGGTGGCGCGGAACTCGGCACCGATGTGCACCACGCGACCGGCGGCATTGTCGTGGAAGAAGATCTCCAGTTGCTGCCAAGGGTGGTAGGTCGTGGACTCGGGCGACTGGATCACGTCGTACAACTCGTTGGAGACTGTGGCGTAGATCCACAGCACCAGCGTGATGTCGTTGTTCCACCACATGACGTCCTCGTGCAGCGGCTCGGCCTCCTCGAGGACGTGCTCTTCGACATGGTACTTGCACATGACGAACCAGAAGAGTTGGCGCCACTTCGAGTAGTTGTCCCTGTCGATGCTGAGCTTGAAGGGGATGAACGAAGAGATGTTGATGTGGTGCATGGAGGGAGGAGGGGCCACTAGAACCTGGAATGGTGGAGGCGCGATGGAGAGGGCGTCAGCGGTAGGGCGCACGACATGGAGGGGCGCCACGGGAGGGGTGCCGGGGCGACGGAGAACGCGCGCGTTTGGAGACGTGGGTGTGGGCGCAGCGCGGCAAGCTGGCACGGCGATGGGTGTCAGCGTAGCGGGTGCAGTCGGCGCAGGTCCGGGGGTGATGCCGGGGAGGATGAACTCGGCGTCGGCATCCCCGAAGGAGCGAGTGTGACAAAGAGGATGTCGGATGCTCATGGCGGAAGCGAGAGGTAGGAACGGGAACGTCTGATACCAAGTTGTATTGAGGGAATCACTTGTATAGCCCATCTGAAGAGCTCATGGGTTTAAATACATCGGAGGTACAGATCATGTGCTAGCATTGTTACAACAGACTATACAGGATAAGCGGCGATCGTGCCATGCGTGGAGTCGTGGGAGCGTGCGCGAGCGTGGGCGTTGTGGTCACCGCAGGAACCGGTCCAGGTGGTTGTTCTCCTGTGTGTGGGCCGCGGTCAGGTTTCTAACAAAATTTATAGTGCCATTAAAGTATGGAAAAAGATTCCCATCAACCAGCCAATTACAACGCACCGTCCGCCACCTTAGACGCACCCCACGCGTCCCATGTGAGGTGAAGCCATCACTACTCATTCTCCTTATCATCATTCTTCTTCTACGTCTAGCTTGAATGCTGACAGAGATGCATCTCTCAATCCAAGTGTTGACCTCCTCCGTGACGATAAGCACCCCATGGCCGGTGGCTGGTACAGCGGCCTGCGAGTATGCACCAATGGCTGGTTTGTAGATGCTAGAAGCCGGCCACTCAGGTCCTGCATGCCGGCCATGCACGGGCGCCAGACTACATCGCCCGCCTCCGCTAGGCACGCTGCCGTTGAAGCCGCGCCAGCCGTCACTCGTTGTTCCAGTCACGACCATCCTCGAGGAACATCGGCATCCATGGATGCCACCTTCTCGAGCTGAGACGCAACAACATATCTTGCAACGTAAAGTCTATTACAAAAGAATTTTGCAACGTGACCTTTCTTGCAAAGAAATAATAAACACTGCAACATGATCTTTGTTGCGCAAAAAATTAACATAGCATGTGTTCAAAAAATCTCAAGACATATCTACAACATGGTCTTTGTTGCAAAACATTCTGCAACACAGCCTCTGTTGCAAAAGTTTCTACAATAGAACCAATGTTGCAAATATTTCTACAGCATTAGCTTTGTTGCAATGGTTAAGAGCATCTCAGCCGTTTGGCCCCTCAGGGACGCCCAAAGAGCGCCGCCTAGCGGTGAGCCGACGAAAACCGCGTCATGGGGGCGTGATGTTCCCCAGTCACCGCCCCCACAGCTTATTTCCGTTCTTTTCAAAACCAAAATTCGGCCACAAATTCGGACAAACAAGGCGCAAATTCAACCAAACTTCGGCGAGTTCATCAACTATTTTACAGACGCTTACAATTAGAAAAATAAAAAAATGACGCTACACTACTAGGCCCGCCATCGCCCTCGCCGTTCCTCGCCGCCCTGAAGTTCTACATGCCGAGGAGCATGTAGAACTTCGTGTAGTCAGTGTCGTCGTCGTCGTCGTCGCCTCCGCCGCGGCTGCCTTCCCTGCTGCTACCCAGCCCAGGGTCGCCGAGGCGCGGGGGGTTGGACAGTCCGGGTGCATCCTCGTCGTCGCTGTCCAGGATGACGATGTCATCCTCCTCGCGCCCACGCCGGCGGGCGGCTATCTCCTCCAGGGCTCGGTGCTGACGGACCATCTCGTCACGGAGGTAGTCATCCCGCGCCCATTTTAGGGCGGCCTCGTTGTCGAATCCAGCCCGAGCCATGGCCTCGTACTCCGCGGCGAGGCTCGGCTCCACCTTCGGCCTGACTAGCCAGGTAAAGGTGGGGGAGGGCTCGTTGATGCGGATGCCACCATTGCGGGTGCGCCGGCCGGTCGGCGTGTCCTGGGGATCCGTGTAATGCCCAGGATGGGACTATACCTCCTACGTGACGAGGCACGACTTAAAGGTATAAGCCCATTCTGGAATGATCTCAAGTTCGGTATCTTTGCACGACTCATGTAAAAATAGGGATGAAAATGCAAAAGGATAGTTGGCTTACACTCGCCACGTCACACAATACATTACATAACTATTCATCACCCAAATAATATCACAACCCGACTATGGGTGAAGATCCAAATGAAAGATACCAAATACATAAAGCCACAGGTCCGAAACGCCCCTAGTAGAAACCACTATTGATCATCGGGATAGTGCACATAGTATCGACTATGTTCTTCATCGTACTCCTAGTATAGCTCTGTGCCGTCACCTGAGTAGTTCACCACGGTACCTGCATCTGGTGTGGTGTAGAATCTGTGAGCCGCGAAGGACTCAGCAATCCCGTTCCCGGGTAGCAAAACTATCTAAGCCTTGGGTGTGGAACAAGGCTGAAGAAAGATAAAAGGTTGCAGCTGCACTAGCACTAGCTTACGTGTTTAGAGCGAGAAGAGAAGTGCCACGAGCGACAAAGTGATCACGAAGTGATCCTATCTAAGCACGTCAATCATAACCCCACCGTGTTCACTTCCCGAACCCCTTTCGGAAAATGACCGTCACGGTTACTCACGTTGGTAGTGTGTTCTGAACATGGTGTCAAGTTTTCTACAACCGGATATTAACAAATTCCCATCTGCCACATAATCGCGGGCACGGCTTTCGAAAGTTCAAAACCCTGCAGGGGTGTTCCAACTTGGCCCATTACAAGCCCACGATCCGCGGAGTCGCAACTCCAAGGTGGGAAGGCCCGAGTATTCTCGAAATCCCGTGCTCAAGATACTCCGACTAAGGTAAGAATAATCCAGCAAATCCTCCCGGCGTGCCGACACCCTGAGAGTAGCCGCGTGTATCTAGTCTCAGGCCACGACCGGATGGGACAAGCTACGGGTTTTTACCAGCCCTCGGGTTCCCCCAAGGTGGCCCCGCAGGTTGCCCAGTTTGGACCAACACTTATGTGGAGCACTGGCCCGGATTGTTGATTAAGAAGAGGATTTATAACTCCATATGCAAGTTTTTTAGTTGTTTAGACAAATAGTACCAATGGTGGGACTTGCTGGAAAAGACTTAGCGCTAAGCGGTTTATCGAGGGGGTCCCATAACCCCTACCGTGTGAGGAACCCATAATCAAGGAACATAACACCGGTTTATACGGTTCCTAGGGCGGCATGAGTGGAACAAATCACCAAGCAAGAGGCTTAGCCTTCCACCCATTACCAATATATAAATGATTTAGTTTAAGAGTTTATATAGTGTGATATCCCAACATACTTCAACATGAAGCAAGAATCTTTAAATCTTCTCCTGCAACTAGCAATGCTATAAGAGGGGCTGAGCGAAGCCTACGTAGCCAAATCAAAGGTTTGCATAGGTTGGGTGGTTAAACAGATTCATGGTTACGATAGGAGGCTGACAGACAAACATGGGCATCGAGGCAATGAGCTAAAGAGCGAGACTTCTAGCAATAGGCAAAGATAGTAATGATATCTGGGTCAGGTCATCTTGCCTGTCGAGTCGTCGATGGGATCGTAAGACGGCTCCTCGTTCTCAACCTCGGTAGTAACCTCGTTCTCGTACTCGGTCTCGGCTTCTGGCTCTACTCAACACAAGAACACACGAGGCACGAAATCAAACAAGGTGCAATGCACAATCTATAGGGTGCATGTATGATGCACTTAGGATGCACTGAAGATGCACTTAGGATGCATAACATGTCAAAGTAGGAAGCACACCAGAACAACACAAGAACAAGACAATATGCTCAAGCAAGTAGGATGCAAGACAGATCTATAAAGGATGCGAAACATGGCAAGGTAGGAAGCACAAATAAACAACATAAGAACAACAAGTTTAAATGAGGCCGGAAACTACTTAAGGCAAATCCGGTAAGTCCTCATATGCAAAGTTTGAAATTAGTCCAGATCTGAACAAACCTTAAGTTAAAGTTGTTAAACAGCAAGTTAACATGCACCATGAGAATCTACACGAAATTCTAGTCAAGTTTCATATAAAGTTTGTTTAAAACGGAGCTACGGTCTAGAAGATATGAGCAAAACAAGTTAAGCATGGCAACGGTGCAAGATGCACCCAAACATCAAGCAAACATACTCCAAACATGTTAACAAGATGATATTATGATTCTACATTCAAAATCACACAAGTTTCATATAGGGCACGCTCAAAACGGAGCAACGGACTGAAAGATACATCTGAAACAAGAAACAATGCAAAGCTGAAAATAACAGCCACATAGCAACTTTGGAGCAAGAAATATATACTCTACAGCACTCAAACATGGTGACAAGAAGCATGGACATGAAGTAGACATATCCTACAGCAAACAACTCCATTGGAGCAACTCCATAGGAGGCATGGATCAATAGCAACAAGCTACAACATTTTGATCATGACACTAAAAACCTGACAGTAATATTTTATAGCAACTTGGGAGCAAGAATTAAATAAGCTACAGCAACCCATATGAGCAAGTGAGGACATGGATGGATATACAACAACATTTACAACAAGGAATGATCAAAGGCCACCCCAAAACTAACATGGATTTGCCTAGGACAGCAAGCAAACATAGCATCAGGATAAGACAGATTCCAGACTTGGTGAAATTTCACTAAGTGTTAAACAGTAACATTAGTATGGCATGTTTGCGAGCATGTTTAAGTCATCTTAAAGCATAACATGGCAAATGGTTTGCACCACAGCATAGATCACATGATTAAGAATCTAAAACATATGAGCATGTGACATGGGGACAAACATATCAATAGCAACGAGCTCCTCTACTAGGCATCTCGTAACAAGTTAAAAACCTAACAGCCACATGCACTTCTGCAACAAGGATAAACATGGCAATATGAACTCAAACATGCATGTTATAGCAACCAACATGTAGAGCATCTCATGATGAATATTTTGACATATCATATTCTTCATTTGGATAAACATGCACCAAGTTATCACATCTCAAACATGGCATGAAAATAACTAGTAGCAGCAGTTTATATCAAGTAGCACTCTTGTCACGAAGATTAAGACATCTAGATGGACTCAAACAAGCATGACACAATGGAACAAAACGTAGAGCACATCACCACGATCATTTTGACATATCATATGCACAAATCGGACATACACACAAAAAGTTATCGCCATCACAATAAGCCATCAGACAACAAAAACAAAAAGGACTTAGAGCAAAAATCAACCTCAGATCTGATCAACGCGGGTCAACGCGGGTCGCGGGCGGAGTGGGTTGCGGAGCGGGTCGCGGCCGAAGCGGGTCGCGGGCGAACGGGCACCGGGGCCCGTTAGGGTTCGACTGGATCCGGCCGAGATCGGGATCGGACGGGATCGGGAGGCCCGGCGGCGGAGCGCCCGATGCGGCGACCGGAGGTGCCGAGCACCGGCGACGGAAGGAGTGCGGGGCCGCGGCGGCCGGAGGAGCTAGATGCGGCGGCGGCCCGAGCTCCCTGATGCGGCGGCGAGGCAGGACGGGGCCGGCGGCGAGGTCGCTCCTGCGGGGCGAGGCCGCTCCGGCGAGCTGGGCCGCGAGCTCCAGGCGGCGGCGGGATCTCCACGGGCGGTGCGGCGACCACCGGAGGCGGAGGGGAGAAGGCGCGGGAGGCGCAGCGAGTCGGCCCGGGCGGCGGCCCGGGGCAGGCCGGAAGCGGGCCGCGGCGGGCCCTGGCAGCGCAGGCGGGGGAAGAGCCCCGGCGGGACACGTGGCAGGCCGCGAGTGGTCGGTGGCAGCGGGCGGACGCGTCCGGCTCGGTCCGGACGTGTCCGGCGGCGGTGGAGGGAAGAGATCTAGGGTTTTGGGGACGAAAATGGCATGGGGGGCATTTTTATAGGCACAAGGAGCTAGGAGACTCCAAATGGGGAGCAGTTTTCGGCCACGCGATCACAATTCGATGACCGAGATGATGGGAAGGGTTGTGCTGGGTTGGTGGGCTGTTGTGGAGGGGGTCTTGGGTCTCAAAGAAGAGTTTCTTTTAGCCCACTAGGTTAACCATTGGAGTACCAAACGAACTCCAAACGCGGCGAAACTTGACAGGCGGCCTACACGTACCAAAACAACATCGCACGACAAGTCTCACGCCATTCCGAAAACGTTACACGGCCAAACACAAAAGAAGGACTCGGGGATGCCGCGGGCATGTGTGAGAGCGTCGGAACTCGAAACGGACAACGGGAAGAGACGAGTGGGACCGGATGAAAGTGACAACACAAATGCAATGCAATGCACATGACAACATGACATGGATGAAATGCACACACGCACACGACAAAACGAAGAACCCAAAAAGAAAGAAGAACCCGGAAAGGAATTGATAAAGCCAAAGTTTACATATTGCCATATTGGGAAAGTGTTACATCTGGGGCATTACAATCCGGCTTGATGGGGAGGAGGGAGGATGAGCCGGACGACCGACCGGACGAGGTGGAGGACGTCGGGTCCATATGCCTCTGCGTCCACGAGCTACCGCGCCGGCGGGAGAAGGTCGGGGGCGCCGGGTACTCCAGCCTCGGCGTGTTACCGACCTCGATGTACTCGAGGACGGCCTCCAGCGTGCGCTCGGGCACGCCCCACCATCGGTGGCGCCCTTCGGAGTTGAGGCGGCCGCGGGCTCGGTACCGTTGGTGGCCTCCAGCTGCTCGGCATGACGACGCCGGAAGTACGGCTCCCACAGCATGCTGTCGGAGGCGTACCTCGGCTCGTCCCTCGCCGCATGCAGCAGCGAGGAGCGGATGTGGGCGATCCCCGCCCGCCGTTCTGCCCCGGTGGGCTGGGGGGCGGGTGGCACTCAACTTCCACGATACGGGCACCTGCTGGCTCTACCAAAAGTCGAGCGACGTCGCGTTCTTCGCCATGCCAGCAACAGCGGCGGAAGCGATGGTGCGGGCCCAAATGCTGCTAAACTTCCCTCCAATAGCGGAGAAGATGGACGAGTGGAGAGCCACCATCCAGAGCTTGATTGGGTTCATGGATTCAGCCAAATCACAGCAAGCTGAACCTTCATGACGCTAGCGGGCAGCACCAGTTGCTGAGACTCGAGGCCATGGTGTGGGAGCTGCACCGACAATACAGTCACCCCCACAGCAACAACGTCAGCAGCAGCAACTCCAGCAAACCACGCAGACCGCAGATCTCAATGAGATATCAATGGCATCTTCAGATCCACGGACGAGGCGGGATCAGCGTCAATTACTGCAAGACAGGCAAGCAGAAGACGCTCGCACCAGGATTGCACGGCGTCGGGAAGCGCGCCATGAATCTGATGTGCGCAACGGTCCAATCGTTGATGAGCCTGCGTCCGTTGTTGGCGGGTATCTACCTTACGAGGTCGGATGCCCCGCCTTCACACGTGAGCTACAGCAAGTCCGATGGCCGTCCGTCCTGTCCTTCGAGCCTGAAGCGCCAGAAAAATATGACGGCAAGCTGAATCCGATAGAGTTTCTAGGCATCTACACGATTGCAGTGCAGGCTGCCAGGGGAAGAGATGAAAAGATCCTTGCCAATCACCTCCCATTGGTTCTCAAACCTAATGTGAGGTCTTGGTTGATGAATTTTCCGGAGAACTCCATCTCTTCGTGGTTGTGTATGTGCAGCGAGTTCATAGGTGCCTTTACGGGAGGCCACAAGGCCCTTGGACAAACCAGCGACCTTCAAGTGATCCCACGGAGAGGGGGTGAGAACTTGCGCAAGTAAATTCAGAGATTCAGCCATGTGCACTGAAACATCCCAGATGTACATCCAGCAGATGTGATTGATGTGTTCCATATGAACATACGCAATCGAAAGATGCGGTAAAAGATGAATGTGCGGTTGCCCAAGACCGTCAATGAACTCTATGAACTCTATACATTGGCGGGCAAATGTGCTCTTGTTGAAGAGGGGAGGAGACTTCTCGGGGAATATGCTGGCGCTGAAGTTGATTCTAAGGACGACGACGATGCCACCCCGAAAATGAAAGGCCAGAAGCGCAACAGAAAGTGCAAAGGCAAAGCAGTTATAGCCATTGAGGGATCCAGTAACTCCAGTGCGCTAAGAAAACCAAAATAGAGAGCTCCGCAAAGGAAGTTGTCGCGTGTGCTGATTGCCAGGTAGTCGTTGCGAGGGGGGAGACCAGCAAGTCTGACGGACCATACTGCAAAAACCATCGCACCAAGGGTCGTGACCTCCAGGAGTGCTGACTAGTTGAGCGTCTTGTTCAAAAGCAGAAAGTTGAATATGAGAAGCGCGACAAGGAGAAGGGCCAGGATGGCGCTGATGGGTCTGGCAAGAAAGGTCGTGGAGGCCGAGGAGGCTGTCGCAGCAAGGCCAAACAGTAGAAGGAGAAGCCTACTAGGGGTCGTGATCAAAAGGAAGATGAGGAGAGTGGAGATGAGGACGACGATGAGTCTAGTGAACGTGAATTCCAGAAGGCAATAGAAGCCATCTGCATTGACGCGGGTGCGTCCCTGCATTCTTCTCACCGCCAGCTCAAGCAGTGGGCACATGAGGTCAATGCGGTGGAGCCGGCAATAGATGCTCAGAAACCCATCAAGTCGTCGCACACGCCTATCATTTTCGATCCCGAGGACCACCCTGATCGCACTAATGTGGTCGGGTGCTTGCCGTTGTTGGTTTCACAAACAATATGCAACCTAAAGGTCACGAAGTGTTAGTTGACCGTGGGGCCGGATTGAACTTGATTTCTCCAGAAGTAATCGAGAGGCTGCAAATCCCTGACGAAGAGCTCGAGAAAATTGGGACATTCCAAGGAATTAATCAAGGAAGGAGCCAGCCCAAGGGGAAGATCACTTTGCCGGTGACATTTGGTGGGGAACTAAACTACATGACAGAGATGATAGTGTTTGATGTTGTCAAGATTCCTTTGCCATTAAATGGAAGGCCGCCCAGCATTGGCGAAGTTCATGGCAGCATCTCATTATGCCTACAACACTTTGAAGATGTCGGGGCTGATGGGCGTCATCCCCATCAACTCAAATAAGAAGGATGCAGTCATATGTGTTGACAAGCTGTATAGAGATGTGGTTGTAGTAGAAGCCGCCAATGCCACATCTCCTGCCAAGGGAAACAAAAGCAAGAAGTCCGGCAAGACCTCGAGCAAGGGTTCCGGGAAGCGCACCTCTTCGGAGTGTTGTGCACCTGTTGAAGACTTGTCGGAGAGCTCTATCGGTAAGAAGTCCAAAGTTACTTCGTGTGCGACGAACAAGGTGCCGGCAAGGGAGGACGGCACTGGCGGTACCTTCACCATTAGTGCCACCCTTGATAGTAAATAGGAAAGCACGCTCGTTGCCTTCCTGCGGGCGAATGTCGACGTGTTTGCTTGGCAACCGTCTGACATCCCCGACGTTCCCAGGGAGGTAATTGAGCACCACCTTGTTGTCTGTCCCCATGCTTGACCCGTTAAGCAGAAGGTCAGAAAGCAAACTTTGGAACAGCAAGAATTCATCGCTGAAGAGATCAGGAAGCTTGAAGCAACCGGTTTGGTTAGAGGAGTACTGCATCCAACTTGGTTGGCGGATCCAGTCGTGGTGTGCAAGGCCAATGGGAAGTGGAGGCTTTGCATTGACTACACTAATCTCAACAAAACATGTCCAAAGGATCATTTTCCCTTGCCGCGCATTGATCAAATTATGGACTGCACCACTGGCTATGATTTACTTTCATTTCTTGATGCATACTCTAGATATCATTAGATATTTATGGCCAAGGAGGATGAGGAGAAGACATCATTCATTACCCCATGTGGCACATATTGCTTCGTGTGTATGCCTTTCGGGTTAAAGAGTGCTAGGTCAATATTTGCAAGGGTTGTTCAGATTGGTTTTGAACCACAGCTGCATAGGAATGTGGAGGCCTATATAGATGATATAGTGGTCAAAACTAAGGACGGATCAACCTTCATCCAGGACTTGGAGGAAACTTTTACAAATTTGCACAAGATCCACTTGAAGCTCAACCCCGAGAAGTGTGTGTTTGGTGTTCCGTCCGGCAAGCTTCTTAGGTTCTTTGTGTCTCAGCGTGGTACTGAAGCGAACCTCGGTAAGATAAAGGCAATTGGGCAGATACAATCACCAAAGAGCGTCAAGCATGTGCGGCATCTTGCCAGCTGTGTTGCTGCCTTAAGTAGGTTCATCTCAAGATCTGTTGAGCACGCCTTGCCATTTTTCAAGATATTGAAAAAGTAAGGTCCAGTAAAATGGACCCGGAAGCAGAGGTTGCGCCGCAGGATTTGAAAAGATACATATCTTCCACGCCAATTCTAGTTGCACCTAAACCACGAGAACTGTTGCTGCTATATCTGGCGGTGACGAATCAAGTGGTCAGTGCTGCACTTAGTGGCATAGATGGAGGTTGACGATGAGGAAGCTACATCGGCAAGCCCACCCAATTACAAGTCTGAATCATCCTCGGCAAGACCTGATACCATCAAGATAGAGGCAGTGCGAGGAAGTGAAGCAGAATAACAAATGGCGCCAAGGAATAAGATGGTGCAGCGGCCAGTGTACTTTGTTAGCTCCCTTCTACTAGGGGCTGGATCAAGGTACTCTGGGTGCAAAAGTTTCTTTTTTGCCTTCTCACAACCTCAAGGAAATTGCGCCACTACTTCCAAGCACGTGAGATTACTATCGTCACTCGCTTCCCGTTACAACGTATTTTGAGGAATCCAGACACAACCGGCGGGATAGTGGAATGGGCGTTGGAACTATCAAGTTTTTCACTCAAGTTTGAGAGCACTTCGACCATTCAGAGCGAAGCCTTGGCGGAATTATTAGCAGAATGGACGCCAACACAAGACGAAGAAGTTCAGGAATCAACTCTCCCCGGTAAAGAAACAAAGAAAGAATGGATCATGTACTTTGACGATGCCTTCTTGCTGCAAGGCATCGGTGCGGGAGTGCTGCTTGTTGCACCCATCGGAGAGCACCTCAAGTATGTGGTTCAAATGCACTTTCATAGGGAAGAAGCGACCAATAACACTACGGAGTGTGAGGGGCTCCTTGTCGGCCTCAGAATCGCGGTGGACATGGGAATCAGAAAGTTGATCATCCGCGTAGATTAATAGCTTGCTGTAAAGCAAGTAAATAAGGATTACAGAGCCCATTGATGGAAGCGTATGTGGAAGAGGTGAGGAAATTGGAAGAACACTTTGACGGGTTGCAAACAGAGCACATCCCTCGCGCGGAGAACAGCATTGTTGATCACTTGTCAAAGTGTGCTACACAAAAGCTCCATGTGGACCCAGGAACTTTTGTACTCCATTTGAATCAACCATCAGTTAGTCCATCAGTGCGGGCCGGCAAAAGGAGAAACTTAAGTACCAGCAAATATTTTCTGACAAAGCTGGTGCCGGGGACGTTACCAGGAACGATGATGCGATTGTTGTTGAGCAGTGGCCTTGCACAGAACCCCAGGTTCTTGCCGTTGAGACCAGCACTCCCACACCCGAAGAGATAACATTGGTCCTTGTTGTTGAGCCACAAGCTCCGGCATGGGCGCAACCCATAGTCCATTTCCTTCAAACAGGAGAACTTCCCGATGAGCAAGAAGAAGCTGAGAAGTAGCCAAGCAATCAAGTATGTACCAGTTTGTGGACAACATTCTGCACAGAAAGAGGCCAAGTGGGGTGAAATTGAAGTTTATTTGTCGGGAAGATGGGCTAAGGTTGTTGACGGAGATACATGAAGGCATATGTGGTTCCCACATAGGATCAAGAGCCCTTGCCGGCAAGGTTTTTATTGGCCCACTGCCCTCCAGGATGCAACTGAGCTAGTAACAAAATATGAGGCATGCTAGTTCCATTCAAAGAATATACATCAGCTAGCTCAAGCTCTCCAAACAATCCTACTCTCATGGCCTTTTTCGGTCTGGGGGCTTGGTATCTTAGGCCCCTTCCCCGTGCGACCGAGGGGCTTTGAGTTGTTGTATGTCGCTATCGACAAGTTCACAAAGTGGACTGGAGTAGACCAGTGAGAAAGGTGACAACACGGTTAGTCTTCAAGTTCTTCAAAGGACTAGTTTACCGTTTTGGGATCCCTAACAGGGTCATCACCTGACAACAGCAGACACTTCACGAGCCACACCTTAATGCAATATATCCAAGGCCTTCAAACTAAAATATGTTTTGCCTCCGTTGCTCGCCCGAGGAGCAACGAGAAAGTGAAACGAATGAATGCTGAAGTGTTGTGTGGGATCAAGACGAGAACCTTTGACAAGCTGCACAAGTGTAGAAGGCGCGCTGGATTGATGAGTTGCCGGCGGTTCTTTGGTCACTCGGAGCGACACCGAATCGAGCCACCGGCCAAACACCCTTCTCCCTAGTCTATGGTGTAGAGGCGGTGCTCCCAACAGAACTCATATGCGGTCACCTCGAGTACTCGCCTACGATGAGGCAGAGCAAGAACAATTGCGGCAAGATGATGCAACGCTCCTTGAGGAAGATCGTCTTTGGACTGTTGTGTGTGTTGCACGCTACCATCAAGCTTTGCGTCGCTATCATAGCCGCAGAGTACATGCCCGAAGCTTTGAGGAAGGTGACCTTGTTCTTCAACGTGTTCAGTCTGCCAAAGGATCAAACAAGTGGACACCAAAGTGGGATGGCCCTTACCGAGTACTACGAGTCACCAGACCCGGCGCAGTCCGTCTGAAGACCAAAGGTGGCATTAGAGTGCAGAACTCATGGAACATTGAGCACCTTCGCAAGTTCTACCTGTGAGGCGCAGTTCTCGAGTCCCGTTTTCGGCAACACCTTTTGTACAAGCTTTATCGGCAAGACTTGTAACCCCTTGTACAAAGCCAAGCGCAGACCCTGTGCATATGTGAATAAAGCTAAGTGTTTCACAACCCTTGTTAGTTCGCATGTCTAAAAATATGTTTCTTCATATATAATGTTGTGATATGCTTGCACCACGTGGTTAATTAACGGGTCGTTGCGGTTCTATGTCATTATTTTCTCTTCTTTCATATTAAGGACAAGGCTTCCTTGGCGCACATGTTTGTCGGGAGAATGAAATGATGGACCGATGGTATAGATGTCGGCAAGTGGTGCCCAAGTTGACGTTCCACGTCAAGATGACAAGTACAACAAAGAAGAGATAAGTTGGAAAACTTTTAAAAAATCTTTCTTGTAGAGTCATTCTCCTTGTGTCACTTTATAGTTGCATGGGAAACCTGTGTGCAAGGAAACCTTGTCGTGATTAGCTGCGCATTCGTTATGTTTTGAGTCCGCTCAACAGTGTGAATGGTTGTGCTAAGACCGTCAAGGGAGCTTTGCCGGCGGCGGTGTTGCCAGCAGGCTGCTAAGGACCCGTTCCTCAAAGCGTTCGCAACAAGTATGCACCCTTCGCGAGTTCCCGCAACACACAAAAAATAAACTATGCGGAAACTAGAAACGAGCAAGGAAGAAATGCATTCGTTCATTTGAACTTGACAAAGCAAATAGATTTTCGTTAGAACATAACTCGATTACATTTTCTTAGCCCTTTTTCCCAGGGTTTACATGGAGTGCAACTCAAGGCAAAGGAGCGCCTAGGCGAAGCGCTCCCGGCAGGCCAAATGATGGTGCTACCGACGCTCAGCTGGAGATGATGGTGCCGCCGGCGCTTAGCGGGAGTCGGAGCCTTCGTCCTCCATCTTGATGCCTGGGAACTCGTCGTCGTCTTCACCATCATCCTCCGCGTCGATGTCTCTCGACGAGGATGCTTTGTTGTCACTCGAGCTCTCCACGCAGCACCCCATGCGAGCTCCTGATGCCCTGAAGAACTTCACAACAAGCGTGTCTGACTCGACCATCTTGAAGGGAAGAAGGTGTCCTTGTCCAAGACAACGAATGCGGGCGAAGAATTTCCACCCACGCGAAAAGTACATGATGTTGTTGGCGGAGAATTCAACGTTCACCCAAACGACGCCGTTGCAGTAGCCGCCCAGGCGCAGCCAAAACCCAGACGGTTGACCGACCTCCATCACCCTGGGAAAGGGACTAGGGAGCCACAACCGACTTCGTGGTGGGACATGCACCTCCAGGACGAACTCAAGTGTTGTATCTTCTATATGGCCCTTCGTCGTGTCTTCTATATGGCCTTCCGCCAGAAGGGGAGCGGCTGGAGATGAAAATGAAACGACGAGCGCTCTGCTCTAGCCACCACGTCCCCGAGCACCGCGCCGTCCACGACCTCGGCCTGCAGTCGCGCCCCGAACATTGGAGCCGGCTTCCACGACCGCAGCCGAAGCGGAGGTATCTTCCCTTACCACGACAGCTGATGCACGAGCTCAACCTCTTCCCCTCGACAACGGCCTAAGCGAGGGGCAAGGGGAGAAGGAAGAAGAAAGCAAGGAGTTCTGGAAGATTTGAGCAAGGAAGGGAGTATGAGCATCGCCATCCGTAGTCTTCCTCTTTATATAGAGGGAGGCGCAGGGGCTGACTCTGGGCAACCGCCCCATTCCACCAATCCCGCGCCCAGCACCACTCGTCAGGCGCATTACTCCGATAACCGTCCAATCTCCCCAATCTGATGCCCTGCCTTCTTGACACAGCGCACTACCTCCACGACCACATCTCTCCGCCAATCCCACGCGTCGCGCATAACACATGTCGTGGGGGGCTGCAGTAAAAGGGGGATGGTGGCGGAAATGGCAGTTACCCATCACCACGCGCCCTCCCGAGCCAGGCTAGGTAGCGCTTCGCGCGCATGCTTGTGCCTGGTCCTCGCACGGGCAATGGACGCCCACCTGGCGGTGAGGGTTACTAAAGGGTAGCCAAAGACGAACATAAGCATAGGTTAATGAAGAAGCAAGAAAGATTTCACAGGGCATCTTTTTCATCCAATGAGCTCACAGTGTCATTAATTTCTTCTTTCATAGACTCCTGCAAAATATTAGTCTCTTCTTGGATAACAGAGACTTTCTCGATAAACTCATTAATATCGAAATTGTATTCATAATTATCATAGCAATATTTAAGTATAGCAAAGTTTTGAGGTCTACAAACATCATCAAAAGCTTCATATTTTTCAAACAAAGTTTCAATTTCATAAGCACCCTTAAAAGCAACAACGAGAGTCATCACTGCGGTGAAGGCCTTGTCGTCGCATGGTTGTGCATTGTTTGGACCTAGCCCAACGACGCATCAATAGCTCGTATGGCCCAGGCTCGGGGTCTCCTCTTGATGTATAAAACATGGGTATTTTATACCCTGACTTATGCATAGACGAATGGTAGCCTTCTTGCTAGCTAAGATGCTACAAGAGAGTTGCTCTTTGTGAGATCAAGGAACGCATCAAAAAGACCAAGATTCAAAGCCAAGATGGTCAACTTGACTCAAGAGAAGAGAAGACAAAGCACTAGAAGCAGCCCTTGCCGACAATACCAATCCGGCAAGACAAAGGCCCGGCAAGCCCTATGAATGATAAGTTTCTGCCAACTGCCAGCCCTCCACCTCATAGAGCGGCTGGTCACTAATCGATGAGGTGTCGAGCCCGCGGGTAGTTTGATAAGGCTTATCAAACACCTGTCAACGTGCTGGAAGGAGTTTCGCCTTTATTGACACCCGTCTAATGGCGTGTCAGGATAATAGTATTTAGCTAGGTAAGGCGATGCGACAGCCTTGCCAGGGCTTCTCCCCCTCGTGACACGTAGCAATGCATTTAATGATTTTTATACTAACTAGCGGAGTTAGATATGATAACATTGTTTGCTATCTAGTTAATGGCTATTTTGCCACTATAGGTGGGCCAAGACAAGTTTACAAGGATGAACCTTTTGCACGACTTGCAAGCGTACCTGCTCCCTTCGTACCTTGCCGGGGAAAGCGCTTCTTACTCTTGTGCAACACAAACACTCTTTTCCAATACACCAGGCAGAAGTAGAGTATTACACCTTCGGGTGTCCGGGTGACCTGGGCCTCAATAAATCTCCTCGCGCCCCCCGTTGATTATGCTCTTTGCATTCTTTGTGTTGAGTCCATACCCTCGCCGAACCAGCAAAGGGGCAAGTTGGCCCCATTGATGGTCACTAGTGGTTGGGGCGCCCCCTTGGGGCGCCTCCTGAGAGGTGGATGTGCGGTGCCAGGTAGGAGGCAACCATTTCACCATTTTTTTTTCATTCTGGTTAGCACATGAATATGCTATTGGTGATACACAATATGTCAACTTTTCTTGTGCTAAGCCAATTGAAAGCACGATCTACATTGAGTGTTGATGCAGTATATGGTCCACATATTATAAGAAAAATAAATTAGTCATTTGCATTCAGCCATGCATCGGAGAAAGTACAACAACTGATTTTGGCATATAATATCATGCGAATTCTGGTCGCCAACCTAGAAAAAAGTGGATGCAACTCCAAACCTATCCTCGAAAAAAGACATCAAGCTAAGTAACTAAGCCAAGGATCATTATTCAGTAGAAGATCAGTGGAAGTTCAAGACCATAGCACCATTGCTCCATGTAACTCCTGAGCTTGAGAACACACAAATGCTTCTAGAAAAGCTTTAGACCAGCACTAACATTGCAAACCATGTCAAACAAACCAGCTAACAAGAATCAGTAGAATCAGACAATAAACATCAGCTAACCACAAGCACTGAAGACCGCAAGGCAAAAGATGCAAAAATAAGACGATATATCATTACACCGCAACTTCATTATTTACAGCTACGGGGTATATCACAAAAGAAAAAGGAAAACAGTATGTGCCTTGTTCTAGCTACTAACAAGATGTTATCAGTTGGCCACCATAATAGAGCTAAATTAATTCGTCGTACTGACACTGCAACTTGATTTCTTTACAGCTGTGGGGTATATCACCCAATCAAAAGGAAAAAATATATTTTATGACTTGTTCAAGCAGCATAGTTTGAAGAAATGCAATCGTGTGGTAAGAGAAAGTAGGCAACTTAGATCATATGGGTGTTTGAATAACTTTGCTTAATCTCTCTGTCTTTGTTAGTGAACAGAAAATAGAATCTGACATGACTCATTGTGCTCTATCCTATGGTGCAGAAATTAAGGGGGGTGACTGCAAAATTCAAATCTTGTAAAACTTTCTAAAAAAATGTCACATCCGCCGCTACCATACGCTCTTCTGAAAGTAAAGTAGTGCATTAGAGGGTACGTGTATGAAATGTGGGCTATTTAGTAAAGGATAGAAAAGTAAGAACATGCAGAGAAAGCCGATGTGTTGATGGAGAAAGACTCGGCGATATACAACCGCATCATAAGAGAGCGCAACCAAAATAATAGCGAGAACAACAAACCGAGAGCAATCAGGAGTAACTTAACCTAGCTCGAAGAGATCCCAAACAGTACCTGAACTGCAAAGACGATCCACTCCGCACACCGAACGTCGAATCAAAGTCGAGAATGAGCTCACTTGTGCGATTTCTGACTAAAGAAACGAAAATCTTAGGCCACCATATGGATGGCATAGCATCAAACACCTAATGAGCATGAATCGACCAACATACATATGAATCCAAGGACACCGAAAACACTAAATCACACGGACGAATATAGCAGAAACGCATCTTGACGACGAACGAAGCAGAAGGCCCACCACAGGAAGATGAACAACACGATCGATGAAAGGCCACCAAACCGGTGCTCACCCGACAACCACCTGCGAATAGAGGAAACACACATGCAAAAATTGCATAAAAGACTTGCTTCACTAAAACAAACAAAATAATAATAAAGGTGATTTGAAGGGAGGAACGATCTCAAACACATCAAAATGTACTATTTTTGCGGTTGTTCTGATGCAATTTTACTACTACAAACATGAGTGGTTAACCAAACTCTGCCAAACGTATAATCATATATAGATGGAGGAATTTCACAAGCAATAACCACCAGTCTATGATTATCTGGCCATCACACCACCCAAATCAAGGTTAACCGTCTTGCCAGGAAGAGGGAGAAGGAGAGGGGAAGGAAGATGAGGAAGATCCTACTGATCAGAGAAGCCGGAGGCGGACTGCGCAATGACATGGTGGTGCTCCCGGCCATCACCGACGTCGGCGCACGGGAGGGGGCTCACCTCTGATCTTGTCATCCATACTTGTGGCAGTGCCGGTGGCAGATCACAGATTGAAACTGCCGCCACCGCCTTCTCCTCCCACCCAATCCTCCCTCAAGGTGCACGGCCGGTGCATGCTCGCAGCCGCTTCCTCTCCTCCTCTCCCGCCCCACCTTCCCGACCGCTGGCAGCTGCTCTGCTTCCTGCCGATGACCAAGAATAGGAAAGACCAGACCATAGGGTCTGCAGGTTCTTGTACACACATCTTCAGGAAGGTTTGCGACTCTGACGGATAACAAACAAGAGACATTGAATAGATGTTCGTAAATTAAAAATGCACTAAATGATTTCATAGCTTCAACTAATTTCGGATGCACTCATGGCTTCAGATTGGATGTTGTGACTTGTGAGCAGCCATGGACATATTGATAATCAAAACTCAGGTTAAACTGAGAATTTCCATATCCTACACCACAGAAACTGTCATATGCTAAACTGAGAATTAATTAAAAGAAGCAAAATAATTAACCAGGAGATAAGATTGGATGAGGGTGTACTGTCGTTGGGGCCATGGAAGTAGACAAAGAATTCTGGGTCCACGCAGCTCTCTCCGGATGCGCCGCTGCGGTCGATGTTCTATTGCAAGAGCAGCAGCAGCGTGCCCGGAACTTCCTAGACCAGATCCTACTCTCCCGCTCCTGCACCATGTCGCTCACGACCTCATTGAACCAGATCCGTGTGGCATCAGCTGACCAACCCAGCACGGCCATGACACGCCACCGCTTGTCCGCATCGTGCGCAGGCTCCATGGACGGACAGGGCGGGAGTTGTACGCGATGCCCTTTGGCATGGTGGTGCGGTGTGTCTGGTGGAAGCGATGAGTGGGACGTTGGCGTGCGTGGTGAATTGCCTTCATATCAAAGGAAACGGTCGCGTGGAAATATCGCTGCGTTTTTTTCTCTCACTATCTAGATCGATGCACTATTCCTAGGCTGCCGACGTGGAAACCACAAGCGTGCGCCCTTCTCCATGTCGGCTGTTGGCTCAGAGTGTGGGGGTATTTGGGATATTGTTGGAGAAGTAACAGCAGGTACTTCCTCCTTCGTGAAACAAATCAATGACTACAAGACATAGTTCACTTGCAAATTAGTCTTTTATTAGGACAAAGTAAAGAGCAGTTTTCAGACAGAAGATACATGCCATGGTCTTATTGGTTCTTGTTTCATGACTCGTCAAAAAAAATCTGATCTGAGCACTTATAGCTGAAAGATGTCGCCTCTTCTTGGCATGCCGCAGTGACGAGGGAATGGTCCGACCAGCACGCTTCTGTATGGCTAAAACCTGAAAGTAGGAGACTCGATATTGAGATGTGAATTTGGTGCTCTGCCAATGGCTTAAGAAAACATCCAAAGCGTGAATGTCCCGAGGTTAGAAACACTAACGTCAATAATGCATTCAGAGACAGGTTAAGTTAGATTCGTTGTTAAAAACTATTACTATATTAGTTTGTAAACACACTAATATATTTGTTGGTTAGACATCAAATCTGAATACCATTTTAAACGCATGCTCCTATGCAATCAGCAAATCAATAGGTAAAGATGGAAAACGAAACGGACAAAGTTGTTCATGTTCCTAGTTTTATGAGACAGCAATCAGTACATGTTCTTAATTTCCTAGGAACTGGCAGGTCCACAAAATCACAGTCCTCAACCACCTTTGAATTTGCAAAATGAAAACTAAATTAAGTTGTGCATACTGGGACCAAATAATGACCTGTACTCGCTATTTTCACTATTTCCATTAATAAGATCACAAATCCAGATAGCATAGCTGCATGGATAGTACAGATCCATGCCTCGGTTCTCATCCTACAAATTTCAATAAGAGATGTAAGCTATAAATAAACATGTAAAACCAAAACTGGCATGCACTTACAACACAAATTAGAATCTAAACCAATTTTTTGGTTAAAAAACTTAAAATCATGGCAATTTGAAAAGAACCAGAACCACAAATCATGGGCTTGAAATCCTTTCTGTGCATTGACGAAATTACAAGCATGTACATAATTCACACAAACCCAACCCAATAAAATCTCACACGAGGAGGTAACAATCCAAGAGAAAGAGCTCACCTCCTTTGCCAGGATCCCGATCCTCCATGTCATGTTCTCCGGCCGCGTGTTCCTTGTTTGCCTATGACAGATCTAACAGATCGATCAATAAACCAGTGTAAATAGTTTTTCAGCAAGGAGACTTAATCTGTCACATCATGTTCTATTTGATAGTGGCCAGATAAGTAATGAACTGCAGCTTCATTCATTCAATCTAGTATGAGGATTGGATAAATCTGCCTATTTAGCATCCAATTATGTACTTTGTTGTGCTGCCACTGCGGCTCTCTTTGTGTATGAGAGAGAGAGGGCCAGGAAGAGAGATAGGTTAAGGGAGAGGGAGACGAGGGGAGAGGGGGATCTGGTCGATGTTGACCACGCCAACGATTGGGTGCAGGAGGAGAGAGATCGGCGCCCTTGCCCTTGTGCGGTGGCCGAACCCCATCGCTGCCTCCTCATAGCCGCCACGAACGAACCCCATCGCTGCGGATGGCGGCGTATATTAATATCTGAAATGCCCTAAATTTTGAATCCTAGGTATCACTTCTCACCAATAATGAGGGGGAAAGATCTAAAAAGCTTTCTTCAAACCTGCAGCAGCTCAAGCCGACCAGACATGGCTGTGACGGTGCTGGTCCCAATGGCGATGTGGTTGCACTTGGGGAACACCCAGCCGTAGAGGTCAGGCGGAGAAGAATGGCGCCGATGACGGATCCGATGAGCTCTCGTTGCAGTCGTCAACACCAACCTCGTCGTCCTCCTCCGGCAGCCCCATCGTCGTTCACCAACATCGTCGGGTGGTGCTCCTACCACCCAGCACCTCCAACAACCACTTCAATCAAATCGATCCACCGCCTCCCACATCGAGGCAGATCACAGATCGAAGCCAACACCGGCGCCGCCGCCGCCGCCACCTTCTCCTCCCACCCTCTCACCCTCTCCCCTCTTGTGGCGATGAAGTTGGTGTGGCTGCATGGGAGAGCGGAGCTAGCTCCTCTCCCGCTGGCTATGCTGGTGGCGGCGCTTAGATGGAAGAGGAAACGAGAGTGAGAGAGAGGAGGTCGCGTACGTGGGTTGACTTGATGGTAGGGGAGAAAGTAACCGGGAAGGTGTTATCTGGGGTGGACGGGCAGTGCAACCAGCAATTCCTGCGACAGTAAATGCGTCGACGTGGCTACAGCGAGAGCTCGCCCTTTGCACATAGCTTAATGCGTTTAATTGCACACCGACACATTCCCTAAGTCACATGCCGTATTTTCTACAGTAAACACCGACAGATTATACAGTGAAACATAACGCCGGTTATTATTTTATAAGTACATAGCTTCCACCCTACTGTTTTTCGTCAGCTGGAAAATAAAATGATACACCAGGAATGCTAATGCTAAGTAATAAGCCACTTTTATACTCGCTCCTACTCCCTAACAGAGATGTACAGTTGAAGCATTCGAGTTCACCCACTTATTCAGAAGAACAGAAGGCCATGTGTGGGGCCGTGAGCTATATACAGAGGGAGATGCTCATTTATTTGCTCAAGAATCTGGTCCTGGGTTGTCCTTCCTTGACAAGAAACTGAATGAACCTGTAGGATCCGAAGAGGCAGGGACACCATTTGGTTGGCCCAGACTGCCAGCTACCACTGAATCACTAACCATGTCAAAGTTTATTCGAGTGTTGATTCTCCTGCTGGTGCTGCAGGTTAGAGTGAAATGAGTGATGGCAATGTGTTGTCAACACAACTCCATGTAGTAAGAAAAATGCCTTATACTCCCTCCGTTCGGAATTACTTGTCGCAGAAATGGATGTATCTAGACGTATTTTAGTTCTAGATACATCCATTTCCGAGACAAGTAATTCCGAACGGAGGGAGTATTTTTTAAGAAAGTTGACATACTAATTTAGACAATTGTTTATAGCAGCCAAATCTTCAGATGGGCTCTGATAAGCATGTGTGCTTTCACCGATGCAAGCATAAAAACTCCTCGAACTTGGTGAAAGCAATGCATCCTTCTGTCAAGTGGAATAGAGAAGCACATGTTGCAAAGAGTTAGTTCACAAAGATACATTGATAACTTGTACTCCCTCCGTTCCTAAATATTTGTCTTTCTAGGCATTTCGAATGGTCACAACATACGGATGTATGTAGACGTATTTTAAAGTATAGATTCATTCATTTTGCTTTGTATGTAGTCACATGTTGAAATCTCTAGAAAGACAAATATTTAGGAACGGAGGGAGTATGTTTCACCGCACTCATACAGTCAGGATTTTAGCAGAGATAACTTGCAAGTGGAATTGCAGTTTATAGACCTAAATAACTCGAAGTGGCTGTTATGACAAACACGTGTGGTTCTGGTGTTAAAGCAGACCATTGCATCACCTATAGCAGACAAGCGTCTACCAGCACCACGATGGTTCAGTTTTTTTTTACTCCCACATTGAATATACGAGTACCTCTTAAACTAACTTATTATTATACCTCTTCATCATACTCGATATACCTTATTAATTATTCTAAGATGCCTCGAAACAAGTATTACGAAAAACTATTGTCAGAGCCCTAGGTTTATGCAGTATAAAACTGTAGTCCCTCCGTTCACAAATATAAGGCTGGTCACAATGGGCAGGAACATAAGGTAGTAACATACACACTTATCTAGACTATGTTACTACCTCCACAGTGGGTAGGAACATGTAGGTAGTATCATGCAACGATGCATTTATTAGCTTATAGACTCATTGTTTCTTGAAGTGTGTGATGTTCCGGTAACTTAGCTAGTTACCACAAGCACCTCACTCTTCATTAAATATGTGCCACATAAGCAACGTTGTATTGAAATATGTGATGTTACTCCTAAGTTCCACCCCATTGTGACCAGCCTAAGATGTTTTGGATATTACAGTATGGACTACATAAATGAGTGAACAAAAACACTAAAACGTGTCTCTATACATCGGATACAGAAAAAAGTTAGAGCAACTTATATTTTTGAACAGAGGGGGTAACATACAAAAAAAAACAGTTTGTGTGTAAATAATATAAAATATATGGTCTAAAATAGAATTTTTCATGAAACTCAATTTGGGATATCTAGTACAACCTCTACCAAAATGTAAGACATTTTTTGGTTTTGCATAGGGCATAAAAAACGTCTTCCATTTTGTTATGGAGGGAGTAACATTTAATGAAGTATATTAAAAATGAGACGCACGCGTCGGCCGATGGAGAGCGACGTGCGCTGGCGGGTCCGATACGCGGCCGATCTCTCATCCGACCGCCGTGACGGGAGAGAGCCTAAGGTTTGCGGGGGCGCCGCTGGTATAAAACACACGGACGCCACCCCTTCCCTCATTTTGGATCTGGACGAGTGATTTGCCCATTTCTGGAGCGCTCCGCCTCTCGCCAGATCTAGGGTTCATCTGCTTCGCCCATTTCTGGAGCGCTCCGCCTCTCGCCAGATCTAGGGTTCATCAATCTTACACCTGGTGGGAGGGCAAGATTCGTGGGGATGCTCGTTCGTTCGCCCAAGTAGTTGCCTCCTCCCTCCCCGCAAAGCCACCTGAGCCGCTGAGAGCTGTTGAGATGAGAGGAGAGGGATTTGGGGCGGGTCGCCATGGCCATGGGGCTGGTCGATTCGACCGCGATCGTGGCCGTGGATTCTGTTAGGAAAACAACTTGTATTCCCATGAGGCCATAGGCCGATATATATATACATGTACAGGTGGAACATACGCAGGAAACCCCTTATACAACGGGATAAATACAAAGGGGTACATGACTTATATTATAACTCTTAACAACCCCCCCCCCCTCAAACTCATGGTGGAGGAACAACACTGAGTTTGGAGAGATAAAAGCCATGTTGTGCTCTAGTCTGGGCCTTCGTCAGGAAATCCGCCAACTGTAACTCGGAAGGCACATACTGAAGAGCAATAACCTAATCCTGCACACCAGCACGCACATAGAAAGCATCAACACCAATATGCTTGGTGAGCTCATGCCTCACAGGATCGCGCGCAATGCTGATAGCACCTGTACTATCAGATAAGAGCAGAGTCGGTGTAGTGACAGAAACACCAAAGTCCTGAAGTAACCACCGTAACCAAGTCACCTCTGCCGTCAAAAGAGCCATTGCTCGCAACTCAGCCTCGGCACTCGAACAGGAAACTGCAGGTTGTTTCTTCGTCTTCCAGGCAATGAGAGAACCACCAAGAAAAACACAGTAAGCAGAAAATGAACGGCGATCTGAAGGATCACTAGCCCACGTAGCATCCGAATAGGCCTGAAGCTGTAAAGAACTGGAGCGAGGAAAGAAGAGACGGTGAGAGATCGTGCCTCGAAGATATCGGAGAACACGAAGGAGATGACTATAGTGAACCGATGTGGGAGCAGAGACAAACTGACTCAGAATATGAACCGGATAAGAGATGTCCGGACGAGTGACAGCTAGATAAACAAGAATGCCAACAAGATGACGATAACGCGTCGGGTCAGGGAGAGGATCACCATCAGTAGCACAGAGGTGAACATTGAGCTCCATAGGAGTCTCAACAACACGCGCGTCAGTAAGAGCAGCACGAGCAAGAAGATCATGGATATACTTTTCCTGGGATATAAAAAAGCTATCAAAGGTAGAAGAGACTTCAATCCCAAGAAAGTAGCGAAGAGGTCCAAGATCAGACATAAGAAACTGCTCATTAAGACGGGCCTTTACAAAGGCAATATACTCTGGGTCATCCCCCGTGATGATCATGTCATCAACATAGAAAAGAAGAGTCCGACCACGAGGAGAAAGGTGGATAAACAATGTTGGATCATGAGCACTGGCTGAAAACTAGCAGCAGTGATCACAGAGGCAAAGCGCTCAAACTAGGCGCCGGGGGCTTGCTTAAGGCCATAGAGAGAGCGACGAAGACGACATACCATGCCATCAGGAACAGAATACCCAGGTGGTGGCTGCATGTACACCTCCTCACGCAGCTCACCATTAAGAAAGGCATTCTTAACATCAAGCTGAGATATAGACCAGTGGCGTGCAGAGGCAACGGCAAGAAGTGTACGAATAGTGGTCATATGGGCCACAGGAGCAAAAGTCTCGTCATAATCATGACCATGCTCCTGCTGAAAACCACGAGCCACAAGACGAGCTTTGTGACGCTCAAGAGAACCATCGGAGCGAGTCTTAACCTTGTAGACCCACTTACAAGTGATCGGACGAACTCCGGGAGAAAGAGAAACAAGATCGCAGGTACCAGTGCGTTCAAGAGCAGCAATCTCCTCTGCCATCGCAAACTGCCATTCAGGATGAACAACAGCCTGACGATAAGAAGTCGGCTCAAGAACAGCAGCACCAGCGGTGGGAAATCCAAAGCGATCAACAGGCGGACGAGGACGAGAACGCAAGCCATAAGTAGGCTGAGAGGAAGATGACGACTCATCCACAGAGGCATCGACAGGTCGTGGACGACGAGTGTAATGCTGAGGAAAAGATGGAATAATAGAAGGAGGAACCGCCAAGGTAGAATCGAGGGGTGGCGACGAAGAAGTCACCGGAGATGAAGGTGTAGAATCCGGTGACATGCTAGGAGAGGAGACCGGGAAGGAAGTCACCGAAGATGAGGGTGGAGAACCCAGTGACATGTTAGGCGAGGAGACCGAGGAGGATGGTGGCTGCAAATCAACTAGAGGTGAGGAAGGAGAGGAAGTGGAACGAAGAGGTACAGGCTCGACGAGGGTGATAGGTGAGTCAGGAAAAGTGAGGAAAGAGATATCCTGCACTGAAAAAGTCGAGGAAGATGGACGTGGGTAGAAGGGACGGGACTCATCAAAAGTCACGTCTCGAGAGATACGCATCCGACGACCGATAGGATCCCAACAACGATAGCCCTTATGCTCATCACTGTAGCCTAAGAAGACACACTCAACAGACTGAGCGGTCAGTTTGGTGCGTTCGCGAGGGGCAAGAAGAACATAGCAAACACAACCAAACGAGCGAAGCATCGAATAATCGGGAGAACGATCAAAAAGTCGTTCGAAAGGAACACCATCCTGTAGAGCAGCGGAAGGTTGTATATTGATAAGATAGGTGGATGTGGAGACGGCCTCAGCCCAAAAATGAGGCGGGAGAGAGGCAGCAATCATCAATGAACGAGCCGTCTCAAGAAGATGTCGATGCTTTCGCTCAGCCACACCATTCTGAGCATGAGCACCAGGACAAGAGAATTGAGAAAGAGTCCCTTGCTCAGCAAGAACACCACGCAACATCTTAGAGATATACTCGCCAGCGGAGTCAGCACGAAAAACACGAATGGGTGAAGAGAACTGAGTATGAACCATGGCAGCAAAACACTTATAAATAGACAACACCTCACTACGAGAAGTCATGAAATAAAGCCATGTGTAAGAAATCATCTATAAAAATAATATAGTATTTATGACCACCTTTCGAAGCGAAAGGGGCCGGACCCCATACATCAGAATGGACTAAATCAAAAGGACGCTTAGACACTGACTCACTATGTGAATATGGTAACTGAATCTGCTTGCCAAGACGACAACCCTGACACTCTAAAGAGACATCTCCTGAGACAGACCCCAGAAGACCTCGACGAACTAAGGAAGACAACCGAGAACCACACAGATGACCAAGTCAATGATGCCACTGCTGGAAGGAACCAGTAACGGAGGCAACAGACGCGGAAGAACTGGCGATGGTGGTGGCAGCGGAAGGAACATGAAGCCAGTCCAACTCCCAAAGACCCAGAGAATCACAGCGGCGAGGGCCAGCCCCAACCAGAGTGTGCGTGCGACGGTCTTGAACAGAACAAGAGTCAGCGTCAAGAATGACGCGACAACCAGAATCAGTAAGTTGACCAGCAGAAAATAGATTCCTGTTCATGAGCAACATCAAGAACAGAATAAGGAGTGGAAAGATTGCCTCTACTAGCAACAGAAAGTGGAGTACCATCAGCAGTGAAGACATGAACAGGAGAATCCAGCAATCGAAGAGAGGACAAAGTGGAAGAATGAGAAGACATATGAAAAGAAGCTCCAGAATCCAGAACCCATGGGGATGTACCTGACTGTGTAGAGGACGATTGCTCAAGGCGGGAAGCATCAGTCACAGAACCAGCAGTACCCGTCGAGGAAGAACCTGAAGCCGCGAGCAGACGCTTAAGTCTCAGAATATCCTGCTCGGTCAAAGCAATGGCTGAAGCTGTCGAGGTAGATGACGAAGTCCCTGAAGGTGATGATCATGCCTTGCGCAGGTGTTTCCTCTTCTTGTAGCACTGGGACTCAATATGACCATCATTGTTGCAGTAGTCACAATGTGGACGGGGACGACCGAAGCCGTCAGAAGGAGTGGGCAAGAATGGCGGAGCACTCGAGCGAAAAGGGGTCGGTGCAGCGGGTGGCGTGGAAGAAGACAGAGTAGCGAGCACAGAGGGAACCTCCAGCAAACCAGCACCACGTAAGTGAGTCTCCTCAGCACGAATCTCAGAAAGAGCCTCCATGAGAGAAATACGGCCACGAGCAAACAACTGAGCATGCCGGGGCTCAAACTCCTTACGAAGCCTAGACAGGAACTCGTAGACGCGATGAAACTCCAAATTGGCCTGGACAGCCTGGCAACAGGGACAAGTACGACAACCAGCACTGCGGAGAGAATCAAGCTGGCGCCAGATAGCAGAACTCTGTGCATAGAAGTCATCAACAGTAGTCACCCTGCTGAAGAGCATGCTCCTAACGAACCACAGAAAGGTACAGGGCATCACCAGAGGGCTCATAGCGCTGACGAAGACGGGTCCACATCTCAAAGACAATAGGAAGACCCAGAAACTCAGAAGCAAACTGGGGCAGAACACTAGCAGTGAGAACAGCTGCAGCTTTAGCATCATCATCAAGCCACTGGGTGTAAACAGACAGAGCACCATGATACGTCTGAAGAGCCTCCTCATAAGCCAAAACCCTCTCATCATAAGCACGCTCAGCAGCCTCATCAGCAAGCTTAGCCGCATCCTTGGCGGCCTGATTAGCATCCGTAGGAAGAACCGGTGGAGTCGGCGGAATAGGAACCACCGGAGGAACCGGACGTGGCGGACAGCAGACCTCGCCAGAAAGAACACTCCAGAGACGGATGCCACGCATGTGAATGCGCATGAAGCCAATGAACTCAGTGTAGTTAGTACCATCAAAGATCACCGGACAGCGAGGAACAGCAACATAGCCTGATGCAGCAGACATTTTTTTTTTGGGACCGACGGGAACCGCAGACAGGAGATCAGGCGCCCCTGCTGGAGGATCGACTGGAGGATCCGCGGGCGGCTAGCGACTGGAGGAGCGGATCGGGCGCCCCTGGCTAGCCGCGGCTGGCGACTGGATGCGAGCGCTGCAGGGGATCGGGATCGGGCACCCCAGCTAGCGACAGCACCCCAGATAGCGACGACGGATCGGGCGCCCCGGGCGGCTGGCGACGGGAGGAGCGGATCGGGCGCAGGCAGATCGGGCGCACAGGCGGCTGGCGACGGGGGAGCGGATCGGGCGCAGGCTAGCGACGGGAGGATCCGGCTGGGAGTAGAGACGGGAGGAACCGGCTGGGAGGATCCGGCTAGGAGATCGAGCGACGGGAAGATCGATCAGCGAAATTGGATCGATAGGAGCACGAGTTGCGCGTGCGAGAGAAAAACCTAAAGCTCTAATACCATGTTAGGAAAGCAACTTGTATTCCCATGAGGCCATAGGCCGATATATATATACATGTACAAGTGGAACATATGCAGGAAACCCCTTATACAACGCGATAAATACAAAGGGGTACACGACTTATATTATAACTCTAACAGATTCGATCATGTGTGGAAGCGCAAGCCGGAGGTGGCGCACTCATCTTCCACCAGAGTGTCTGGATCTGGCGATGCTGGATTCGACAAGTGGGATGATGCCGCCGAGGGGCGTCAAGCTGCTAACGCTCGCCAATCTCGTTGGGATGGGAGCACGGAGGAGAGACTGGAGCGAGACGAGCTGGAGGCCATGGGAAAGCTGTCGGTCCCTCCTCTGCATGGGAGGCAGGGTACCCTGGATGGCGATGACAAGGATCTTCGCGCCCCCAACAACAACAAGAACAAGAATACCTCGGGGATCGTGAGCTCCTCGGCCCCTCTGGTACTATTGCACCCCTCTTTGATCTCTGTCGGATATGCAATACCTCTGGCCACAATATTGTTAGATGTCCGCAAGCCCTATGTGATCGTTGCAAGAAAAGAGGGCATCTATCTATTGTGTGCACTGAATTTTTCCCGTGGGAGTGCAACCCTGTTATGTGTGCTTTTCAGTCTAGAGGGCAGGGGTTCTTTTATATTCCTGATTTTGGTGTGGATAGGCAACCTAGGGAGCGCATTTTCAATGTGGTTGTCACCATTACGGAGGGGTCCGCTCAAACCAAAGACATTGAACATGAATTGACTATATATGTTGGCCAGGGGTGGCGTTGCTCGGCTAGATTCTTTGCCCCCCAGAAATTTGTCATGAGAATGCCAAACCCTAGGGAAGTTGATAGAGCTCTATTTGTTGAACATGTTAGACTTAAAAAATGTGGGGTTAGTGTCAAATTCTCCCCTTGGTCTGAGGACATTGATTCTAAGGGGCTTTTGGAAGTTGCTTGGGTTAAAATTGGCAAGATCCCACCTAATAAGAGGTCTGATAAGGTCGTTGCTTATGCGGGGGGGCTGGTTGGGATCACTTTGGAGGTGGATATGTCGACCATCAATTGCCCCTCTTCTGTCAGAGCCAGGATTGGGTGCAGATCAATGGCCCAACTGCCTGCTACTGCTGAAGGAGTTCTAGGAGGGCGTTTTTACAAATTTACTTATGAGATCGAAGAAGTCCTAGTGAAAAACTCTGTTGAAGAAGAAATGGTCGAACCTGTTGTTGATGACAAAACTAAACCTGAGTACACCCCAAAAAGGAAACGTAATGATCAGGTGAAAAATGAGAGTCCACCTGATGATCACAGATCTGGGAAGCTTGACAACTCTTATCGTGGGGGCAAGGCCTGTCGCCTGCTTCCTGCTGATAAAGATGAGAAAGAGGAAGATATCTCGTCTGAAAGCGAAACGGATACTTCCCTCCTTATTGAAACAATGCAGAGAGAGAGAGATGCTTCTGCTCGTGGAGAAAAGCTAAATCCCTCCAAGTGGGTCGTTCCCTTGGAAACTGCTGCCGTTAAGACATGTTTTCAAGATGTCCAAGTGAATAATAATCTGAATGATGTTGAAAAATTGTATCCTTCACCTTCGGTTACTAACTTAACTCAGGTTGTGGAGGTGGTGGGCGAAACTGATCCGGGGCTGAAAATGTCGAGTGATTATGTGGTACAGCTTCCGTCCCCGGATCACCTTGAGGAGATCGTTCTTACTCCCCCACTAGCTTCTGAAGCTGTGCTCAAATTCAGCAAGCGTAACGCCTCAAGAATGCAGGACAAGATGGAAGACAGGGCTGTGAAGCTGGCTCACAAGAAAGACCCTGAAGGTAAACCCGCACCTGCTTGTAAAAATTCCTTCGAAGTTCCTTGACTTTCTGGGTTTGCAAGAAACCATGAAAAAAGTTGGGAAATCTGGTGGCATCTTGTGTGGTGTTAGAAGTGATAAGTTGGATATTGTTTCTTGCTCTAAAGGTAGACATATGCTGCAACTGGCCCTGCACGATAGACAAAAAAATCTCAAATGGGGGCTGCTGGTAGTGTACGGTCCAGCTCATGAAGAGCTGAAACAAGAATTCTTGCTCGAGCTGGCTGCTACTTGCAGTGGGATGCAAATACCCTACATTGTTGGTGGTGACTTTAATATTCTTAGGCATCCTGGTGAGAAGAATAAGAAAACAAACAATCACAATCCTCTGACTTGTTTAATTCTATCATCAATACCCTAGCTTTGCGTGAAATTCACATTAATGGAGGGAAGTATACTTGGACCAATAAAATGACTCACCCCACTTTGGAAAAACTGGATCGTATCCTTATGTCTGAAGATTGAGAAGACATGTATCCTCTTGTCTCTGTTCGGAAACTAGTTCGAGAGATCTCTGACCACAATCCTTTGCTCCTTTCTACGGGGGAGGAAGGAAGAGATACCCCCAAGCCGAGAGAATTCCGTTTTGATCTGTCTTGGGTTAAAGACGATAGATTCCTGCCTCTAGTCAGTCGCATCTGGTCTAGAAAAGTCAAGTCTTCTGATCCTATCGATATTCTTAACATCAAACTTAAAAGATTCAGAACTTACTTCAAAGATTGGGGGTCTGATAGATATGGTCACGATAAGAAAAGGAAGGAAGATCTCAGGCTAGAACTCTCCATGCTTGAAGAGCTTGAAGAAGATGGGCCACTTCCTCCTGAGCTCTATAGTAGGAAACTTGACGCCAACTTTGAGCTGCACGAATTGCTTGTTAATGAGGAGATTTTCTGGTTACAACAATCCCATGAACGCTGGCTCCTTAAAGGGGATTTAAATACAGATTACCATCATAAGATTGCCAATGGGCGGAAACGCAAAAATACCATCCACTCTCTCAAGGTGGGTGAGGGGATTACAATTGAGGGCACGGATAACCTGATTACCCATGCCACTAACTTTTACAAAGATCTTTTTGGCCCAGCTCCTGGTAACCAATTCCACCTAAATCCTGAAACATGGACTGACGATGAGAAGCTCTCTGAGAAGGATAATATTGATCTTTGTCAAGAGTTTACTGAGCTAGAAGTTAAAACTGCTTTGTTTGATATGGCCCCAAATAGAGCCCCCGGACCTGATAATATTCCTGTTGAATTCTATCAGGTCTGTTGGGAGATCGTGAAGGATGATGTTGTGGCCTTATTTGATCATTTTCATCAAGGGAAGCTTGATGTTAAACGCCTCAAATATGGGACCATTACCCTTCTGCCTAAAGTGTCTAGTGCTGAGAGAATCCAACAATTCAGGCCGATTTGCCTCCTTAGATGTCCATATAAACTCATTACAAACGTGCTCGATCGCAGAGTTGCTGTGTATGCAGACAAACTTATTAGCCTCACTCAAAATGCAATTGTGAAGGGTAGAAACATCATGGATGGGGTCCTTTCACTCCATGAAATTCTCAATTACACACATGTCAAGAGAAGGGTGGGGGCTGTCCTTAAGCTAGATTTCGAAAAAGCCTACGACAAAGTAAATTGGGATTTCCTTCTTGAGTGCCACAAAATGCAAGGCTTTAACGAAACATGGTGTGGATGGATTAAACAAATCATGTACGATGGGACAGTTAATATCAAGTTGAATAACTGTGCGGGCCCCTACTTTCAAAGTGCCAAAGGGGACCCCCATTCCCCGTTCTTGTTTAACCTGGCTGTTGAATGTCTTACCAAAATGATCAAAAATGCCCAAAAAAATAATCTGATCACGGGGCTAGCGTCTGACCTCATCCCCGATGGGGTTGCCGTATTACAGTATGCAGACGATACTATTATCTGCTTGGAGGACGATATAGATAAAGCAGTCAACCTGAAGTTGCTGCTTTACTTGTTTGAGATGATGTCTGGGCTAAAAGTTAACTTCCAGAAAAGTGAGATTCTTACTGTGGGGGGAGACAAGAGCGTTGTCAAAAAATACGCGGAGTTGTTTAACTGTGAGATTGGCAACTTTCCCATTAAGTACTTAGGCATGCCGGTGAGCTATACTAACTTGAAGAATTCTGATTGGGAGTTCATAGTGAGTAAGTACTTGAAAAGATTTGAGGCCTGGCTGGGTAACACGGCCTTGATGGGGGGGAGACATACCCTCTTAGACTCTGTTGTCACACAGATCTCGCTATACCATATGTCGATGTGGCTTATGAATAAAACCTTTATAGAAAGATTAGATAAGCAAAGGAGGAGGTTCTTCTGGCAAGGCTGCAATAAGAAAAAAAGATATCACCTCGTGAAATGGAGCAGAATTTGTAGATCTAAAAACAAAGGGGGGCTGGGGATTAAAGATTTCCGGAAACAAAATATTAGCTTGATGGTCAAATGGTGGTGGAAGCTCGAGAGACAAAAAGGACTCTGGCAGGATATTATCCATGCCAGATATCTCCGCAACAAATCTGTTGCGGATGTTACTGCCAGATTCTCTGACTCACCTTGCTGGAAAGCGTTGATTAAAGTCAAAAATATATATATAATGGGCAGGAAGATTGTTACTAGAGAGGGGAACATCACTAGGGTGTGGAAAGACTCGATCAATGGTTTACCACCCCTTCAAGAGCAATATCCTCATCTGTTTGAAATTTGTAACTTCCCGGACTGTACTCTTAACAAGTTGAATGATAATGACATATGTTCCTTCTTTAGACGTAGGCTTACCCCTGACATGCTTCGGCAGTGGGAAGAGCTGCAGTCTATAGTCAGGAATATCCCCCTTGCAAGAGGGGGGGGGGGGGGTGACAGAATCATCTGGGGCCTGAACCAGAACGGCAAATTCACTACTAAGTCGGTGTACAAGCTGTTGGAACGACCCCTTGCTGGAAACTACAAGTGGGTATGGAAAGCCAAAATCCCTCTTAAGATCAAAATTTTCTTGTGGCAATTATCTCAAGATGCGGTGCTTACAAGACAAGTGATGAGGAAGAAAAAGTGGCCAGGGAACCCTTGTTGTTCTTTCTGCAGGGAGGTAGAAACCTCGAACCACCTATTCTTTACTTGCCCAGTTGCTAGAGTGGTCCGGAGATCTATTGGGGTGGTGTTGGGTACTGACAAATGCCCTAACAACTACTGGCAGTACTTTGCTTGGTGTAATATATTTCTACCTGGCAAGGAAGCATTCTATACTGTGGGCTTAGCTGCTACTTGTTGGGCCATCTGGTTGGCACGTAATCGGGCCACCTTCGAAAAAAACAGATTAAGACTCCTTTTTAGATTGTGTTTTCTCTATGTTCGTTTTTTTTATATTGGACAGGGCTGCAGAAAGGAGAAGCGGCTGGAGAGTTGCGCGCTGGTGCAGAGATGATCAGGACTAGCACGATGCAACTGATGAAGCTGTGCGACGCGGCCAAGCAGACGATCCAGAGCTCGTGAAGACCGCTGGGGGATAGCAGGCTGCGATGACTTTTGCTTCACCTCCGGCTCTCAGTTCTTGTGTCTAGATGTTGATGGTTTTGGTCGGTCAGCTGTCTGGTTATATTTGCTCAGCCATGCCTGTGATGGCTGTGCCTATGACTGTAATAGACCTAATATTTGGTTAGTGCTACCAGGTTTTCGTCCCACGGCATCCGTTTCGATGGCGAGCGGATGTGGGTGGGTTTCCTGGTAGTGCTCGAACTCGCTCTACCCTCTTTCCCTCTTCTTGTTAACTTGGACTGGTTTGTATTTCCGTTCTCTAGTAATGGAAAGGGGTAAAGCCCGGTTCGAAAAAAAAATGATTAAGGGGTATACTCAATTCATCGATGTGGTATATATCAGGAGTGGGAGTACATACTCCCAGGAGTATCAAATCATTTTCCTATATATATTACTCCCTCCGTCCTAAAATAAGTGTCTAAACTTTGTACTACCTTCAGTATAAAATTGTATAAGCTTGAGACACTTATTTTGGGAGAGAGGGAATACATCACAGCTTTCAGGTTTACATGTTTATAACAATATATATAATAGCACAGTTGGAATTTCGAGCATCATTCATAACATACGGGTATGTCAACTGAACCTAAGTTACAAAGTGCTTATAGATGCATCGTGCAACCTCCAACAGCCACTAGCTCTACCCCACAAAAAAGAACCAACCACAAGCTCTGTGTTTCCTAGACGAAGATAAACAGAAGAAAAAAAGTAAAGCAATTGAACATGGAAATGAGCAAACACAAAAATCACACCTTGGTTTGCCGCAGAGGAGAAATATAAACATTGTGGGAAGATGAGACTTTCTTTGGGGACATATCTGGTAGATTTGAGAAGGGAGATGACTTTGGTGATCCAGGAATTTGGCCTACAATGAAGGTGATTAAAATGGTATTAGTTAATTATAAGTTAATAGACACAAGATAAATCTAAAGAGCAGAGCAAATACTATTAGGATTCTTCTTGTTGTCTGGATGAGCACCAGAAGGGATTAATGCCACCAGGAAAGGCTTCACTGCTGGAACAAACACCTCATTATAAAAAACAATGATGTCAACATGGAGTGATTCAAGTCCCTGTCAGAAAGAAACAGAATTGTCAGAAAAGAAGAACAGCGAAGATGAAACCAGAAGTTCAGGAAAGAATTATCACAAGAAATGAAAAAAAAAGTGAAATTTCATGTTCAGGTACATACTCCATTGTGATTTGTATTCACAACAAAGACACTTCTAAAAACTTCTGGTATGCATTGCTGTTCCCTTTTGTAATTGTTGACAATCTCCTTGAACGTCAGCGTTAATTGAGAAACCTGTCAGAAGAGCTGTTGTCAGCACAGAGAACTCGAAAGAAGTAATATAGAGCTAACTGGCTAGCATAAGCAAGACCTTTGCAACACCATAGAGAGAACAAAGAATAAGCTGATCAATGTGTCGATTAAAAAATAAAGTTGTCTGTTGATCAAGAATCAGCTTGAAGATATTATAGACACGCTCTGTCTGTTCCACATGCTGAAGCCTTTCACACAGGTTCCTTATTCTAATAGCAGCCAACTTCAAGATCTACAAAAGTTCAACCCAGAATCAGAAATATGAAAATAGAACTAAATGGTCGAAAATGAAGATTAAATTACAAGACACGCACTTTGGAGAAGAAGATGTGAACCCCTACTTCAGCACATTTTTCATTCCCGCCAACTGGATTGCTGACACTGGGACTGCACAAGAAGCAAGTGTAAATATAACCTTAAGAAAAATTATGAATGTTTGGTTAACATAAAAATACTATGTCCGAAAACTAGTAATAACTGAAATGTGAGACATGCCTTGCAAATGTCGACTGGAGAGGACGCCATTTCGCTTTCAACGTATAGCCTTGCTTTGCTGGTGGTGTCTGTGAAATTTGGTCTACCAGTGTGCTCCTCGATTCAATGCATGATCTCTTTGGTGACCTACTGTCACCATTCTCATCTACATTGAATATGTGAAGCAATTAGGAGAACTTAAAACCATTGGCAGCTACTCCCTCTATAAACTAATATAAGAGCGTTTAGATTACTACTTTAGTATTCTAAACGCTCTTATATTAGTTTACGGAGGGAGTACATAAGATTGCAGAACTGCTTCTTTCAAATAAAATCACAATTAGGTTCTTATGGTTATTGAAATTTGATTATTGTAGAACTGCGTAAGTTGGTATCAAAGCCTTACCAACCGCAGGAGCCCCCTTGATTGATCGAACCGTTGCCGTTGTCAAGTCTAGAAAGAAAAATTGTTTTGAGTCTAGTTATATATCGGAGAGTAGGAATTCTTTTTACTCCTTATCCCCTTCGTCGCTCTGGTGAGAAATTGTGACGTAGGTGTTTTGATTCTACTACTCTTCTCACTCAATATTTTTTACGATCACGCGGGTATTGTTGGGGTCGTTGCGATATCGATGTGATGGGAATTCTGTTATTGGTGCCTCCTGACATTTTGGGATTGTGGCAGTGTCCGGGGAGTTGAGCTCCAAGGTTTTCTAGTCACAGTTGCTATCATTTCAGTTCCGGAATACCAGAGGACGCCGACATCGAAAACGCTTCTATACTCTTTGTGGTGAAAGTAGTTTGGCGCCACCCAGGATAGGGGAGAGCGATCAGATGTATTACCACAACTAGTGTAGCAGATGTTTTCGAAGGTCTGTGGTATACAAGTTTCCGAGGTTCTTGGTTATGTGTTGAGGAGGCGGTACAATGGAGCGTAGAATTCTGCTAGGAGTTGTGTGATGATATTTTGCTCCTTGTACTTGTTGTACTGGATTGCATAACCAAAAATTTCAGGAGTTCCTAGGTGGGAATTCAAGTAGTTACCTAGGATAGCTTTCCGGTAGATGCATGATATGAGGTTGGGGTTCGACATCTAGTGGTTCATTTGTTCATGGTCTTTCTTACAGAGGAAAGTCTCGGTATGCTTCGTCAAGCCATGTAGTTTACTACGCCTAGGGAGCATGAGTGTCATTTCAATATGACAATCCAATGTACAATCGAGCCCGTGCTGGTCTCACCACGAAAATTTCGGACGAATCTCTTATCATATTTTGTTCTGGCTTATTCTACAAGCCAAATCCTTTGTTTTGTTTTGGTTGTGGTATTCGAGTTGCTTCGAAGTCAATTGTTGATCCATACCTTTCCTAAGCGGTGTTCTCATATTTCTATGGGAGTGCTAATCCTTCTTGCTTATCGAGATTGTTATGACAATTCTTTTTCACCCGGCGTGCTTCTCTTCAAGTTAATCCGATCCTTTCAACAATCGCAAGATTAATTCTAAGTTTTCTCAACGGTGTCCGTTCCATCCGTCTCAAGCTGTCTTTGTTTTTCCCACCCTCCCACCCTTTTTTCTTCAAGGAGTCTGAAATCTCAAATCAAGTATCCATTTTATTCATGACAAGTCTCTTAAACTCTTTTCCTTCAATGTTCTTAGCTGGTGATTTCTCGTGAAGATGCGCAGGAGCTACAAGTTCATCATTCTTCGTTCTCCTTTTCTTCTCCGGTGGATTCAATTCAAGCTTCGGTGTTGATCATATCCCTTCCTTTTTGTTTCACATGTTTTCCCAATTTGGATTTTATCCAAGCCTCACTTGTTTATTTAACTCTCTCTGGCTCTTCTCTGGAGTGTTGAAGATATCTCAGAAGATTTGCGTTTCCATTCTTAATCCGTTCAAGCTATATTTTGAGGCTGTTATCTCATTCAAGCCATTTAATTCAACCAGTGCAATCTCTCTTTCAAGTAATCTTTTCCAACGGTGTTTCTTTTGAGTGGGCCCATGGGTCTTTTCCCATGATCTTACCTGACTCTTCTAATTTTTTTGGGAGTTATTCTCAAATTCTTTTCAAAGTTTGACGTAAGAATGGATTTTCATCAGTCAATTGCCTTCTCCAAGATCGCTTTCAAACTATTTTCATCTTTGGCTCAACCTTTCCTCTTTTAATTCTTCCGGTGCGTCTCAACAATTCATGGTGGTGTATCTCGTTGTCATTCTCAGATTTTGAAGATCGAAGAAGAGTTTCTCTTGAATCCTTACCCGTTCTCCCAAAGATTCGTGGTTCAAGCATGATGTTATCCTCATAATTTGTTCCGGTCATGAGAAATTCTTTTGATATCCATCCAAAGCATTTCAGGAGTTTTTTTTTCGTATTGATTTCCGAAAGCCATTATCTCAGAATACTTATTCGTTCTCAATGTTCATCTCTCGTTCTCAAATTCTTACCGATGGATCGTTAAAGTATTCTCTAGTCAGCTCGTGATCTCTTCGCTCTCATATATCTAAATTGCCTCGAGTATCTTCGTTTGTTTTCTAATCCTCCCAACGATTTGTTCTCTTTTCTTTGTTCATTTTCAAATTCTTATGTGGTTCATTCAAGATTCCTTTTCCTTTGTTATCATATCAATTCATTCGTTCTTTCCAAAATCATACCGGTGGTTCGTTGAAGATTTTCCTAAGTTTGCGCTATATCTCTCTTCAATCCTTGCAAGAAGAATAAGTAGCATGCCTATTAGTTGCTTGTCATCAATTTAAGTTGATGAAGGGTAAGCATGACATAATTTCTTATTGTTTTCCTCGAGGTTATTAATACCTTCTTCCGGAGTTCGTTCATGATATCAAATTCTCGGTTCTAAGCTGTTCATCTTTTCTTTTACGGAGTTTCAAGATTTTGCATTATCTCGTCACGAAGCTTCATCTAAATCATTGCATGGCTTCATCTTGTTCTTTTCAACTTCCCTTTTGTTTGATCATTCTTTTATTGCCGAAGTTCTCACGAATGCTCAACATGGTGGTTCATCTAAGATTTCCTTCATTCTCGAAGTGTTCGTCAAGATTCTTGCTGGAGGAGCTCAAGTATTCTTCTTCGATTTCAAAGTGCAATTCATTCTCCCTTATCTGTTGAAGTGGAGTTTTGCATCTCTTCGTTCCTCTCATCTAATCAATCATTTGGTAGTGGCAGAATTTCACCTCAAGTTTTGAGATGTTTCCATACGCCCACAACAAGCTTATTCTTTTGTTGTTGTTTTCAACAACTCCGTTCAAGCCTTCCTCGCAAGGATGTTGTTTCAAGTTCATTCGTGGTAGAAGATGTTTTCTTCTCCGTTCTTTTAGTTTCAACGATCTAGCTTCTATTCTTTCGTTCCAAAGGCATTGTGTTAAATTCCTTCCATTTTCAACCGGAGTGCTGCCTAAATTCTTCCGTTCTCATCATGTTTCAACCAGAGTGGTTTCTAATTCTTTTGTCCCTTGGTTTTGATTCACGTCTTCGAACATCCAAGGTTCCCCTCATGTTCCTTCATTCTCTTTTCAACCAAAAATGCTTTCAACTTCGTTTGTCTTTGTTGTGCTCTTACTTTCAAGTTGTTCAACCTCTGAGGGTTCGTGGTTTCACTCATTTGTCAAAGAAGCAACTTTGTTTAACCTCTTCCTTCCATTGTCATCCCTAGATCTCGGGGCAAGATCTCTTATAAGTGAGGGAGAGTTGTAACAGCCCGAGACCAAAGCTCCAGAAGCCTTCCAGTTATTTCGTTGTTGCCGTGTGATTTATTTGGCTTGTTGCATTTCATCATGCCATCATGTGCATTGCATCCGCATGTTTTCATAAAACCCGTACTCCATTCGTAGTTGTGGCTTCTTCCTCGCCTCTATTGATCTTTCTCAAACCAACCGTTCTTTTGTTGTCCAACCGTTTGACCCTCTCTGCACAGTTCTCGGACCCTCGTGCGCATCCGAAAACTGCCCCATATCCGACACCTAACATCCCCTAATATCTTTGATTTCTTATTTGGACTTCCCTAGTCTATATTTCTCGACCGTCCCATTATGATCGTAGGGTTAATCCCACTCCTATATAATCGGTCCAAACCCTAGCACTTGGGGACAGCCTCCCTTGATTCCAGTGCGCCGCCGCCACTGCTCTCCATCTCATCACCCAGATCCGCCGCCACCTTCCCCTTGCTCTCCGTGCCCAACCAACCACAGCCGCAACCTCCACTCCAAAGCCCTGAGCAGTCAGCTTCCTCGACCGCGTCCAACTTCAGAACATCCTCACACCGCTGACCTTTCATCGATCCAAGTTAGCCGCCCGTGCCCCTTCCTCCTCTGCCCCGACCTCGCACAACACACACCTCTGGCCATCCCTGTCGAGCCGTCAACGACCTCCAGCAAGACCGTGCCCTTCTTCCTCTCCGGCCTCCCCTCGTCCCAGGAGCCGAGCTCCTCGATCCACCATCCTCGCGCCTGAGGCCTCCCTACCGACCTCAGGACCCCGCAGCCGTGCGCCTCCTGCCTCGAGCGCCTCCTCACCGCAACCTGCACCTCGCCGACCCCGCAGGCCACGCCCTTCGGCGACCCCACCGCCGGCAACCACGACCAGGACCGGCCTCGTCCCGCTCCTCTCCTTCCCTGTCTCTCCCCCTTCCCTGACGGTCTCTCTCACATCTCTCTCCATGTAGTTGCTGCAGCAAGGAACCGCCGTCGCCAAGTTCTTGTCGGGCGCACCGCTGCTTTGATCTGCCGTCCCCGCGCCTCCTAGCCTCCTCCGCGCTCGATTCTCGGCGTTCCCGAGTCCCCTGCTGCCATGGACGCCAAGCCAACATGCATCGAGCCCTGCTTTCCCTGTAGGCACGGCCCCTATTCAGATTTGCAGATTAGACCCTTAAGTTCATGCATTTAATTACTCTCAAACCGTGCATCGGAATAAAACAAACTTCATATGTAAACAAACTTCAGACTGGCGGAGCTCGGCCACCTTCCCTTCACCTCCACGGTGCAGGACTTCGCCGACCGCTTAACGACGCAGCAACGGGCCGACCTCTTTGTCGGTGGCCTTCTGGATCACATCCGCGTGGACGTGGAGCTTCGCGGACCCCAGGATCTCCAGACGGCGATGTACTACGCCCGCGCGTTCGAGCGTCGCGCGGTGGCCATCCAACAGGAATCACCGTCCCGGGCCGCTGGGTCGCTACCCTGGCCGGATTCCGCGCAGGGTCGGCCTGCACAGGCTTCCGCGGCACGCCCGTTCCGCCGGCTCACCTCAGCCGAGCTACTCGAGCGTTGCCGCCAAGGGTTGTGCTTCAACTGCGACGAGCCCTACACGCCCGGGCACGCCTGCCCGCGACTCTTCTACCTGGAGGTTGCAGACTACATTCCGGAGGACGCCGTCGCCGCCGACCTGGCCGCCCCAGCTGTCGAGAAGGTGTTCGACGCTGGTTGATCACCTCAAACCAGGGATGCTACCTGATCTGCTCCGAAGGTTGTAGGGGAAGGATGGAGCAGGGCGAGGTGACGAGCGGGCACGCCGGCGGCTGGGCGTCGTCGCGTTGGAGGAAGATGGCAGCGGCGGCTAGGGTTTCCGGCTCCTCCAGGAGCCGGGCAATATAGGGATAATAATATTCTTATTGCTTGATCTGAAAGAGTCTTACAACTTATATTTATAACAGGGATAATAATATTCTTATTGCTTGATCTGAAAAAGAGTCTTACAACTTATATTTATAACCTAGATAACTTGCATACGAATTAACCTAAGATAACTTGTGGGCTAAGATTGCCTAGTGGGCCTAGGCCGGCCATAACAAAAACACAAAGTGCGGAGATCCAAATTCATCATATCCCTCCATACATCAGATCCTATGGCCCATAATAATTAGATCTTTAGTGCTAATTGCAATTAGCACTGCACAATTAGCCACGCTCTTCTCCTCGCGCCCACGCACTCCCCACCTCGAGCGAACGGTCATAGATTAAAAAAAACACGGCCGCGCACACGCACTCTCCTCTCCCTCGAGCGAACCTTGATCTCTACCGCTCGCTCTGGTCCTCGCCGCCGTCCGGATCCGTGCGTTGCCAGCCAGTAAGGTTTCCTTCTAGAGGGATCGAGCAGATGGGTTGTCACGTGCAAGTCGAGGGCAGGCCGGCAGGGTTGGATAGAGACCTATCGAGCCAATCCACCGCCTCCCTTAAGTCCCGCCGATCTGATTTCCCCACCCCAGCCTGGCGCCGCCTCCCCCAACCGCGTTCCCCAACCATGCAAGGCGATCAAGGTTCTGCGCCTGCCGTGCGGTGCTAACGGCGTTGACCTTGGTGGTACTGGTAGTGTCTAGCACGCTCGTCAGGGCCAAGGTGTGGACATGGCTTCGATGTCGACGCTGGCGGAGACTGCAAGTGGCAAGGGGTTGGAGGAGGGCGACACTGGCCGGCGCCGGAGGAGACAGCGAGTGGCATAGGGAGGGAGGAGGGCCACATTGGCCGTGTGCTACTGGTGGTGGCGTTGTCGGAAACGGCGAGTGGCAGGACGAGGGAAGGAGGCAGGGGTGTCAGAGATGACGTTGGTTTCCTCACAAAATCTCTCCAATTGGTCTGTGTGCAGCTGTGGATGGGTGAGTGCAAAGGGAGTGATGGAGCTGCACTGTTGTAGCTTTTGTTCTTGCCGGAACTGTGTTTCACTTCCAGGTGAACCTCTATTTGTTCCGATGTATTAATTTCCCACATGCGTACTAATTTCCCACATGCGTACAAGTGTGTGATCTGTTAGTTTTCTCTCTACTATTCTCTGAGTAGTATTCCAGAATTTTGGGTCAATTTTGGTGACCCAGATGGTTCACCTATTTTTCTTTTGGGTTTGTTTGTTAGCCCTGCATTGTATGACCGTTGTTATTTCGAGTGTTGGGTTTTGGGCACTGGTTTGGAATGAATCTTACGATGAGTTTGTATTGGTGTAGTTGGTTGAACCAGCCTGCTAAATTTGGCACCGGTTTCTGTCGAACATGTTTTAAATCAGGTGGAGTGTAATGTAGGAGGATGCATGCCGGTCAAGTTTTCTCTTTGGTGCGTGTTCTGTATATGCAGAAGATTCTGGTGTGCGCCAGTGGTCTGATTGATGTTTTGTTGGGTGGCGTTTAGAGTCAACGAATCTGCGGCCTCCTCTCCGTCGGGCGACACTGTCCGGATGCTGCCAGCATGTGGCCATCACTGCACCCCATCCCGGACAGGTTCATGACTTTCACATGGACATGGCTCCAAGGCGGCCGAGGAGTGGCTGGAACGCCGTGTGTGACGACGGCCGCGTGTTCTCTGTTGATGGGGCCGATTCTCAGCTACCACATGTTCGTGTAAGCTACTTAGCTACATGATAAGCAATCTGTTGCATAGCTCCCGAGTACAGCACGTAAGTCAACTAACAAGTTCATAACCCCAAATTGAAAGGAGTCAAGTTAGCCTTTTATAGTAACTGTTTGATTTTTGTTTTTTGCTCCTCCTAACTGAGAGTTCATGCATCGGGTGAAATCAGTTTCCATTGCTAAATTTACTGCACAAGTAGTTATTACTGCTCTACAAGGAGGGAAAATTAGGAATTCCGTGTTCTTATAATTCTGAATTTTTCATCGTCCATGTATTTCTGTCTAACTTCACATGGGTTTTGCATAACTCGTAGTGTGCTAGAGAAATATTTTCTGATTGGGATCCTCAGCAGGTCACATTTCTTTGTATGGTTTCAAGGCCGAAATCATGTTTTCCATTGTGCTTTCGTGTAGAAGAAAGCCGATTCTCACTTGAGCTTATTTGCATGTCTAGGTATGCAGAGGAAGAACTCAACAATCACACATGCAAGCCCACAATTATTAATTATTATGATTAGCATTTTAACATTTTTTGGGGATTGGATACTCATTTCAAGTTTGTATAGTTTGCTTGCGACACTGCAATTACGTTTGAGCATTTTATTTCTTTGTCTTCACCACTGCAGTGCCAGGTTTGAATCTCCACTTCCTACTTGCTAAAATGTGAGTTATCCCATTGCTTGAGCACAATTTACTGTTCTATATATGTAGCTTCACTGATAGCGCCTCTTAGGTGTATGTAGCTTCACTGATAGCGCCTCTTAGGTGTATGTAGCTTCACTGATAGCGCCTCTTAGGTGTCTTCGGAGAAATCCTTAGGCCAATAGAAATCGGTGGGCTTGTTCGCTTCTGGACATTATCACAAACAATGGAGGCGAAAATGACCTAAGATTCTGTGCATTTAGTGAACTGACTATGTTGTTCAGTATAATAATCTTGTAAGATCATCCAACATGCCTTGGGTCAGATTGATGTACCTTTGATTAGTTAATTTTTATTTCTATTGCAATGTTTATTTAGTCTGTTCAATATCTTGCTGTCAAGAGATAGACTGATAAAAGTGCGTTATAGAAGAAACATTCTGTTATCAGAGATGTACAGGGAACTTTGTATCAGAGATGTACAGGGAACTTTGTATCACGTCTGAGTTTCTTGTGTTACCATAGTATGAGAACCTGCGGATTTGCTTTATATATGAGCTATGCATAATCTGAGAACCCGCCAATTTGTGTTTTCCATGAACTTTTGAATAATCAGAGAACCTGCAACCTGTTCTCTGGATTATTGCATTTGCACGCACAGTTGTTGCATTTGCATCCGAGCGTGTACATATTTGTGGGCATTTGGTGGATGCTTTCTTGTGTTCAGTCATGATTGAGATGATGGTTGGCAGATCAAGAAGTTGGATTGGAGGGAACAAGAAAAACACGTGAAAGAAGGGATAAACATAGAATAATTGTTGTGTTGCCAATCTGCGGTAGTAGTAGTGCTAGAATAAATATATGTAACATGTAACAGATGCGCCAAGTGATCAAATATGTAGGCCCTGGGAAAGGGCTATGTATCAATGAGGTTTTCAAGTAGTTAGTGGTAGTTGTGATGGGACAAAAAGTTAATTAGTTTTCCCTATTCTGTTTTTCTATAGGAATGGTACAATAATTACTCCCTCCGTTTCCAAATATAAGACTTTTTTAGAAATTTCAATAGGGACTACATATGGAGCAAAATGAGTGAATCTACAAATAATAGATGCAAAAGTTCATTAGCGTTTCCTGTCCTGTTTTAGCTACAGTCACATCTGGTACAATAATTAGAATAGAAACCATGTCCGACAAATAATAGTTGCAGTGAAATTGTTTTACATCCTCAAGGTTTAAAGGATTCTTTGTATTGAATGTATATACCTCACTTGTTATTAACTCTTGAACCGGGCTATTGGAAGAGCTGACATTCTGAAACATGAATTTCTTCATTCCCAAATTAGTTTTGTCCAGCAAAAGGTTGTAGAAGTACTCTACTTTATTGGTATGCCTACCTATAGGAGGCTGCAGCCTTGGAGGAAGAACTGAAGACTCAGCTAGCTTGATCTCTACAAGGTGAAGGTATGTAGATTTTTGCTAAAAGATTCGATGTCCGTTCTATATGATGTGTTCCAATAAGTACTAAAACAAGTTTTTTTTAGCATATTTAGTGCTTCATATTAAATCCTTGCACTAAGCCATATGAGTCGCCTTAAGTTTAGAACGGATAGCGTGTCTGTTTGGGCATCAAGAAAGTTTGCATCTGTATTATATAGTTGGGTATGGAATCTGCAGGTTGGCAACATATATACCTGCTACTTTTCTTCCTGCAGGTCCTCGATGACTGTTGCATGTTGGGTTACTTTTTCTTTAGGAAGTTAGGAGTATGCTACTCATGACAGGTGTGTGATTTAAACCCTGTTTTTCTTTCAGCACCATGAAAATAGTTCAAAACATCTTAAGTGTTAAAATCCTTCTCTTCATTTCATTATCAACTCAAATGTAATGTTTTACTAAGGATTGTTTTTTGGCTTGAAGACGTTATGCAACTATGTAGTACCAGATAGTGTATGTCTGAACCGTAGTTGTACTCCAAGAGAAGCTCTTGTGTGAAACTGAGAATAGGGCAAAATTGTCCGAACTACCCGTGGACTCTTCCAGCTCGCTATCAGTGCCCTCTGTTATTCCATGGACAGACTCTCGGTCATTGTTGAGCCTACACTTGGACAATGCTTATGTTTATCATAAGTCCTATCAAGTTCATAAAGACATTCTGAAATATTCATGACATATTTAATTCCATTTTTGTTATACACTAGGTTAAATATAAGTGTCCTGGATGTGTGACACATACTGTATGATTGTGATATCTAAATGGTCTGCTCGAACTTCACATGCCATCCCCCAATAGGCAAATCGTGGGACAACAAACCGAACTGCTTATCGACTGCCATAAATTGTATGAATGTGATTTCTTCTTGGACTGCATATCTTCTATTTTTCAAAGTAAAAATGGAATACAAATTCAAAATTAATACTCATGTGTTTCGTAGAGACGTGTGTTGCACGTGCACGCTTACTAGTAACCATGTTAATAGCAACCACAGGTTTTATTGATTGATGCATACTAGTTTTTCGCAATTGTAGAAAGGCTAGTTTTTAGATTCCGGGACCTAGTCTGTCAAGCACAAATCACCCAACCAAACTTGCACTAGAAGGATCTACTACTGACATAACCCTAATTACTGAAAAGTAGAAAAAGTAAATGATAATATTCTTCTCTGCTTTACTGAGAGGGGTCGGGCCCCTTTATATGGTAGACAGCCAGTAAATCTATTCAAGCTCTAATACGATCTATTCAAGCTCTAATACAATCTGGATGAGGATTTGGAGCTCTCGGGTCTCCACCCCCCTATATGAATATTGTTTTTTTTTAAGAAAAACTCCTTATCAAACCTAGGTGCCCAATCTACTCCCGTGTTAAGTTTCGTGAAGAAATGACATCCGTGGTATTCTCAGTAAAAAGGTCAAAAAATTCCTAATGTATAGAGAAAAACTGTTTGGATGGATCGTAGGTCAGACTGTATTTTCTTAAACGCGTATGCAATTTCTTATAAGTTATAACGAAACTAAACACAGGAGTAGAATGGGCACCCACGATTGATATCCCAAAATTCCAGTTTTTTTAATATTCATATGGGGGGTGAGCACCGAGGAGCTCATGTGTATTTTCTCTAAACTGACTGGACTCTTTCCTAACAAAGTTGCTTAATCAACCAGGACTCTACTTAAGGGATAAGACTTCATGTTTGATGGGCTGGCCCACATAAAACACACCTAAACTAATGTAAGGAGCATGAGCACTGTGCAATCAAATTGGCAGATGGACTTCTCAAAATAGACAAATTGATCAGAAGATGAACAATCTGCAAATAGCAACCTCAATACCAGGACTACTCAGTTTGAAGTTTCTGAAGAGTTGGTCTCAGAAAAATTCAGATGAAGTCAAGGCCGAGTAGCAATGTACCTGGATCGGCAGCCCATTTTTTAGATGGTGTAGCTGGCAAGTCTTCGGCATGGAAATTCTGCCTTGCTACTATGTCATCAAGAGATGGCATTGATTCAGCCAAAAGACCAAGGCGATTTATTTCCGAAGCAAGTGATGGCCTGGCAACAACCAGTGAATTATACAGTGATGAACCTTTCTCCCACGCCATGCTTTCCAAAAGCTGTTCTTCTAATGAATTTAAATGTCTTCTCAATTCTCTTGGAAGGCTTTCTTCATGTCTCACAAAGTTCTCAATCATCTTGCTCAAATCAAATGCAGTTAGACCAGTACTCTCCAAGACAGCAGGGAACATCATGATGACTGTCTTATGTGTTGCCAAAACCAGTTCGGCTGAACATGCAATCAAGCATCGGTGAAAACGCTCATTTGACAACAACGGAGTCAGATTATTTACATTAGTATTGTGTGATTCTGCTCTGCAAATTGCCTCCAGCACCCTATAGTACAACTTGGAGGCCTCCATTTTTCTTGCTCCGGCCCATGGAATATCAAAGGCATTTGTACAATTCAGGCCCATGGAACCACCCCAATGGCCAGAAGGCTTAGTTGGAAAAATTGCTTCCAAAATTATGCTGACCCTTTTTGTTACATCACTTGTCAAATCTGTATCACAAGACGAAAGAAATTTCTCAAGCTTAGACGAAGGCTTCTCTGGCAATGAAGATATCACCTCACGAAGCCACTTAGCAGTTGTCATGGCAGAAGTCACTGGTATCATCTGCACTACCTTAACTGAACCACCATTGGAGTCAGGTGAAGAAGGGGAACTAGGGACAGTCAACATGCACTTTATTGTCTTTGTAGGTGACGCTAATGTTTCAAAGACACGCTGCAAAATGAGAGGGTCAAAATCATGTACGGAAGGAATTCAGTCTAGACTACTGACATGATTATGAATTACTGAGAATACCTTTGGGCAGCTTAGATTAGTGAAATCTCTAGAAGAATTCTCAGCACTGATTATATTGTCATTATTGATCAAAAACATTTTCAAATTAAGCTCCCCTTCCCAGCTAGTGGTACCACTTAGCTTCTCCAACTTCTCAAATTTTGAATGAAAACACTCCTTATCAAGGAGATCTCTGAAATAAATTAGACCATCTGCTACCATAACAACACAACACTTCAGCTAATTAAACATAGCAAAATAACCGAAACTCAATAGGTCTGTGTGCACGCGAGAGAATGGTTATACGAGGTCATGCCTGTATCTATTTTATCCAAAGTTTCTGTTTTGCACTCTGAAGCCCTTACTGCTTTCATGCTGAAAAACTCATTTATAGCCTTGTGAAGCTTCCCCATCATTTCTTTCAAGCGGTCTTCAGAGGTATGATAGTTATGACATAACGAAGCAAGGAGATCAACACCCCTCACCGTTTGTTTTACTGAATTGGATTAGAACAGCAAAACAAAATTGTAACTATGTGTTGCATAATGACAACTAAATTAAGGAATGTGCCTTAAAGAAACAACTGATATAAAGGTGAGAATATTTACTCAAGTGAGAAGAACCTTCGGTTGTGAAGCTCCTAAATTTAGCAGGTACATGAATTAAAAGTATGGCCTGCCACAGATTAAACATTTTTGACAAATTAAGCCCAGGAAAGGATAAGAGGAAGTGGTGGCTTTTGGGAAACTGGTCACTTGAACATAAGTGCCAGCTCGTAATAAATTATTATTTTGAACTGTGCCAGCTCGTATTACTAAAGGCTGAATAGTATATAACAAAATCAAAACAGAAAAGAG
>LR738712.1:250418255-250437471 GCA_902687465.1 Secale cereale | reverse complement strand
GGGGGGGCTGACCAATATAGCAACTAATCCATGGATGCAAGATACCAAGTCCTTAAACAATTCTGGTGATTTTGAACGGAGGGCTAAGAAAAATAGCCACCCAAAACAAAAATATTCAGGATTACTTTTAGTCAATCCAGGCTCCTGGCCAATACTAGCACTTAAGAATAGCTCATTAAATGCTTTACAATAGAACCTGGCATATTGAGGGAACATATGTTAAAATTAGAATACCATGCAGAGCAAATAAGCAAATCATAAGATAATCAATTATATATTATTTTTACGAAATTATGAACACCCCATCCTGCTGAAAGAGAAGAAAATCCACAGGCTATACTATTATCAAACTGAAGGTGATCTTATGGCACGTTGAGGTTTTCACCTGCTTGCATCTGCCAACAGATTTACCAAACTCTGCAGTTGTTTCAGCTGGAACCACAAGTTAAAACACCAATACAGAAATAAACAAGTCAGCACCTGTACCTCATGAACATCTCATCTCAGTCTGTTGAAAACGAAACAGGACTGACCATCAACCCACCTCTAGCTGATCTTCCCAATCCGTCCCATACCGGCTCCGTAAAACATGGTCACTCTTCGAAAGAAGCTGCTGTGATTCCTTGAAGAAATCATTGTACCTGCAAAGAAAAGAAAAGGAAACCACAACCAATTCAACCAAACGCTAAGATTTACTAAACCAGAATTACAACCATCATAAACATCACGCACTTGAGTTTGCATCCCTCCAAGATCTTCCACAGCCTAACCCTGGAGCTCTCCTCCTTCGTCCCCTTTCCCTTCAGCTTAGCCACGCAGTAAAGCACGAAAGCAAAACATAGCCTCTCCACATCCTCGGGCTGCAAGGATCCAATCCAAAACTTAGCAAGAAATCGCGCAAGAATTGAGAATTTCAGTACAAAAGAGAGCATTCCTTACCGATTTGCTCCCAAACGAGGGGGACGTGAGAAACACGCCCTTCCCCTCCTCCAGCAACGCCGCGGCCTCGCTAGCGACGGCCTCGTCCACTTCCAGTTCCTGCATCAAACCTTCAGTAATTAGTAAGAGAATTCCCACCCCGAACGCCAGAGGATTTCAGCAGTGGCGAAGAAATATCTGACCTTGCAGAGATCGGCGAAGTGCGTCTCCACGGCGGGAGGCGGCGGAGGTTGCGGCTCCATGGATTATACGAATTGTGCGGTCAATCGCGAGGCTTCAGAGGCATCACACGGCGTAGGCTAAGAGGCCGACACCTCGTATTGAACCGCTTGAGAATTCACCGGGTTACACAGCTCCGGCGAGCTAGGGTTTGGGGATTTGGGGATCGGAATTGAGAAATAACTTGTTCAAAGGGGTTTATGGATAAACTTCCGTTGTCCGTCTTGTCCTGCTTATGTACTACTCCCTTCGTTACTAAATATAAGTTTTTGGAGAGATTTCATCATGGACAACATACGAATGTATATAGATGCATTTAGAATGTAGATTCACTCATTTTTCTCCGTATGTAGTCCATGATGGAATCCCTTCAAAGACTTATATTTAGGAACGGAAAGAGTATTAGCTTGTTTGGTAACCACAGGGAGAGGGCATGGGAGTTTAGTGATGGGAATTTGCTAAAGGGATTATAGTACATGGGAAGTTGATTTAAAGTCGCATTCCTCTGTTTGGCATGTGGAGGCAATTAAAGATGGGAATTTAAGAGATAATTAACTGCCCCTATTTAGTCGGTGAGATTAGGCAGAGAAATAACCAACTTTCAACGTGAAACGCCACCCCTCACCACGTCCCAACTAACAAAACATTTGTTTTTCTGTCAATTCCCAATCCCCGGTTAAATTACTAGGGTCCCCCTAGGGAAGAGATTTGAAGAAGTTAGGCCTCTTAATTCCCCTTCCACTTCCCTTCTTACTTTCCATGTCCATGAATCAATCAGAGGATTTAAAGTGTCAGTTACCTTAAACTCCCATTTCCTGTCTTCAACTCCCCCCAACCAAACACGTTGTATGGGTTTGCTAGGTACTCGCTTCAAGAGTAGGGCGTTCTGGAGCTCGGCCTCCATGGAAGCCGGATTTTTTGAAAAAAATCAAAATTCGCACTTTTCAGTTTCGAAAAAATCTGAATAAAATCATACAAGTAAACAAGGATGTTATGTGTATGTATGTAAAATTTGAGGATGAAATACCCTAAAATGTGATCTGTGCAAAGAAGATAAATTCATGTACTTTGAGGATGAATAGTGCATCTACTAAAAAGCCTCAGATTTGTTCTTTTTGCGTAGCACTCATTTTAAGGTGTTTCGTCCTGAAAATTTACACACATATGCTTTATGTCTCTATATATAAGTATGTGTGTATTTTTTTTCAATTTTTTTTGAAACGCGGAAATTTGAATTTTGATCAAGTCAAATCCGGCCTCGATGAAGCCCGAGCTCTAAAGAGCATTTTCGCTCGCTCCAACCCATATTATAAGAAACACTCTTATATTATACTTCCTCTGTTCTAAAATAAGTATCTTAATTTTATACTGAATAATACTCCCTTTGTCTCAAAGAACGTTTTTTACACTAGTGTAGTGTCAAAAATATTTTTATATTATGGAACGGAGGGAGTACAAAGTTATACTAAGCTTAAAACATTTATTTTGGGACGGAAGTAGGACGGAGAGAGTATTTATGAATTGTGTAATTCAAAACAGTTGAATTGCAAATATGAGTGCTATTGTTTTTATTTTAGAACAATTGCACTTTTTATCTAGTTCGTTTCTACCCAGAGCTAATCGATTGTGCATTTGCATTCAAACGCAAATTTCAAATAATGCACAAATTTAGGGGCAACTCATGCTTATCACATATTTCTTAAAAGCGAAATTGTATTCCATTCATTTAATCATTTGTTGAAGCTTTGATCTTAAGTTGTCATCAATTACCAAAAACAGAGTGCAACTAATCCCCGAGTGATTTTGATAATTCATAACAACATATTCTATTGAACTAATGTCTACTCAAGATATATATTTCAGGTGTTCAATGATTGGCATGGCATGGCATGAACTAGAGAAGTAGACCCCTTAAAATGATAAGGACAAAGATTGGCAAAAGTTTAAGACTCTTCGTTTCTATTTTAGTGATCCAAGATCACATTGTGTCCATAGGAAAGCCAATACCATTAAAAGGGGTGAGGTATTGCTTAATGATCTGGTTTACTCAAGTGCTAAATGATATTGCTCCAAAAACCCCACCCACTTTCTCCATCCAAATATGTCAAAACCCTAATTCCAAACTCGGCCCCACCGATATTTCCTACCCGGAGCCACCAAGTTCACCTTGACATAGCCACTGCCAAAACCCTAGCAATTCGGTCACATCGATATAGATCTCGATCCCACCGAGATGGCCTTGTCAGTTCTTTGTGACTTGTTGCAATTTGGTCCTACCAAGATGTTGCAATCGGTCCCACCGAGTTGGCTTGACTGATTCTATGTTGCTCATTGCATTCACTTCGATCTTACCGAGATGATGCAATCGGTGCCACCTAGATGAAGTTTGCCCTAAGCCCTAACACATCGGTCCCACTGAGTTGTTCCAGTCGGTCCCACCGAGATTTCTAACGTTCATAGTTTTGCACATATCGGTGCCACCGAATTCACAAATCGATGTCACCGAGATTGGTCAAAAGTGTGTAACGGTTGGATTTTGTGTGGAGGCTATATATACCCTCCACCCCTTCTTTCTCATTGAGGAGAGCCATCAGAACGTGCATACACTTCCACCATTCATTTTCTGAGAGAGAACCACCTACTCATGTGTTGAGATCAAGAGATTCCAATCCTAACAATTAAATCTTGATTTCTAGCCTTCCCCAAGTTGCTTTCTACTCAAATTCTTCGTTCACCATATCCAAAACTGTGAGAGAGAGTTGAGTGTTGGGAACACTATCATTTGAAGCACAAGAGCAAGGAGTTCATCATCAGCACACCGTCTATTACCTTTTGGAGAGTGGTGTCTCCTAGATTGGTTAGGTGTCACTTGAGACCTTCCGACATGATGTGGAGTTGAAGCAATAAGTTGGTAAGGGCAAGGAGATCGCCTACTTCATGAAGATCTAGCTGAGTGAGGCAAGTCCTTCATGGGCGATGTCGATGGTGGGATAGACAATGTTGCTTCTTCGTGGACCCTTCGTGGGTGGAGCCGTCCGTGGACTCGCGAAGCCGTTACCCTTCATGGGTTGAAGTCTCCATCAACGTGGACATACGATAGCACCACCTATCAGAACCGCGCCAAAAATCTCTATGTCTCCATTGCTTTTGCCTTCTTCAAACCCTTCCCTCAACACCGTGTTGACGAAGTATATTGGGTGCTCGATGAGGCGCAAGGTCGTGGCGGTAGGCTCGCGAGGCTCGGAAGGCTCACGGAGCTTGCAAGGCTTTACTGGCGACTCATGTGGCGCGGAAGGCTCAAGGATCTCACAAGGCTTTACTGGCGACTCGGGAGACTCGGAAGGCTTAGGGAGCTCACAAGGCTTTACTGGCGACTCGCGAGACTCGGAAGGCTTCAGGAGCTCACCAGGCCCGAGAAGCTCACGAGACCTGGAGGACTCCTTACTATTGACGTGTTCTTCCCGCACCGCCACGAGTGTTGCACTAGCCATCTACGGGGTTGCCGCTAAGTAGAGGAGCAAGGGCGTGGTGCAACCATGATAGGCAGGCTCGTGAGGTACCTCTTGAGGTCTTTGAAGGTTGCGTCCACCTCGGGAGTCCATTTGAAAGGACCAGACCTCTTCATGTACTTGAAGAACGACAAGGCCCGTTCACCAAACTTAGAGATGAAGTGCCCCAATGAGGCCACACACACACACACCTCACCAATAGTTGCATTTCTTTGAGCACTCGGGGAGGGCACATCCTTTCTATATCCTTGATCTTTTCTGGGTTGGCCTCGATCCCCTGGTCGGAGATGAGGAAACCAAGGAGCTTGCTGGATGGGACCCCAATTACGCACTTGTCGGGTTTTGTCAGCATCGGTGCTCTGAGGACCCAAGAAAGGTTCGAACTCTGGGGTGCGCTCTTGCTGAACCTCGCTAAGCCCTGCCTTGCGATCGCAACCTCACGACGATGCTTCGGCGTGCTCGAGCGAAAGGAGAAGCGAACAAGAGACACGGAAGTTACCCAGGTTCGGGCCACCTGGCGGTGTAAGACCCTACTCATGCTTTGTGGATGGACCGCCTCGCGAAGGAGGACGAGTATGTGTGTACAAGGGGGGGAATGACCTCAGGAGGGTTCAGGAATTATTATGGGATCCGGTCCTTTACTATGTGATACGTCCAAAACGTATCTATAATTTCTGCTTGCTCCATGCCACTTTTGGGTGATATTGCTATGATATTCATACACTTCCATACACTTTTGATCATATTTGGACTAACTTACTAATCCAGTGCACCCCAGTGCCAGTTTATGTTTTCGGCTGTTTTTGTTTTTCAGGTTTTCACGTTTCGAGAACTGCCCAGAAAAATCCAGAAAAATTATATAAAAAATCAGCGTTCCGGAAACAACTCTGCGTCCGAAGGGCAGCCTGGGGGGGCCACCAGGGCTCCAGGTGCCCTGGCGGCGCGCCCCCCTGGGCCGCGCCGGGGGGGCGCCTGGGCCCCCCGAAGCTCCCCCGATGCCCTACTTTGGCATATATTTAAAGGGTCCTCCGAAACCCTCAGAAAAGGAACTCTTTTCGCGATCCCATCTCTGTTCTGCCGCCGCCGCCGCTTCCAAGATCGGGAGCACCAGGAGAACTCTTCCCGGCACCCTGCCGGAGGGGAGGATCACCACCGGGAGCTTCTCCACCACCATGGACGCCTCCCGGATGACTCGTGAATAGTCTCCCTTGGACCATGAGTCCATGACCAGTAGCTATGTGATGTTCTCCTCCCGTTCTTGTGCTTCACTAATTAGTCCTCGTGAGCTGCCCTACATGATCGAGGCACCTATGTAATCCTTATGCTGTTGCTATGTTGAGTTTACTGGGATCCGATGGATTATGAGATTATGTTCAGATTGATCTTGAGTAATATATTTGATCTACCTCTTTTATATTTTTTGTTCATAAGTAATTCTTGCATGTTCTCCGTTGTTATTTATTGCTTTGGCCGAGTAATAGGTAGTGACTCCAAGAGGGAACGTTATGCTTGATTGTGGGTTCATGCCCCTCGATGACTAGCTTGAGTGACAGAAACATGAGTCTAGGGGATGTGTTGTTGCCACAAGGGGGAAAACAACGGTGCTTGTGCCCGCGGGTGCAAGGATTGTTTACTTTACGCAAAGTTCTTTTAATGCAGTTGTCTGTTGCATTGAGTTTACACTATGGGTGGGACTCGCAACTTAATACCAGCGAGATGTTCTGGATAGATATCTCAAGGTGGATGATTAGTAGTAGATATTGATGGATTTCGGTCTACTTACTTTGGCGTACCGCCCATGCTTTGAACCTCAACCTTTCTTGCAATGTAGTCAGCATTGGTTTGCGTTCGTGGTCCTGTCAATTGCCCAGCTGTAATTTGTTTACCTCACATAGCTGTTTTATCGTCTTTTGGGAGAGAGACATCACTAGTGAACATCATGAGACTCCGGTCCATATTACCATCATTGATCACATCCACTATTTACTTTTCGTTATTATTTACTATTGCAAAACACTATCTATCACTACTATCATTGCTTTTAATCCTTTGTGAACTACAAGGCCGGAGGGATTGACAACCTCTCTGTACTCGTTGGGAGCAAAGTTATTTGTATCTGTGTGCAGGTCCACGTTGATTGCTACTAATTTGGCGCCGTAGCAATTGACACCTACTTGTTGAACCTAGGAGTCTCTGGGGATTCGATCCTTGGCATCTTTGCTAAGGGAAAACACTTCTACAATACTGCATCTTACACCTTCCACTTGGGGTAACCAACGAGGGGTTCGAGGCCCGTCAAGGAGTATTTTCTGGCGCCGTTGCCGGGGACTCCACTCTTCAGGATAGGGGAGTTGCATGCTATCTTTTACCTTTGCTTTTTAGTCTTGTTAGTTTCCTTTCAGTTTTTGCTTTAGTTCCTTTTATCGAAAATCACAAAAATAGTTATCTTGCTTGCTTGCTACTATGGGTTCGACCGAGAACACCAAGTTGTGTGACTTCACTAGTCACAATAACGATGACTTTATCAGCACACCTATCACTACACCTGCCACTTCAGCGCCTTCATATGAAATTAAACCTGCTTTACTGAACTTAGTTATGAGAGAACAATTCTCCGGTGCTGGAGATGATAATATTGTTAAGCTTAAGCTTTTTCCTTTCTCCTTGAGAGGAGGAGCTAAAATTTGGTTTCAGTCTTTGAGAGGAGGAGCTAAAATTACCAAGAAATAGATGGTAATATTGTTAAGCTTAAGCTTTTTCCTTTCTCCTTGAGAGGAGGAGCTAAAATTTGGTTTCAGTCTTTGCCTAGAAATAGCATAGATTCATGGGACAAGTGCAAAGATGCTTTTATCGAAAAATACTATCCACCTGCTAAAATTATCCAACTTAGAAGTAACATAATGAATTTTAAACAATTGGATAATGAACACGTTGCCCAAGCTTGGGAATGTATGAAATCTCTTATCAAGAACTGCCCTACTCACGGTTTGACTACTTGGATGGTTATACAAACTTTTTACGCAGGCTTGAACTTTACCTCGCGGAACTTGTTAGATTCGACCGCAGGAGGAACTTTTATGTCAACTACACTTGGTGCTGCCACAAAGCTTCTCGATGAGATGATGACCAACTATTCCCAATGGCACACCGAACGCGCTCCAACAGGTAGGAAGGTAAACTCTGTCGAGGAGATTTCCTCCCTTAATGAAAAAGTTGGCTTGATTATGCCTCTACTTTCGAAGCAATCTACTGTTGATCCTCGTGATGTTCCTTTAAATTCTTTGATTGCTCAAGAACAAGTAGATGTGAACTTTATCTCTAGAAACAATTTTAACAACAATGCTTATAGGAGTAACTTTGGTAACAATCCTAGACCGTTCCCCTCTAATTATGGGAACAACAATGCTTATCCTAGTACCAAGAACTCCACTACTGAACTAGAGGCTATGCTTAGAGATTTCATCACTACCCAAAAAGCCTTTAATAAGAATGTAGAAGAGAAACTACATAAACTAGATGATCTTTCTTTTAAGGTAGACCACTTAGCCAATGAGGTAAAATTGCTAAAAATTGAAACTTCTCCTCTTAAGGAGAGGGAAGTCATCCCTATTAATGCTACTCAAGTGCAAATTAATGAAAATATTAGGATGATGGCTAAACTTAAAGAAAGATGGGCTAGAGAAAGGGAGGAAGAGGAAAGAATTAAGAGCCTTCCTACCCACCACACTGTTGCTACTATCCAAGTTATTGAGGATGTTCACACTCTTAGCACCCAATGTACTCCTGGTCCCAATGGACCTATTAATGGTGATGCTATGACTATAGAAACTACCAAACAAGTGAACCTAAAGGACACCACTACCACTTTACTTGATGCTCGTGACCTTGATTTTGATAATTGCACTCTTACCGAAGTTATTGATTTCCTTCACAAGATGTCTAGAGATCCCCGCACTAGCATGCTTAACCTTGCCTTCACAGAGCATATCACTAATGCTCTCATCAAAGCTAGGGAGGAGAAACTTTGAGTAGAAAGCTAGAAGATGGTTGGGATCCTATGATAAAAATTAATTCGAATGACTTCTCTTGTTATGCATTATGTGATGTTGGTGCTAGTACCTCTGTTATGCCCAAAAGAATATATGATATGCTTAAATTGAAACCTTATGATTCTTGTTCTTTTGGTGTTCGTCTCATTGATTCTTCCATGAAGAAACCTTTGGGGAGGATCGACGATGTTCTTATTGTTGTCAATGATAATTATGTGCCCGTTGATTTCACTATTATGGATATTGAATGTGATCCTTCATGTCCAATTATTTTGGGACGTCCCTTTTTGCGCACCGTTGGTGCTGTCATTGACATGAAAGAGGGTAATATAAAATTTCAGTTTCCTCTCAAGAAAGGGATGGAACACTTCCCTCGAAAGAAGATCAAGTTACCTTTTGAGTCCGTTGTACGGGCTAGTTATTCTTTTACTCTTGATAAAACTTGATCTATGCATTATGCCTAGCTTAAAGGCATAAAAGAAAGCGCTTTTGGGAGGCAGCCCACATGAATATTTTCTTTGCTTTTGTTGTGTCTTGATGTTGTTTACTGCTGTAGCATCATCATTGTATCTTTGCTTTTCATATTTGTGCCAAGTATAGCCTGTGATTGCTAGAAAGTTCAAAAGTTGTGAGGTGCTGTCCAGGAAACAGATTATGTCCTTGGATAGAAAAATTCGTATAAAATCACCAGATCATCTTTTTGGTCTGAATTTTTTCGACAGCGTTCTCTATATAATTGTTTTTCGTGCGTCTGTTCTGAGTTTTTTGATTTGAGTTGCAGAAGTATCCCGAACAGATCAATTACTGCCTGCTGTTCTGTTTTTCACAGATTCTGTCCTGTTCTGCCTTACCTTCACTTTGCAAATCAAGAACTTGCTTTTTCTTTCCAAAAACCTTTTGGCAATCTTGAGAAACAGTAGAACTTCAAGAATATCTTTATTTCCAGCAAGGTATAATTATTTTATTAAGGGTACTAACCTCGCTAATCAGATTATGATGAGTTATGTATGAAGGGAGTTTTCAAGTGTGCGAGGGAAGATGATAAAAAGATTCAGGAGTGTCAAGCGCTCAAGCTTGGGGATGCCCCCATGCACCCCCAAGAAATATTCAAGGAGACTCAAGCGTCTAAGCTTGGGGATGCCCCCGTGCATCCCCTTCTCCATCAACATTATCAGTTCGTCTTTCGTTTCGCTATATTTTTATCACTTCATGTGTTATGTGCTATGCTTGGAGCGTCTTGCTTTTAGTTTTCTTTTTAGTTTTTCATAACGAGTCGGAACTCAGCATTCCTTTATGTGGGAGAGAAACACGCTCCACTTCTACCTAGAACATAACATAGAATTTTTATGTCTATCTATGCTGTGTGTGTTCTTTGTCTTTTAATAGCTACTACCATGCTCTGCTCTTAGTATTCATGCCTATCTTTTCAAAGAGCTTTTGTTTAGTTGGTTGCTTGAACTCTCTTTAATTACCATGCTCACCTTATTAAGAGAGTTTGCTACCGTTGCACTGGTTAATGTGTCTATGATAAAGATGCTACTTGCATGATGGTGCTTAGTAGTTCAGGTTTTCTTATGGTTAACCTCAAATAGCTGGGGGGTTCCCAATGTGTTATTGGAGTACCAACATGATTTGTTTGCCTATGATGTGATATGATTTAGTAGTATCTGTTACAGTATATGTGGATTGCACTAGCCCTTTCCATCAGTTCGGACTTTTGGTTGTGTTGGCTAGTGCATGAAGCTTATCATGGTATCAGAGCTAAGGTCTTGAGTTCAAGTCCTGGCTTTCGCAATTTATCTAAAAAATTGCTGATGCCCCCCTTTGTGTCCACGTATAGGCCTCTTGAGTCATACGTGAGTTTCGCGCACCGTCGCTCTCTTCCGGTTGCACGTGTTGACTTGTCTTCCCCGTCACATGTGAGAGGGGGTGTTACAGTATATGTGGATTGCACTAGCCCTTTCCATCAGTTCGGACTTTTGGTTGCGTTGGCTAGTGCATGAAGCTTATCAGTATCTTCCTTCGAGAATTTATTTTGATTGACTTGGCGTATGCTCACGCATATTCAAGACTGTAAAGAAAGTCTGTCAAGCCTTGATGATCTTTTATTTCTAAGTAGCGATATAACTACCATGCCTGATTCAATATTGCTTTGTCGCTCTGCATGATTATGACCGTCATTGCTCTCTTAGTTGGTCGCTCCCAGTCTTTTTGCTAACCTCCACCTGTACTAAGCAAACTAACCATGCAATACATAGCTCATGGGAAAGTAGCCTAAAAACTATTGTGGTAAAGAATATGTTGCTTATGTATCTTATTTCTTATAAGTTGCTTGCTGAGCGGTAACCATGTTTCTGGGGACGCCATCAACTGTCACACTTTTGTTGAATATCATGTGAGTTGCTATGCATGTTCGTCTTGTCTGAAGTACGGGTGATTGGCCGTGGGTTTTATTAATATGCATATTGTTAGAGAAGAACATTGGGCCGCCAACCAAAGCCATGCATCATGGTGGAAGTTTTAGCTTGGACCTTAATCCTCAATCTCATATGAGAATATGCTTATGCATTGAAGAGGAGTCCATCATCTATTTTCTATGTTGTCCCGATATGGATGTCCTCAAGTTGAGATCTATCAAAAACGAGAAATCAAATGCGATTTATCTCCTTGGACCTTTGTACAGGTGGCATAGAGGTACCCCTTTGTGACACTTGGTTGAAACATATGTAATACAATGATAACCCATGGAGATCCGAGCTAATTAGGACAAGGAGCGAGCACTATTGGTATACGATGCATGAGGCTTGCAACTTATAGGATGTCTTATGCATGACACATATGAAGTACTACTACCGTTGACACAATTGCTTCCATGTTTTCAAAATAAAAAGCTCTATCACTTAACCTTTCTTTTACTTTTATGTTGAAGCACCAACTACTGAGAGCATGATTGTCATTCTAAGTGTAATGTGCATTGTCCCAAAGTAGCATTGTCTTTTGCATGATTGTGATATCGTTTATTCTGAAATCATTGTATCTAGTCACCACTTAAACCTTGAAGGTGCCCCTGCATTTATGTTTTGCATCACTAAAGGGGGCAAGCTAGATATCACTTTATCATATTTGCACATCATGTTCATTGCAAATCTTTTTGATGTTTCAGTTTCATATTGTAAAACTTTCAGTCATTTGTGATTTTCTCATGAGGCAACTTAATTACTTTAGAATCATTGTCTCATTAAGCTTTTGTCATATGACTATGAAAAGTCCTATATGGTTAATAGCATGTCACCACAGAAATTATTCTTGTTATCATTTACCTACTCGAGGACGAGCAGGAATTAAGCTTGGGGATGTTGATACGTCCAAAACGTATCTATAATTTCTGCTTGCTCCATGCCACTTTTGGGTGATATTGCTATGATATTCATACACTTCCATACACTTTTGATCATATTTGGACTAACTTACTAATCCAGTGCACCCCAGTGCCAGTTTCTGTTTTCGGCTGTTTTTGTATTTCAGGTTTTCACGTTTCGAGAACTGCGTCCGAAGGGCAGCCGGGGGGGGGGGGCCACCAGGGCTCCAGGCGCCCTGGCGGCGCCCCCCCTGGGCCGCGCCGGGGGGGCGCCTGGGCCCCCCGAAGCTCCCCCGATGCCCTACTTTGGCATATATTTAAAGGGTCCTCCGAAACCCTCAGAAAAGGAACTCTTTTCGCGATCCCATCTCTGTTCCACCGCCGCCGCCGCTTCCAAGATCGGGAGCACCAGGAGAACTCTTCCCGGCACCCTGCCGGAGGGGAGGATCACCACCGGGAGCTTCTCCACCACCATGGACGCCTCCCGGATGACTCATGAGTAGTCTCCCTTGGACCATGAGTCCATGACCAGTAGCTATGTGATGTTCTCCTCCCGTTCTTGTGCTTCACTAATTAGTCCTCGTGAGCTGCCCTACATGATCGAGGCACCTATGTAATCCTTATGTTGTTGCTATGTTGAGTTTACTGGGATCCGATGGATTATGAGATTATGTTCAGATTGATCTTGAGTAATATATTTGATCTACCTCTTTTATATTTTTTGTTCATAAGTAATTCTTGCATGTTCTCAGTTGTTATTTATTGCTTTGGCCGAGTAATAGGTAGTGACTCCAAGAGGGAACGTTATGCTTGATTGTGGGTTCATGCCCCTCGATGACTAGCTTGAGTGACAGAAACATGAGTCTAGGGGATGTGCTGTTGCCACAAGGGGGAAAACAACGGTGCTTGTGCCCGCGGGTGCAAGGATTGTTTACTTTACGCAAAGTTCTTTTAATGCAGTTGTCTGTTGCATTGAGTTTACACTATGGGTGGGACTCGCAACTTAATACCAGCGAGATGTTCTGGATAGATATCTCAAGGTGGATGATTAGTAGTAGATATTGATGGACTTCGGTCTACTTACTTTGGCGTACCGCCCATGCTTTGAACCTCAACCTTTCTTGCAATGTAGTCAGCATTGGTTTGCGTTCGTGGTCCTGTCAATTGCCCAGCTGTAATTTGTTTACCTCACATAGCTGTTTTATCGTCTTTTGGGAGAGAGACATCACTAGTGAACATCATGAGACTCCGGTCCATATTACCATCATTGATCACATCCACTATTTACTTTTCGTTATTATTTACTATTGCAAAACACTATCTATCACTACTATCATTGCTTTTAATCCTTTGTGAACTACAAGGCCGGAGGGATTGACAACCTCTCTGTACTCGTTGGGAGCAAAGTTATTTGTATCTGTGTGCAGGTCCACGTTGATTGCTACTAATTTGGCGTCGTAGCAATTGACACCTACTTGTTGAACCTAGGAGTCTCTGGGGATTCGATCCTTGGCATCTTTGCTAAGGGAAAACACTTCTACAATACTGCATCTTACACCTTCCACTTGGGGTAACCAACGAGGGGTTCGAGGCCCATCACTATGGTGGCTCCCTATCTTTCTTTATACTAGCCTTGGTCCTCGCCCCCCGAAAACATGAGGTGAGAAGGCTTGCCACAACGGCAAAATTGAAAGGGGACACGAGTACATCTTATCATGTCTAAAGGTGGTCTTCGCCTGCGAAAGCCTCTTGCCGTGACACACCGGTGCGCTCAGTAGTGACCTCCGTCCTGGCGAACCCGCCGTCCTGGTCTTCTTACACCAAAATGGCAACCTTTGGGGATTGCTTTGGGAACTGGTGCGCTGCCCTTGCTCCCTTAGAATGAAAGAGGAAAACCTCCCCGTCTGCTCCTGGTGGCTCCCTTCTGCCTTCGCTGCTCGCCGAACGGGTCACCCATGTGAAGACGTAGGGCCGCACAACTCCATTGCCTGATCCTTACTTCGCATGCCCCCGTGAGTGGCCTCAGGAGACGGCTTCGGAAAGCTGCCTCGCGAGGGGCCTCGCGAGGCTACTGACGATGCTTGCTGACATCACCTCGCCAGGAGGGGGCCTCACGAGGGCCTTTCTTGTGAAGTCCAAAGGTGGGTTACGCGAGGGTCCCATGAAGTGTTGCATGATGTGTCGCAGACAGACGAGCCTGGGTACCCCTAGTCCCACGAGCCCGGTAGTAGCCCCCGGGCCGCGGCACGCACGACTCCGCCCGTGAAGGAAGGGGCGAAGCGGCTCGGGCCCATTCGCCTGCGGGCCAGGCCTGACATGTGGTGCATGATGGAGCACAGGACGTCCCCACTTCCCCCATGATGCCTCGCTAACCGCCCGAGCTGGCATAAAGCCTGGCGGTGCCATGCAGGGCCATCGTTGCTCTTCGCGCGCCCGTCCTCCTACACCTTCCTTCCAACGCAAGACTGCCTCCGATCTGTCGGGACTTCGTCGCCCCTGGTTTGTGGGTTGCCATGGCACCCCCGGGCCAGAGAGACAAGCCGTCAGCGGTGACGGGCAGCCGAGCTGGGCTGGAGCCCGCACTTGGTAGGTCCATGGTGCTCAGCCTCGAAGGGCTCAACAAGCTCGATGACCGTGACCGACTCCAGCAAGTGGGGAGCGACAAGGATCTGGCCTACTTCACGATCTCTTGTCGAGCTAGTTGCCACCACTATCGCCATCCACTTACCCGCACTCTTCTCCGACTTACTGCCCCCATTCTCAGACTTTGGGACGACATCTATCATCCTCCTCTAGGCGTTTGCTTTCTTGTGTGAGGCTTTCACAGGTATAGCCCCCTCGGTGGCCATGCTCCATCATTTCTTCTGGTTTCGGCTAACCACACCCAACCCGTGCTCTGGGTGTGTGTCGCTCCGCGCCGTGGGCACGATGTCAGGCGAAGGCATGGACATGGAGATCAATCATGAAGCTCGAGCGCCTCTGCTCCCCCCTCGCGGCCGAGCCTCGCCGCATGCGCTCACACACACCCGCCGTCGTTTCGCCATTGTCGTCGGTGTCTTCTCTGTTGTAGAGGCAAGGGAATCCCCGTCCGCCATGGTGCTAGCTCAAAAGCAAGCCATGCCTTGTTCTGTAAACAGCATCAGTAGCAGCGCAGTGGTGCGGGCCTCAGGCTCCGACCCGGCCGACCCGGGTTCGAATCCCCTTAGTCGCATGAGTATTTTTTGTTTCAGTAAAACCCCTCTGTTTGCCTCTTGCCTCTATGACAGTGGGCCCTCTCGTCATCCACCCAGCGGATCCACCCCCGCACGCACATAGCCGCCGCCACCTCAGCGCCCTGACCCCACAGGTCAATGGCTGCGGCTAAGATGGCCTGGGTCATTTTTGACCCCTGCGCCTGTTTTCTTTTGTTTTTGTTTTTGTTTTTGTTTTTCTTTTCCTGCATATACTTTGCATATTTAATATCTGTTTAAATATGCATCTGATGGATTTGAGTTATATATGAAACTTGCTTAGTTTTTCATGTAGATTATTAATATGATGTTTGTTGCCATGTTTAAAACTTTTAAAATGTTGTTTGAATTATTCTTGTGTTTAAATATGCTTAAACTTGTAAAATTCATATATAAATATCTACAACTCCAAATTTAACAAACTTTATATGCATTTGGGGTGGAAAAATGTGTAGACTAATGTGGTGTTGTTGTTTTGCATGTTTAACAACTTTAAAATAGTAGTTCCTCAGATCTGTCCCAAATGCATTTAAATAATTATGGGAGTTTCTGGAAATTGTTGTTTGTTATTTCCAGCCCATTTAAATATGCTAGCATGTTGCTGTAGTCCTAGCTGCACCCCTGCCATGTTAATCAACTCCTTTAAACTTGTTGGGTGCTTGTTTTAAAAACCTACACAACCTTGGGAACATGTTAATTTTGTTCTTTTGCTTGTGTTTATGTGTAATGGCCAGGATGGGACTATACCTCCTACGTGTCGAGGCACGACTTAAAGGTATAAGCCGATTCTCAAATGATCTCAAGTTTGGTATCTTTGCACATCTCATGTAAAAATAGGGATGAAAGCGAAAAGATAGTTGGCTTACACTCGCCACGTCACACAAATCATTACATATCCAAACATCATTCAAAACATCACAACCCGTCTACGGGTGAAGATCCAAATGAAAGATACCAAACATACATAAAACCACAGGTCTGAATTGCCCCTAGTAGAAACCTCTACTGATCGTCGGGATAGTGCACATAGTAACGGCTACGGTCCTCGTCGTACTCCTAGTACAGCTCGGTGCCGTCACTTGAATAGATCGCCTGAGTACATGCATCTGGTGTGGTGTAGAATCTGTGAGCCACAGAGGACTCAGCAATCCCGTTCTCGGGTAACACAACTATCCAAGCCTTGGGTGTGGTACAAGGCTGAAGAAAGAATAAGAGGTTGCAGCAGCACTAGCACTAACTTACGTAAAAGAGAGCGAGAAGAGAAGTGCCTCGGACGAGAAGGTGATCATGAAGTGATCCTAACTAATCAAGTCAAACATAACCCCACCGTGTTCACTTCCCGAACCCCTTTCGGAAAATGACCGTCACGGTACTCACGCTGGTAGTGTATTCTGAATTTGGTGTCAAGTTTTCTACAACCGGATATTAACAAATTCGCATCTGCCACATAACCGCGGGCACGACTTTCGAAAGTTCAATCCCTGGAGGGGTGTTCCAACTTGGCCCATGACAAGCCCACGATCTGCGGAGTCGCAACTCCAAGGTGGGAAGGCCCGAGTATCCTCGGAATCCCGTGCTCAAGATACTCCGACTAAGGTAAGACTAATCCAAAAAATCCTCCCGGCGTGCCGACACCCTGACAGTAGTCGCGCGTATCTAGTCTCAGGCCACGACCGGATGAGCAGTACGTACAGATACCGAAGACCCCAGCAAACTGGGTGGCACTGCAAGTGGCTCTAGTTTGGACCAACACTCAAATCGAGCACTGGCCCAGGGGGGTTGATTAATTAATCCTCGGGTTGATTACTCCCTCGGCAAGTTTTTAGTTGTTTAGGCAAATAGTACCAATGTTGGGACTTGCTGGAAAAGACTTAGCGCTAAGCGGTTTATCGAGGGGGTCCCATAACCCCAACCGTGTGAGGAACGCAAAATCAAGGAACATAACACCGGTTTATACGGTTCCTAGGGTGGCATGAGTGAAACAAATCACCAAGCAAAAGGCTTAGCCTTCCACCCATTACCAATATATAGATGATTTCATTAAGAGTTAAATATAGTGTGATATCCCAACAAGCTTCAACATGAAGCAAGAATCTTCAAATCTTCTCCTGCAACTAGCAATGCTATAAGAGGGGCTGAGCGAAGCTTACTTAGCAAAACATGGGTTTGCATAGGTAGGGTGGTTAGACAGTTTCATGGTTACAATAGGAGGCTGACAGGAAAACATGGGCATCGAGGCAAAAGCTATAGAGCGAGACTTCTAGCAATAGGCAAAGATAGTAATGATATCCGGGTCAGGTCATCTTGCCTGTTGAGTCGTCGATGGGATCGTAAGCGGACTACTCATTCTCAACCTCGGTAGTAACCTCGTTCTCGTACTCGTTCTCGGCTTCCGGCTCTACTCAACACAAAACACACGAGGCACGAAATCAACAAGATGCAATGCGCAAACTACAGGATGCATGGCTGATGCACTAAGGAAGCACTGAAGATGCACTTAGGATGCACAGAAAGTCAACATAGGAAACACAGAGATACAACACAAGGAACATGACAATATGCAACAAGCAAGATACTTCAAAACATGTTAACAAGAGGATAATATGAATCTACATGCAAAACCACACAAGTTTCATATAGGACTTGCTCAAAACGGAGCAACGGGCTAAAAGATACACCCGAAACAAGAAACATTGCAAAGCTGAAATTAACAGCCACATAGCAACTTCGGAGAAAGAAATATATACTCTACAGCACTCAAACATCATGACAAGAAGCATGGACATAAAGTAGACATATCCTACAGCAAACAATTCCATTGGAGCATCTCCATAGGAGGCATGGATCAATAGCAACAAGCTATAACATTTTGAACATGACAACAAAAACCCGACAGCAGTAATTTATAGCAACTTGGGAGCAAGAGTTAAATATGCTACAACCACCCAAATGAGCATGTGAGAGCATGAATGGATAGCCAACAACATATACAACATGGAATCATCAATAGTCACCCCAAAACTATCATGGATTTGCCTAGAACAACAAGCAAACATGGCATCTGGAAATTACAGGTTCCAGACTTAGTGAAATTTCACTAAGTGTTAAAACAGCAGTAATATCATGGCAAGTTTGTGAGCAAGTTTAAGTCACCTCGAAGCATAACATGGCAAGTGGTTTGCACCACAACAAAGTACACATGATGAGGAGTCCAAAACATCTAAGCATGGAACAAGGGGACAACCACATCAATAGCAACGAGCTCCTCAACTAGGCCTCTCGTAACAAGTTTAACAACCTAACAACCACGTGCACTTTTGCAAAGGAGATAAACATGGCAACATGAATTCTATCATGCAAGCTAAAGCAACCAACATGTAGAGCATCTCATGATGAACATGTGGACATATCATTTGCTTCATTTGGATAACACGCACCAAGTTATCACATTACAAACATGGCATGAAAACAACTAATAGCAGCAGTTTATAACAAGTAGCACTCTTCTCATGAAGATTAAGACATCTAGATGATCTCAAACATGCATGGCACAATGGAACAAAACATAGTACATGTCACCACGATCATTTTGACATATCATACACACAAAACGGACATGCACAGTAAAAGATATCCTCATCACAAATATGCATCAGACACTGAAAAACTACAGACTTAGAGGAAAAACGAGGTCAACCTGCGGGTCGGGGTCAAACGGGTCGGAGCGGTTAAACGGGTGCGGGCGCTGCGGGTTGCGGAGTCAACGGGTCCACCCGGGTCGGCCTGTTAGGTCTTCCCAGGCCGATCTGGTGGATCGAGCCCGATCGGGGACGAGCGAGGCCGGAGGGCCTCGATGGGGCGGCCGCTCCGGCTGGAGGGCCCGGCGGCGGCGAGGGAGCCTGCGGTGGCTGG
>LR738712.1:250291530-250418172 GCA_902687465.1 Secale cereale | reverse complement strand
GGGGCGGCGCGGCGAGGGGCGCGGAGGAGGGCCCGGCGGTGAGGACCTGAGGGGCCGGCGCGGCGGCGCGGCGAGCTCCGGCCGGCGGCGGCGACTGGAGCTTGAAGACGAAGGCGGTGGGGGAGGAGACTCCGCCCAGATCTGCGGATGAGCGGGCCGGCACTGGGCTCCCGCGGGCCCGCGCGGTGGGAGTGGAGGCACTGGCGGCAGTCGGTGGAAGCACGGCCCGGCAACGGTGGAAGTACGGCGCGGCAACGGTGGAAGCATGGCGCGACAGAGGTGGAAACACTAGGGTTTTGGACGCAAAATTGGAGGGGGTGGACGTTTATATAGGCACAAGGAGCTAGGGTAGTCCAAATGAGGAGATGCTTTCGGCCACGAGATCACAATTGAACGGCCTAGATGATGGGAAGGGTTTGAGCTGGGTTGGTGGGCTGTTGGAGGGGTTTCTTGGGCCTCAAAGAGGAGGTACTTTTAGCCCACGAGGATAACTGTTGGAGCGCCAAACGAACTCCAAACGCGACAAAGCTTGACAGGCGGGTTACGCGTATCAAAACAACATCGCACGACAAGTCTCACGCCAAACCGGAAACGTTACACGACCAAACACAAAAGAAGGACTCGGGGATGCCACGGGTACGTGTGAGAGCGTCGGAACTCGAAACGGACAACGGGAAGGAACGAGTGGGACCGGATGCAAACGACACACAAACAAAATGCAATGCACATGACAACATGACATGGATGAATGCACACACGCACACGACAAAACGACGAAAACCCAAAAAGACGAAGAACCCGGAATGGAACTGATGAAGCCAAAGTTATATATTGCCAAAAAGGGAAAGTATTACATCCGGGGCATTACAAACTCTCCTCTACTACGAAAAGATCTCGTCCCGAGATCTAGGACTGGAAGAAGGAAGGGTACTCGGAACGAAGGTGAACTTCTCGTTCCCACGTAGCTTCTCGGTCGGTATGGTGTGACCACTTGACTTTCAAGAACTTGATTGACTTGTTGCGGGTCTTGCGCTCGGTTTCTTCGAGAATAGCAACGTGATGCTCTCGGTAAGACAAGTCTTGTTGAAGATCAATCTCCTCAAACGGAATGGTGTGTTCAGGTGTCTTGAAGCACTTGCGGAGTTGAGACACATGAAACACATCATGAACATTAGCGAAGTTGGAAGGGAGCTCACATTGATAGGCTAGATCGCCTCTTTTGCCAAGGATCTTGAAAGGGCCCACGTATCTAGGAGCAAGCTTTCCTTTGACACCGAATCTTTGGGTGCCTTTCATAGGAGAAACACGAAGATAGACATGATCCCCAATGTTGAAGGCCAAATCACGATGCTTGCCGTCATAGTAGCTCTTCTGACACGACTGAGCGGCCTTGAGATTCTCACGTATGACTTTGCACATTTCTTCGGCTTCTGAGATCAAGTCATTGCCAAGAAGTTGACGTTCACCAGTCTCGGACCAGTTGAGAGGGGTACGACACTTTCTGCCATAGAGGATTTCAAATGAAGCTTTGCCGGCACTTGCTTGGAAACTGTTGTTGTAAGAGAACTCGGCAAACGGAAGGCAATCTTCCCATTTCATGCCAAAAGATATGACACAGGCTCTGAGCATGTCTTCTAGAATCTGATTCACTCTCTCGACTTGACCACTAGTCTGAGGGTGAAATGCAGTGCTGAAACGGATCTTAGTTCCCATGGCAGACTGAAAGGAGTCCCAGAACTTGGATGTGAACAAACTTCCACGGTCTGAGGAGATAACTTGAGGAATGCCATGTAAGGACACAATTCTGGAAGTGTACAACTCTGCCAGTTGAGCTGCATTGATGGATTCTTTGACTGGAAGGAAGTGAGCGACTTTGGTAAGCTTGTCAATCACCACAAAGATAGAATCATTCCTTTTCTTGGACTTAGGAAAGCCAGTGACAAAATCCATTTCAATGTGGTCGAATTTCCACTCGGGAATAGGAAGAGGTTGGAGAAGACCGGCTGGACGTTGATGCTCTGCCTTCACTCTTCTGCAGACATCACATTCATTCACGAATTGGGCAATCTCCCTTTTCATGCGAGTCCACCAGTAAGATTGCTTGAGGTCTTGGTACATCTTGGAACTACCAGGATGAATCGAAAGGAGGGAATCATGTGCTTCGTCCATTATGAGCTTCCTGAGATCACCTTTGGGAACCACAAGTCTGTCCTCGAAGAACAAGGTATCTCTCTCATCAACGCGATAGCACTTGTATTTGGGAGTACCCTTTGCAATACCATGTTTCACTTTCTGCACCATAGCATCACTGAGTTGGGCCTCACGGATCTGATCTTCCAAGGTAGGAGCAACTTGAAGATTTGCAAGAAAGCCTTGCAGAATAACTTGGAGGTTGAGCTTCCTGAATGCTTCACAAAGCTCAGGATGAAACGGCTTGATAAGGAGACTATTGCAATATGCCTTTCTGCTCAAAGCATCTGCAATGACATTTGCCTTGCCAGGTGTGTATTCGATGCTTGGATCATACTCTTGGATCATCTCGACCTAACGAGTCTGGCAGAGGTTCAGATTCGGCTGTGTGAAGATGTACTTCAAGCTCTTGTGATCGGTGAAGATGTCGACTTTTCTGCCCAACAGAAGGTGTCTCCACGTAATCAAAGCATGTACCACAGCTGCTAGTTCGAGATCATGTGTGGGGTAGTTCTTCTCACTTGGCTTCAGTTGACGAGAAGTGTATGCCACAATTTTCTTGTCCTGCATTAGCACACCACCAAGTCCTTGAAGAGAAGCATCACAGAATACTTCGTAGGGCTTGGACTCATCTGGAGGAGTAAGAACTGGAGCAGAGATGAGCTTTTCTTTGAGAGTTTTGAATGCCACATCACAATCCGGAGACCAGTTGTACTTTACATTCTTCTGCAGCAAGTTGGAGAGAGGCTTGGCAATCTTGGAGAAGTTCTCAACGAACCTTCTGCAATAGCTAGCAAGACCAAGGAAGCTTCGGAGTTGCTTGACGTTCTGAGGAGGTTCCCAGTTGACAATCGCTTCAACTTTCTCGAGGTTCATAGCAATACCGTCAGCGGAGATGATATGGCCCAGATATAAGACCTTATCGAGCCAGAATTCGCACTTGGAGAACTTGGCATAGAACTTATGTTCACGGAGTCTGTCGAGAACCAGACGGAGGTGCTTTTCGTGATCCTCTTCATTCTTGGAGAATACCAAGATGTCATCCAGATACACAAGCACAAACTCGTTGGCGTAGGGGTTGAAAATGTAGTGCATCATTCTCGAGAAGGTAGGTGGAGCATTAGCGAGGCCAAAAGACATGACTGTATACTCATAGGAGCCGTAGCTCGTTCTGAAGGCAGTCTTGTGGATATCTTCTTCATGAATGCGAATTTGGTGATAACCCATACGGAGATCGAGCTTAGAGAACACTTTAGCTCCTTTGAGCTGCTCGAACAGTTCATTGATGTTGGGGAGCGGATACTTGTTCTTTATTGTCTTCTTGTTCAATGTCCGGTAATCGACGCAAATGCGCTCCATGCCATCCTTCTTCTTGACAAATAAGACACCACAGCCCCAAGGAGACGTACTAGGCCTGATCAGACCCATACGCTCTTGTTCATCAAGCTGTTTCTTCAACTCCTTCAACTCTTCAGGAGAGAGCTTGTACGGACGCCGGCATGCTGGCTCAGTACCAGGCTCGAGTTCAATGACGAATTCAACTTGACGATGTGGAGGCATGCCTGGAAGTTCTTCAGGAAAAACGTCTTCGTATTCGTTAACCATCGGAATTTGAGATATGGCATTAATCTCGCCCTTGTCATTGAGAGAGAATAGTCTGATTGTGTTATCCCGAGAGGCGAAGATAATCACGTCTTCATCGGAATGAGTAATCTTGACTTCCTTATTTGCACAATCAATGTGAGCATCATGCTGAGAAAGCCAATCCATTCCGAGGATAAGATCAATGTCGGAATTGCCGAGAACAACCGGAGACGCCAGAAAGCGGTAATCACCCATGCGAATAGATACATCCGGAACATGCACCCGAGAGGACATTTGCAATCCAGGAGAGATAATGCTCAAAGGCTTTGGCAACACTTGAGTGACGAAATCATGCTTGGCAACAAATGGTCTTGAAATGAAAGAAAGTGATGCACCCGAATCAAACAATACTTTTGCAGGAATAGAGTTAACTGGAAGGTTACCAAGTATCACATCTAAAGAATTCTCTGCTTGGGCTCCATTCATCAGATTCACTCTTGCATGCTTGGGATTGTGCTTGACAATAGCAGTGCTGACAGGTGGAGGAGGCGGAAGGCGCCTTGGGTTGGGGCACTTGTTAGCATAATGACCCTTCTGGCCACACTTGTTGCAAATCACTTCTGAGAGAGGACGCTAGTGAGGAGCACTTGACTTGGAACCTTGAAATTGATTCTTTGACTGATTGCTTGGGTTGGGTGGGTGGGAGAAACCACGGCCACCAGAGTTCTTGTTGTTGTTGTAGGGAGCTCGGATCACTGGAGGAGGTGGAAGCCAAAACTTCTGTTGCTTCGCGACCACTTGAGAAGATGAGGAGGAGTGAACAGCGTCTCTGATCCTCCTTTTGGAAGCTTCCATCTTCAGCTGGGCTGCCTCTTGCTTAAGTGCCATGTTATAGAATTTGTCAAACTCATCAGGCTCGAACAAAGTGAGAGCAAGTTGGAGTTCATCCTTCAGACCACCACGGAACTGATAGATCTTGCTCTTGGCATCTGGGATGTCTTGCTTTGCATAGCGGGCAAGGTTCTGGAACTTGACATTATATTGGTAGACAGACATAGAGCCTTGCTTCAGGTTGCGGAATTGCTCACGCATACCCTCGATGACACTTGTTGGAATGTGGTGAGAGCAAAAGTCCTTGCAGAAGTCATCCCAGGAGATTACACACCCTTCTCTGGAGTCTTTGTACTGCTGCCACTAATCAGCTGCTTGGTCCTTGAGTTGGAAGGCTGCAAACTTCACATAGTCCTCGGGCCTTACGTTGCTGCACTCAAAATGCTTCTTGATATCCGTTATACAGTCTTCAGCATCGAGAGGGTCCACGCAGTAACTGAAAGCCTTTGGTTGATTAGACAAGAACTGGTTGAGCGTAGCAAAGTGCTGTTGGTTGAACAAATTGCCTTGGTTCCCAAGAGCACCCTGATTTGCTTGATTTGCTTGCATTTGCTGCATCATCTGCATAAGCATCTGGGTGTTCTGATTCGTAGTTTGCATAATTGCTCTCTAGGCCTCAGACGGAGGAGGAGGGGAAGGAGGACGATCAGGAACCTCTTCAGCCTCTGGGTTAGCATTGGGAACCCTTTTAGGAGCCATCCTAAAAGAGATGACCACCATTAGCCATTTGATTGAAAGAATATATAAGCCGAAACAACGGCTAGAAATTGCATCATAGCCTTCACAAGAATCATTCGAACAAGAGGAACGAATGAAAATTCTCAGTTTAATGATAACAACAATCTTCACGAGAAGCCACTTGGGAGATAAAAGGTAAATAAGAAAAACAACAAGGTGCAGATAGAACAAACACAAGATAGGAGCTTCGTTCGATATATTCGTGCTGAAAGCTTATGGAACGTGTTACGAAAGGGTTTTACAATCCCCGGATCAGCATAGCCAAGGACCCTTTAAGATGCAACTCCCGATCGGAACATCAGCCATAAAACCACTTCACTCAATGTAGAACCCCGAACTCCGTAACCTGCATTCATTGGAAGAATGCCTACGAGCTACTAGATGAACCCTCCTATTAATTTCCGAAAGTTTCCAGTTATGCAATCAGGTGTTGGGGATACATGGGAAGCATTGCGCACTCAACTCTAATCCTACATCCAGCTGTATCCATCCTTCAACACATAACCAGTTATTTTCGGAAACCGTCTACCTCGGACTTTCGAAACGCATCTACTATACAAGCTATGACAATACTCCCGAACTACCTCCCCAGTACTGGGTGATGTCGGGGTTATCTTGCCACTAACCGCATAGGAGAGTTTTCGATGTCGGCCGTCTTAAGTATTCCAGAATTGATGCGATATATTTGTGACGACAACACCTCGGAGCTCAACTCCCCGGGACACTGCCACAACCCCTAAATGACAGGAGGCATCGAGAACAATGTTCTCATCACAAAGACATCGGAACAATCCAAACAATACTCGTGAGATCCTAAAAAAAATTTGGTGCAATTTTTGATAGTAGAAGAGATAAGAGTAATCGTCTGGAGTCCTCACCAGAGTGAAAAGAGATGAGGAGCAAAAGAAATCCTACTCTCCGATATATATATATAGGACTCAAAACATTTCAGTGTGTGCCTAGACTCAACCGTCAATGATTCGATCAACCAGTGGGGGCTTCTAGGTCGGAGAAGGCTCTGAATACCAACTTATAATGCCCAGGATGGGACTATATCTCCTACGTGTCGAGGCACGACTTAAAGATATAAGCCCATTCTGGAATGATCGCAAGTTTGGTATCTTTGCACGACTCATGTAAAAGAGGGATTAAATTGCAAAAGGAGATAGTTGGCTTACACTCGCCACTTCACACAATACAATACATAAGCAATACATCATTCAAAACATCACAACCCATCTAAGGGTAAGATCCAAAGACAAGATACCAAACATAACATTAAACCACAGGTCTAGATCGAATCCTAGTAGAAACCACTACTGATCGTCGAAACGTCACAAGCATACGGCCAAACTCTTCATCGAGCTCCCAGTGAAGTTCTGATCCAGCTCCTGCATCATTCTCGGCTGAACCTGCATCTGGTGTTGTAGTATCTGTGAGCCACAAGGACTCAGCAATCCCATAACCATGGGTATCAAGACTAGCAAAGCTTTATGGGTAGGAAGAGGTAAAGTGGTAAGGTTGCAGCAGCGGCTAAGCATAATATGGTGGCTAGCTTACGAGTACCAGAATAAGATGAGCATCTACGCAAACGGTCGCAAAAGAAGTGATCGCTAAAGATCCTGAACTACATACGAGTCAAACATAACCCCACCGTGTTCTCTTCTCAAAGTGAAAAGAGACAATCACGGTTACTCACACAGTTGTGTGTTTTACTTCGGATCATCTGTCAAGTTTTCTACAACCGGACATTAACAAATTCCAATCTGCCACATAACCGCGGGCACGGCTTTCGAAAGATCATAACCCTGCAGGGGTGTTCCAACTTAGCCCATCACAAGCTCTCACGATTAGATGAAGTGATAAATATAATATCATCACCCCTTATGTTAGGGAAATCCGATCAGGCTCGGCATCCCGGTGCACAAGACATTTCGACAATGGTAAAACAAGTCCAGCAAGACCTCCCGGTGTGTCGACACCCTGATAGTAGCCGCGCGTATCTCGTCTCACGCCACGACCGGATGGGCGAAGCTACGGGAGCCAAACCTCGAGTTTCCCCGTGGTGGCCCCGCAGGCTCCCCGTTTGGGACCAACACCATCAGCACTGGCCCCCCTGCTATGTAGAATTAAGAACCCGGGGACGCGACCCCCTATGCAAATTTAATTAATTAATTAAGTTGTTATTATGAGCAAATTAAAACCAATGTTGGGCCTTGCTGGAGGAGTTTTATTCAAAGTCGAACTGTCAAGGGGTCCCCATCCACCCATCGTGTAAGGAACGCAAAATCAAGGAACATAATGCCGGTTTATCGGCGCCTAAGGTGGCATGAGTGGAACAAAACACCGAGCAAAAGGCCAAGCCTTCCACCCATGCCCAGTATATAGGTGTGTTAATAATATTTATAGATATTGTGATATACCAACAACAAGTTCCCTCCTGGAACGAACTTCATCTTCACCTGCAACTAACAACGCTATAAGAGGGGCTGAGCAAGCGAGTAACATAGCCAAACAGTGGTTTTGCTAAGAAGGTTTCAAAGGTTAGAGGTTTCATGGCAACAAGGAGAGGCTGACATAAAAGATGGGTAGCGCGACATGTAACGATAGCATCGAGACAACTAAGCATGGCAATGGTAGTAAAGGTATCCAAGGGTATGATCATCTTGCCTGGGATTCCGCAAGGGAGAAGAACGGTTCCATGAAGTAGACGGAGCAACAAAGTCGAGCGAAACCTCACAACTCCGGAACGGAACCGAAGCTAACAAGAGAAGCAACCGGAAAGAAACAAGCAACACGGTAAACACACAAGCATAAACATGGCATACGATGCACATCCAAGTATGATGCATGTCCGGTTTAATATGCATGGCATGGCAATGAGCACAAACAACACTACAAGTTAAGTGGAGCTCAATATGCAACGAGTTGCATATTGACGAAACACCACATTTTTAATTATTTAATTGACTCTCGTTATTTACAAGACAAGGTTAAATGTTTTTAACATAGCAAGAGGTGAAGCATAATAAAACTACACTATTTAGACATTTTAAATGAGGCCGGAAATAACAACAACAATTCCGGAAAATCCCCATGAGCATGTTTAGCAAACAACAATTCACACATTTTTAAATGTTGTTAACATGATGCGGATAACATGATCAAGTTTATGCAATTTTAGTAAAAGTTAACATGAAGAGATAAGAAGTATTGTCACCGTGGTGGAAGGAAAGGGTGCCACGGCAACGATCCGAAAATGATGCAATGGCAACATCTCGGTTCCGGTAACTCGATGAGAGTCCGGAGCAAAAGAAAAGGTGGAGTGATCGAGTCAAGTAAGATCAAAGGTGGGGCGATCCCGTCACCGGGTTCCCACGAGTCGGCGACGAGGCAACCGAGGAACATGACAAAGACGAAACGGGCACGGTGCACACAAGGGCAAACATTTCATACAACACATGCATTCATCCACGGGTCATCGTCTCGGGGTTATACCTTCGGAACAAGCGTTTCCGGGCGGATCGAGATCGTAGAGGAAGTAGTGGTACTCGGGGTCGTAGAGGAAGTAGTGGAAGTAGACGTTCCGTAGAGGTACTCGTTATGTAGCCGTTCTCGCGATTCATAGAGGAAGTAGGCGTTCACGTTCGGAGAGGTACACGCGGTCTTCGGCGACGGTAGTTGTACTCGTTCCGTAGAGGTACTTGGTGCTTCGGGCTGCCATCGTTTCCGGGGCGACGGTAGTGGTACACGGCGACGGTAGTCGTTCACGGAGCTCGTTTTTGTAGATGTTCGGGTCGTCGTGGTACTTGTCGGGGTCAGTCTTGGTTCTTGTGACGTAGTGGTACTTGGTTCTTGTAGTCGAACTTGACGGTCGTCGGCGACTCGAAGGGGTACTTGGACTTGCAAAAAAATACAACCGCAGCAACAAAACAACACGACACGGTCTCGGTCTCGTCGATCTTGCCAGACTTGAGGTACCAAACGCCGCAACAAGGGCAAACAAAAGGCGGCAGCAAGAGGTGACGAGGCCATGGCTGCGGCATGGCGATGAGGCTACTGGAGGCGACGAGGCCATGGCGACAAAGGTGCGAGGGCTGCTCAGACCGACGCCGGCGCGGAGGAGGACGAAGGCGCGACTTTGAGGAGAAGGGCGCGCTGGTGTTGTTGCTGGTCACCGGCAGGGCTCGCCGGAGAGGACGGAGCGCGGGCCTGGGTGCTTGGTGAGGAGGAGAGCCCCGGGCTCGCGCGACGCAGGAACAAGACCTGCGCGGCTGAGGACGGGCGCGCCGTTGCGGCCTTGGCGGGGCGAGCTGGAAGACGGGGCAGCAGGTGCTCCGGCGCCTGACGATGCGGGGACGGAATCGCGGGATGCGGTGCCATGGTGCTGGATCGGGGAAGGGGCGCTGGGGAGCTGCTGTAGGGAAGAGGCCTGGGGCGCTCCTGGCTGGGCGGCTTGGCGCGGCAAGGCAGCAGGGGGCGGCGGTCCTGGACGGATGAGCAAGAAGGCGACGGGGTTCGAGAGGATGGCGCTCGGATTGCGAGGGAGGGCGAGGGGGACGGGCGAGGGGGAGAGGAGCGATGGGTCGGGACGAGGCCAGAGGGGATCGAGGGGAAAGGAAAAATGGGTCGGGCGAAGGAAGAACTGGCGAGGGGAGAGGGAGATCGAGACGACGGGAATCGGTCGCTGGCAGCGCACGGGAGGAAAACGAGAGGAGGGTCGGGTCGCTAGGGTTAGCGATGGAGGGAACGGGCTGCGGCCTGGAGGAAGGGAGGCCTGGGCCGCGGGAAGTTTGGGCCAGGGAGGCCGCGGATGGGCCTGGCTGCGACTGGGCCCCTTCTGCCTTTATTTTTCTGCCATCTCCCAATTACAGATAAATAGCCAAGAAGAAAAAATGAGAAGAAGGAGGGGTCAACATTTAAAAAGAAAAGAGGCCATGAACAAGAAAATAAAAGATGGAACATTTTTGTAAGGCTTTATGGAATATTACCAACCCAACAAAAATGGTTCCAACAAAATAGGGAAGATATGCAAGTGTGTGTTGGTGATTCCGAAGCAATGGAATATTTATTAATATAGCTCCCTAAATATTGGGAGGATATGTTATAAAGAGAAGACATCCTTCCCTCGATTTAAATGGACCGAAGGTCCACACGATTTATTTAGGTTGAGATGCAAAATAAATATGACATGATGGCATGATGACATGATGCGATGCAAAAATAAATAACACAAGCACAAAAGAAACACATGGAAGAACTCAGAACATCTAGAATCTTCTGGAATCTTCTGGGACGTCGGTCTTCGGGCGTCACACGCGACAAAGCTTGACAGGCGGGTTACGCGTATCAAAAGAACATCGCACGACAAGTCTCACGCCAAACTGGAAACGTTACATGGCCAAACACAAAAGAAGGACTCGGGGATGCCACGAGCACGTGTGAGAGCGTCGGAACTCGAAACGGACAACGGGAAGGAACGAGTGGGACCGGATGCAAACGACACACAAACAAAAAAGCAATGCACATGACAACATGACATGGATGAATGCACACACGCACACGACAAAACGACGAAAACCCGAAAAGACGAAGAACCCGGAATGGAACTGATGAAGCCAAAGTTATATATTGCCAAAAAGGGAAAGTATTACATCTGGGGCATTACATTATGCATCATGTGTTGTGATCTTGATTGCTTGATGCTTGTGCATTCCTTGTGTCCCTAGGATATGCATCATGTCCTGCCATGTCCATATGCTTCATATCCATGCATCATGTGTTTGAGCATTGCATTACGATTGATTGTTGTTCCGGTGTTGCTTGTTGTGTTGGTTAGAGCCCGGTGATGATTCGGAGTACGAGGTTCCTACCGAGGCTGAGTTTGAGGAGCAAGGTTATGATCCCTCCATGGAATCAATAGGCAAGATGACCATTCCCAGATATCACTACTATCTTTGCCTATGCTAGATGTCTCGCTCTTTAGATAGTGCCTCAATGCCTATTCCTGATTGTCAGCCCTCCTATTGTTGCCACGAAACTCTCTAACCACCCTCCTAGCAAACCGTTGTTTGGCTAAGTACGCATCGCTCAACCCCTCTTATATCATTGTTAGTTGCAGGTGAAGATTTGAAGATTCTTGCTCCGTGATGAAGTTATTGTTGGGATATCACAATATATAATCTGTTAAACTATATCACCTATATATAGGCAATGGGTGGAAGGCTAAGCCTCTTGCTTGGTGTTTTTTCCACTCATGCCACCCTAGGAACCGATAAACCGGTGTTATGTTCCTTGATTTTGTGTTCCTAACACGGTTGGGGTTATGTGACCCCCTTGATAATTTGCTCTGTTTAAAGCTTTTCCAGCAAGGCCCAACTTTGGTACTCCATTTGTCTAATAACTAAAACTTGCATAGGGACTAGCTACCCCGAGGACTTAATTAACCACCCCCGGGCCAGTGCTCCTCATGAGTGTTGGTCCAAACTAGAGCCACTTGCGGTGCCACCCAGTTCGCTGGGATCTTCGGTTGCTGTACGTAGTGCTCATCCGATCGTGGCCTGAGACTAGATACGCGCGGCTACCGTCAGGGTGTCGGCACGCCGGGAGGTCTTGCTGGATTAGTTTTACCTTTGTCAAAATATCTTGAGCACGGGATTCCGAGAATACTCGAGTCTTCCCACCTTGGAGTTGCGACTCCGCAGATCGTGAGCTTGTGATGTGCTAAGTTGGGACACCCCTGCAGGGTTTGATCTTTCGAAAGCCGTGCCCGCGGTTATGTGGCAGATGGGAATTTGTTAATATCCGGTTGTAGATAACTTAACACCATGTTCATGAATACACTACCTGCGTGAGTAACCGTGATGGTCTCTTTTCGAAGGGCTTCGGGAAGTGAACGCGATGGGGTTATGTTTGATCGTGAGTAGTTAGGATCACTTCTTGATCAACTTGGCAATCGTTGGCACTTGTTCTCTTCTCGCTCTAAACTCATAAGCTAGTGCTTAATGCTTGCTGCAACCTTTGTTTAAAGCCTTTTCCACACCTAAGGCTTTGATAGTTTTGTTACCCGGGAACGGGATTGCTGAGTCCTCTGTGGCTCACAGATTCAACACACACCAGATGCAGGTACCATTGAGAACTACACAAGAGATGGTTCAGAGTTGTACTGGGAGTTCGATGAAGAGCGTGGACGTTACTATGTGTCTTATCCCTACGATCAGTAGTGGTTCTTACTAGGAGTATCCGGGCTTGTGTTATTTATGGTATCTTTTCGTTTGGATTTCGTCCGTAGTCGGACTCTGATGTTATTTGGATGATGTATGTTATTGTATTTCATTGTGTGACGTGGCGAGTGTAAGCCAACTATCATTTTACCTTTCATCCCTGATTTTTACATGAGTTGTGCAAAGATACCATACTTGAGATCATTCTAGTATGCGTTTATGTCCTTAAGTAGTGCCTTGACACGTGGGGGACATAGCCGCATACTGGGCATTACAGCAGGAGGCCACACCGAGGCCACACAACTACTTCCTGGGGCCAGCCACGGGGGAATAACTAGGTCGGAGAGCAGCGCCGGCGCACTGCCAAGGGCCCTGAAGAAGAGGAAATGGGTCGCCAGGGACGAGTAAGCACGATGCCCTCACCTTACTTGCTTCATCTTGGCTAGGGTGTCTGATCCTTTCGTCTACGCAGGTCCTCCTTAAGCAAAAAGACAAAGGAGCCCCCGAGCCTCGTGGATGCCCCCTTGTCGCTCGCCAAGGCTGAGGAATACGGGAAGAACACACCCAACCAAGGTGCCAAAACCGTGCCCAGGCAAGAGGCAGCTCTACCGCCGTCTATGGGGCATGAAGGCGCCCCCTCGGCAATTGAAGAAGGGCCTGCGCATGGGAGGGCGCCGACAAACCCTTCGGAGGAGCCCTTTGGAGACCACTCTTCGGCCTACGAAGTGCACGCGGCTGAGGCGAACACCGGGCCGACGGAGGCGGAGGCATCGGCCACCACATCCACCCAAGTTAATGCTGGGAGCGGCCTTAGGGGCTCAGCTATCCCCGAAGGGGCCCCGGGCTCGCGGAGTGCACCGCCTCGCCTGAAAGGGGGCGAATGTGCGCTAACCAACCCCCAACCCCCGATGAGTGACGTCAGAGCCCCCAGCCCCCGATGAGTGATTGGGCTCTGGTGCTCATGAGTTACCGGACCGCAGTCCGACATGGCCTCTTGCAGAACATGGTGGGCATGCCGGGCTAGCTTGGGGCGGAGCTTCAGGACGTTGAAGCGCGTTTCGCTGCGGAACGATTACGCCTGGTGTGCGGGTGGCATTGGCTTGAAGTCGCCGTCAAGTTAAGCCGTCTTCAGCACGAGGCCACCCATTCCAAAGGTGAGAGATCCATTTATGAGGTGCAGAACACACGCGATCGCGCCTTCTAGGAGGTTGAGGCAGCGGACCGGCGGCGCGAAGCAGCCGAGGCCTGCGAGCAGGAGCTCCTGGCCTCGAAGGCCTCCCTGGAACAACAACTTCAGGCACGGAGAAATGCCATCTCCGCCTATGATGAAGGGCTGGCGATGCGCGAGGCGAATCTCTAGGCCCTCGAGCAGGGGCTCGCCCCTGATATCATCCGAATAGAGCCTGGAGAGCGAGCGCCTGGAGGAGTTGGACCGCGACATGACCGATGCCATGGCCTCTTATGCCCAGCGCATGGAGAAAGCCAACACCAACCTGGCGGCCAAGGAGAAGAAGATCCAGGGGGCATTGAATCAAGGGTCGAGCGGACCCGTAAGGCCTCACCAAAGATTACATCGACAATCTGACGCTGCAGGAGGACCGCTTCAATGCACGACACAAGGAGCTACAACATGAGATTGATGGCCTCAAGGAAGTGTTGACCGAGGCGAAAGGGCGGCGAAGGTGAAAGTGCAACTAATCCCCCGGTGGTTTTGGTAATTCATAACAACATATAGCTCATTGAACTAATATCCATTCAAGATATATATTTCAGGATGTTCAATGAATGGCATGTCATGCATTAGAGACGTGGACCCCTCAAAATGCCAAGGACAAGGATTGGCAAAAGCTCAAGACTCTTCATCTTTATTTCAGTGATCCAAGATCACATTGAGTCCATAGGAAAGACAATACTATTAAAAGAGGGCACGAGGCGGTGCCCGGCGGATGACCTCCAAGCCCCTGTTATGTGAATAGGGGTAGGGGATGACTCCCAGGGGCTGGGCGGGCCACTGTAGCTAACAAGGCCAAAAGGCCCAGGGTTCTCTCTTTTGTCCTCCCTTTTTTGTATTATTTCTTCCTTTTTCTTTTCTGTTTATTTTATTTTCAATAGCAAATCACACTTGATAATATATTAGACTTGGCCCAAAGTTACTAATGCAATATTTAGATGCCGCCACACAAATGTTTAATAGTATTTAAAATAATTTGGATTTTTCATAAATTAGAAAATCATTTAAACACTATTTTGGCCCCGTTTTAATTGTTTCAGAGCATTTAAACATTTTATAAAAATATTGATTCTTCCCAGACAGATTGTTAGTGAATATTTGCAATCCACCAATTTTTTTATTTTATGGTTTGAAGAAATAATAATTCGACTTGTTATTTGAATTTGAATTTGACTCCGATTTTCATCAAGTAGCTAACTGGCTTAGTAAAACACGATGATGTGGCACACTAGGGTGAGATTTTTGTATCTTAGTTATTGGGGTGTTACACTTACATTACCAAACATCTCCTCTTGTCTACTTATATGCCACAAGTAAAATCTAGTAACAAGAGCAAGAAAGATTCTTCTTCTAGTAGCAACAATAACCATGCTAAATCCAATATTGTTTCTTGTAGTAATTCTCTTGATTCCACTAATGATTCTCTTAGCCAAGTTACACTTGAGAAAGAAAGTAGCTTATTGAAGGGAATTATAGAGAAAAGTGTTTACAAAAGCCTTGCGAGGAGTAAGCAATTCGAGGAAATTATAGAGAAAAGTGTTGGTTTTGAATGAAAGTTCAATGCCAATGGAGTTGAATGGGAAGAAGATCAATACCCCAAGACCAAGTTTGTTCCTCAATAATAGAAGTATGACCCCACTTCTTTTGAGGAAGCACAAGCTCAAGATGATCTTCCTCCACAAGACCACAAGCTAAAGGGCAAGGACAAGCTTCAAGAAGAGATTGACTCATTTGATGAAGCTCCTAAGGCCATTGTCAAGTGGGTTCACTACAAAAAAAGACATATCCGTGACATTTTGGCCCGAACGTTTTTTTCCTGTCATGCTTATGACAGTTCTATGACGATAATTGTGGCAAAACCCGTATCATCATAGATGTGGTGGCCTCCTACTTCTTTGACAAAAAATCATGACAGAAAATGGGCTTTTCGTCCTAGGCGGGCCGGGGATGAACCTACATGACATTCTTTGGGCCGTCCATGACGGAAAAAATCATGGTAGAAGCGAGGCGCGAGGAAAATTTTGGGGAGTTCCCGGTTTATGGTGGGTGGTCGGGGCAGAGCGATGCACAGAGGTTTGCGCGTTTCTCTCGTACACGTCGCGTGTATGTGCGAGGCGTTGGGCTCTAACTGAACCCGAGCGAGGTGCTCGCTTACTGAACCCGAGCGATTGCACTAGCTACATTAATAAACCTGTGCGATCGATCCCTTGGCTGCTAACGGAACCCGAGTGATTCCTTCGCTATCGCTGCTAACTGAACCCGATCGATCGCTGCTGCTGCTTACTGAAGCCAATCAAACCAGCTGTTGCCTCTTGATGAACAGTGAACGTGGGGTTGGTTGAACAAGTCGAGACGTACGTGGTTGGGGTTGGATGAACAATTCTCGGTGGGGGTTGGATGAACAGGACCCCGTGGTAGTAGGCCGTTGTGGTTGCCGCTGGATGAACAGGACTCCGAGACGAGGCCGCCACAGCCTAGGCGTTGGGGTGTATGAACAGGACGTCGTGGAGGGCTAGTTGAACAGTAGCCATTGGAGGGCTGGTAGCATGAACATGACCCCATGGAGGGCTGGATGAACAGGACCTCGTGGAGGGCTGAATGAACAATAGCCGGTGGAGGCAGAGGAAGACGCGGTGGATGAACAGTGCAGGTGGAGGCTGGAGGAAGTCGACGGTGGGTGAACAGTAGCCCATGGAGTCCCGTTTTGCGGTACGTCCAAGGTTGTCAGAATCGCGATTCTGTTATACAATTCTACGACTTTACGATCCAAAATAACTCCTATGATTCTACGATTTTAGTTCTTAGAATCTACGTTTCTACGATCCTGATAGTGAAGATCCTATGATTTGCGATCCTACCATCAAAGCTCCGATCCAATTCAAAATCGCAATTCTGACAACCTTGGGTACGTCACACCCCTCCCGATGAACATGACCCCTGTTTCGACCGTAGTGCTCCAACACAAGTCCGTTTCCTCCGTTTTGCAGTACGCCAGACCCCTCCCGATGAACATGATCCCGTTTCGATCGTAGCCAGTCAAGCAGAAGGCCGTTTCCTCCGTTTTGCGGTACGCCAAACCCTTCCCAATGAATAGGACCCCATTTCGACCGTACGCGCTCTAGCAGAAGGTCGTTTCCCTCCGTTTTGCAGTACGCCACACCAGGTTTTGGCTATTTCGTCCAAGTCGGTTGCCTCCCGATGAACATGACGCTATTTCTTCATTCCGACCCCGCCGGTTGGCCGCCGATAGAGACGACATTGTTGCTGCCTCTCCATATGTACGGGACTACGTGGCCGTATGTATGCGCGAGTACGCATTCGAGACTCTACCCGTATGTCCGTGCGTAGCCATGTTTTTTGCCATGTGGCTATATGTACGGGTACATGATTTTGAAGGGACTGCATGTACTGCTACATCGGGGGCTCCACTACTACACGTGTTGTTGCTTGCTCGGCCACGGTTCATCGTTGCAGAGAGACCGATCGACCTGTATGTACGTACACGTTCGCGACCAGAATATCAATGCTACATACGCTTCGACCAGGTGGGTCCTAGCTGTTAGGGAGGATAAGGAGGCACTTCCTTGCATGCGAAGTTATTGATGGTGGGTCCGAGCTGTCAGGGGGGCATTCATTTTTTTCGCGCCTAATATGGAGACATTTTCCTTTCGTCCGAAGATATAGTTAGTGGGTCCCAGATGTCAGGGGGAAACTAGTTTTTTGCAAAATACAACTAAGCCAAAATACAGAGCCCTTCCGGGAGGTCCCTGCTGTTAGGTGGAGGAATCATTATTTTACGCGTAATAAGGAGGCACTTCCTTGCTGCAGCCGTGGACCCAGTTGTCAGCCTCTCCATGTACAGTCCTCTTCTGATGTAAGTCGTTCCTTGAACACATTGACCACACCACGCCGAGAGCACCAAGGCGGTGGACGACGGCGAGGCCTACGAAGGGAATGACCCGAAGCTAGGAAAGACTTGGCAGTTGTTTCCCACGCCGAGGGGCGTACGAGGGTATACTAGTTGGGCCGTAGTGTGAGGTTGTCATCGCCGGAGAATAAAAGCAGGATTGGGTGAGTACAGGGATGGCCAGGCTAGGGATGGGAGTAGGGTGGGGCGGTTCGGCCTGCGCGGTAGTAGAGCCGGTAACGGGAGGCAAGAGCAGGTGGCACGACCGGCGCTGGTTTGGGCGGCTGGAGCAAGAATACCAGAGGTTGAAGAAGCACTATGGTCGTTGGATGGACATCATACGGCCACTGGAGCTAGAATCGTTCAATATTGACTAAGTTGACAAAGCTCTCCGCCCGCATCAACTTAGTAGGCCCACAAGTCAGCCTCCAACTATGGTGGGTCCCACATAGCAGGGGCAGTAATCATTTTTTTGTGCATAATAAGGAGGCACTTCCTTGCGTGCGAAGCTGTTTTCTGGTTTTTTTAGTTTCTTCTTTTTCGAGTTAGAATAAAAAGAAAATAATTTAGCATCTGCGGAACAATCTATATTTTCACGAAATGGATCATAATAAATCTGGTGGGTCCCATCTGTCGGGGAGAGGAAACTTTTTATTTCCGCATAATAAAGGAAGCACTTCCACGCGTGCGAAGATGTAGATGGTGGGTCAAGCCTGTCAGCGGGCGAAATCATTTGTTTTTGCATGATACAGGGGCACTTTCTGCGTGCGGCCATGGGCCATGTGGGTCCCTACTGTCAGCCACTCCACGTACATGCCTCTTCCTATGGCTGTCGTTTGTTGACAAACTTGACCACGCCACGCCGAGAGAATCAGTGTAGTGAACGATGGAGAGTCCTAGGAAGGGAACGACTCGGAGCCGGCGAAGACACAACACTGGATGCCCACACGGAAGGGGGTACAAGGGTTCACTGGTTCAGCTGCGATGTGAGGCTGCCGTCGCCGGAGAAGAACATGAGGTGTTGGTGACTAGAGGAATGGCCTGGACAGCGTTTGGGAGTAGGGTAGGCCGATGAAGCCTGTGCGGCAGCACATCCGGCCATGGGAGGCGGTAGTAGTCGGTACCGTCGGCGATGGTTTGGGCGGTTGATGCAAGAATATCCGAGATTGAAGAAGCACTACAACCATTGGATGGACATCCAACAACCACTGATGCTAGAATCATGTCTTGACTATAAGTTGACAAAGCCTTCGGTACGCCTTAGTAGGCCCACAAGCCTCCCGTACGCGTCACTGACTATAAGTCTCATAAAAATAGTAGACCCACAAGTGAGCATCATCTGTGGCAGAGAACATATAGCCCATTTGCGATTTGTAATAATGTACAACCCATTTTTGAATTCCAATGAAATTTACTACAACCCATTTACAGCATGTTAAAATTATAGCCCATTTTCTAGCCAGGACAACGATTGATAATTTCAACCAACTGCTCAAAACAGAATTCAATCAAAAATCCCACATTTTGATGGGATCCGATATATTTTTATCCCGAAATTTCGAGTCAGGTTAAATATAATTTCAAAATGAATTTGTATTATGTAAAAATCTAACGAACTATTGCGCGTGCAATAAGTAATGAAATTTAAAAATTTAAATTCAAAAAATAATATTTCTGAAACTAATTAGCTGTTTGGTGTATTTTTTTGTATATTTACAGCCCAGTTTCTATAATTACATCTCAATTATTATTTCTTAAAGCCCATTTTCTAGTTAGGCCTAATGCATCCCTCCTAGGAAAGATTTACAGCCCAGCGGGGCAGAGAATAACAAGTTTACCTGGGTTGGGTATTCCGCAAACAAAGTTTAGCTGGGCTAGCCATTTTCACCTTGAAAAATTAATATCTGGCTAGATATTTGGTCGACTTAAAATAATAACCTGGGCTAGACGGGCCACAGCCCGCCCAATTAATCTCGTCTGAACAACAACAAAAACATTGCTCATGAAAAACTCCGTTTACACCTCAAAAAACAAACACTGATTGAGCTGCTGGGTCCGAGCTGTCGGCCGATCCTTGTGCAATTCTCTCGTTATTGACTATATAGGTTGACAATGGTGTGGGACCGTGATGTCAAGAAACCAGGAGGAAGCAAAAAAATATAGTTGAGGTATGTAATAAGGAGGAACTTGCGCACGTATGGCTATAGCCCTGGTGGGTCCCTGCTGCCATCCTCTCCAAGTAAAGTCATCTCCTGATTCCTCATGTTCGCTGACCATGTTGACAAGTGACAACGCTCGGCGCCACGACCCGAGGTCGGTAACGAAAACTGGCGAGTTATGCGTGTAATTTGAGAGACCATTGTATATTTTACCAGTCGAAATCGACCAACCAAGCGCTTCGCTCAAGATCATCTGCTTTCATTTACGATCCAATCACGGCCTAAGATGATGAGTTGGTCGGAAGATCATATGGTTTCACCTCTAACCTACCCGAGTTGTTGCATAGGCTACGAATGAAACATAAGACGATGAACTTCTTAAGAATAGAAACAACAGAAGAGGATGATCTTCTTAACATGCAAATCACTGGCATTAGATCAACATGTAAAGCAATATGAAGCATTATTCTCAGGAGGCATGATGAACAGCTCATGATGCCGCATGCCAGAGCATTCCAAGCTCAACTTTGCAATCAAACTCACAAGGCCTGGCATTTCATAGACAACATTCAGAACAAACTCTTAAAATACATTACATAAGTCAGCATTCATGTGACTATGCATCTCAACAGAGTAAATATTTACTTCTGAACTGAACACAAGAATAGGAAAAAACGATCGACGCTGCTCACAGCAAAGGGCATCCCACTCCAAAATATCAAATGCATGTCTTCTAGCTAACATCAATGAGCAAAATTTGACAAGGTTTTCCGATTCCAATATATTAAACTAATGTCTTCTTTCTAACATCAATGATTAAACTTTGACAAGCTCATCCCTTTCAAAATATGTAATGCCTATGATTGTGGAACGGGCAGGGTTTGTCATCAGTTTGCACATTGAAATGGCACATGGAGCCGGATTAACCAGCGTATCTTTTTGTGCAATTCCACTGAAATCAAACAATGTCTTGCGTAGCATGGTGGATTCCGTATTTATATGTTGCAAGGCGTTGAAGATGTTGGCAGCTCCATTCAAGTAGATAGTTTGGTGGCCCAAGGAGACGACGAATGATTAGAGAACCATTCATGTATTGAGCACGATGGAAGTATTATGGAGGACATGAACCACCTGAACATTTTGTGCAGTTCCACTGAAATCAAGCTGAGCATCCCTGTCTGCATAAATACAGAAAAAGCATGATGAATATAGTAGTGGTACTAGTTGATTAAACATACACTTACAACTATAATCATCTTCATTATATTAACACGAAAAGATAGCAATACAATAGCTTCAATTAAAAAATTATTCAAAACAATACAACAATATAAGTAGCACAACATAACAAAGCACAATCATGTGGATGAAGGCCGATACTGACCTCGTTTGTTGCAACTGCTATAATGCCCAGGATGCGACTATATCTCCTACGTGTCGAGGCACGACTTAGAGACATAAGTGCATTCTAGAATGATTGCAAGCGTGGTATCTTTGCACAACTCATGTAAAAGTTCAGGGATGAAAGAGTAAAATAGTTGGCTTACACTCGCCACGTCACACAATGAATACAATAGCATACATTCATCCAAATAACACAGGGTCCGACTACGGACGAAATCCAAACGAGAAAAGATACCACAACCACAAGCCCTGATCGCCCCTAGCAGGAACCGCTACTGATCGTCGGGATACGTAACATAAAAACAACCACGCTCTTCATCGAACTCCCATTGAAGTTCTGATCCATCTCCTGCATCGTACTCGGCTGTACCTACATCTGGTGTGTGTAGTAATCTGTGAGCCACAAGGACTCATCAATCCCATTCCCGGGTATCAAAACTAACAAAGCCTTTAGGTGTGAAGAGGTAATAAAGTGTTTGCAGCAAGCACTAAGCAACTAGCTTACGAATTCAGAGCGAGATGAGAATATGTGCCAACGGTCGCCAAGTTGATCAAGAAGTGATCCTAGCTACTCATGTTCATGCATAACCCCACCGTGTTCACTTCCCGAAGCCATTCAGAAAGAGACCATCACGGTTACTCACACAGGTAGTGTATTCTTAAGGATATGGTGTCAAGTTATCTACAACCGGATATTAACAAATTCCCATCTACCACATAACCGCGGGCACGGCTTTCGAAAGTTCAAAACCCTACAGGGGTGTCCCAACTTAGCCCATCACAAGCTCACGATCTGCGGAGTCGCAACTCCAAATTGGGAAGACCCAAGTATTCTCGGAGTCCAGTGCTCAAGATATTTCGACAAAGGTAAAACTAATCCAGCAAGACCTCCCGGCATGCCAACACCCTGATAGTAGCTGCGCGTATCTCATCTCAGGCCACGACCGGATGGGACATCCTACAGGAAAATACCAATCCTTGAATTTCCCCGTGGTGGCCCCGCAGTCTGCCCAGTTTGGACCAACACTCATGGGGGCACTGGCCCGGGTTGTTGATTAAGAACTCGGGTTTATAACTCCCTATGCAAGTTTTAGTTGTTAGGCAAATGTAGTACCAATGTTGGGCCTTGCTGGAAAAGCTTTAAGTAGAGCAAATTATCAAGGGGGCCCATAAACCCCAACCGTGTTAGGAACGCAAAATCAAGGAACATAACACCGGTTTATTGAGTCCTAAGGTGGCATGAGTGGAACAAAACACCAAGCAGAAGGCAAAACCTTCCACCCACTACCAATATATATGTGCATTAATTTAATTAAGATATATATTTTGTTATACCAATAAAACAAGTCCAAACATGGAGCAATCTTCAAACTTCACCTACAACTAGCAACGCTATAAGAGGGGCGGAGCAGAAGCGTACTTAGCCAATCAATGGTTTGCTAGGGAGGCGGTTAGAGTGTTTCATGGCAACATAGGAAACTGACAGACAGGAATAGGCATCGATGCATAACTAAAGAGAGAGACAACTAGCAAGGCAAAGATAGAGGTGATATCGGGGAATGGTCATCTTGCATGTTAAGTCAACGGAGGGATGGTAAGACGGCTCCTCAAACTCAGTCTCGACAACATCCTCGAACTCGTTATCGGCTCCCGGCTCTACCCAACACAAGAGCACAACAACGGTACAAGAGCAATCACGGTGCAATGCACAAACATCATGATGCAAGACATGACATGGGGTGCAAGTATGATGTGCGTATGCATGAGGATGCTCTCGATCCTAAGGAGAAGATGATGGAAATGGCTTCATCTTGGGCAACCAAGTAAGCCACTGGATAGATGGGAAGATTTCGGTCGAAAACGATATAAGGATCATGGGAAACGGATGCACGGTTTGCAAATGACAAGCAAAAAAAGATGCAATGCAAAACTGCAGTTAACAGCCACATGACATCTTTGGAGCAAGGTATAATTATGCTACAGCACCGAAACAAGCAAGCAAAAGGCATGGCAATAAAATACATAACACGCTCTTCAAGAATAACCACATGGCTACTTCTACAACATACTAGAACATGTCACAAACAACATGGCAACAGTGCAAAAGTCTATCCAGACTTAGTGAAATATGGGCATGGCAACAACAACGACGAGTAGGCATGTTGGCAACCTTGTGCAACTCAACCCAAAGCATATCATGGTATGTTAATATAACCAACGTCAAGAAGACATGTTTGTGAAGCTACTCATGGCAAGAACATGGTCATAGGATGCATAGAACACTAGTTATTCACATGGCAAAATTGAACTTGCTGATAACAGGCTGACAGAAACATTTTATAGCAACTTGAGAGCATGAACACAAAAAGCTACAACAAGCTATCATGGCAAACAAGAGCATGGATAGCTAGAGCATAACATATACATCAAGGAACACCCACTGGACAACTCTAACCATGCACAACAAAGACGGTAGCCTCATGGAAACAAGGCATAAAAATTAACAGATTCACCCTTAGCAGAAATTTAACATCACGATGGCATGTTAATAAGCTTGTTGCACTTATCTTAAGACATATCATGGCATGCAAATAAGTCTATCATGTAAAGCACATTCCAATGAGCAAAAACCATGTTGACACCTAGCTCATATGACATATGGATTAATATACACAAACAAGACAAAACATCATCTCATAACAATTCCAGAAACTTATCAGCCACATGCACTTTTGCAACAAGGTTAAACATGGCATAATGCAACCTATCATGCATGTAAAAGCATCCATCATGAAGAACATCACAAGACGAACATTTTGACATATCATACACTCCATTTGGACCAACATGCACCAAGTTGTGGCCTCACGAACATGCCAACAAAATGTTAACAGACCACTAGTGCTGAAATAGTACCATCACAAAGCAGTCTTGCAACGAAGATTAAGACAACTAGATGAACCCTAACATGCATGAAACTGATGCTAACATGTAGATCACTTCGAGACGAACATTTTGATATATCATATGCGTAAAACGGAGCACCGAGCACAAAGTTACCACATGATGAAGGAGACAACAAATTTACTAAGATCCGGGACTTAGTGGAAAGTACCCCTCCAAAAAAGTCAACTCGGGACGAGGAGAAGCGGGACGGAGGGATCCGGGCACGGGGAAGCGCGTTTGGTTGGAGGGAGTGGTGGATCTGGTCCCGCCTAGACCAGATCCACCGGATCGGGCCGGCACCGGCCGGAGTTGGCGCAGACGACGGCCGGCGGAGGAGATGAACGGCGAGGCGACGGCGAAGACGCTGGCGCGGCGGCGACGGGAGGCAGCCGGGGCGGCGAGGTGCTGGCGGCGGCGGGCGAACTCGCAGGCATCGCGGGTGGCGGCGAAGAAATGGCGACGGTGGTAGTCGGGGCAGCTCGCGGTGGCGAAGCGCCCAAGGCGCCAGAGTTTGGTTGGCCGGCGCGGCGGCGGAGCGGACCGGAGCCGCGGGAGGCGCGCGGTGCGGGCGGCGGGAGCGCTTGGGCCGGGCGGGCCCGAGTCGGGCCCCGCGGGACGCGGCGGCGGGAGGAAAGAGAGGCGGCGGTGGAAGGTGACGTGTCGCGCTGTGATTGGCTCGGGCGCGTCCGGCGGACGTGTCCGGCACGATCCGGACGTGTCCGGTGGCGCGAAGGAGCTCGGGCTAGGGTTTCGTCCACTAAATCCGGGGGAGGGGCTGTTTTATAGATAGAGGGAGCTAGGAGTGTCCAAATGAGGTGCGGTTTCACCCACACGATCATGATCCAACGGCCGAGAGCATGGTGGTGGTTGTGCTGGGCTAGTGGGCTGTTGTGGGGGGTGCCGGGCCAAAAGAAATAGGGGTTTTCGGCCCACGTGGTTAACTGTTGGAGTATAAAACGACCTCCAAACGAGACGAAATTTGACAGGTGGTCTACCGGTGATATACCAAGAACACTTGACAACTCTCGGCCCATTCCGAGGATGTTTCTAACCCACTCACGAAACAAAGGCTTGAGAGGTGCAACGGGTGCCACGCGAGAGAGTGGGAACCCGAAACGGAAAACGGAGGCGGCGGAGACGATGCAACTACCACACGGATGCAAGTGAGACTATGCTAATGCAATGCACATAATGAAAATGACATGGTGACATGCAACACACGCACAAGGAAAAAATGAAGAAACCTGAAATGAAGGAGAGCCCAGAATGGAATTGATTAAGTCAACGATGCATATATTGCAATAAATGGAATTGTCACATCCGGGGCGTTACAAACTCTCCTCCACTACAAAAAAGATCTTGTCCTGAGATGTAGGACTGAAATAAAGCGGGATACTCGGAACGGAGATGATCTTCTCGTTCCCATGTAGCTTCTCGGTCGGTATGGTGTGACCACTTCACTTTCAAGAATTTGATGGACTTGTTGCGGGTCTTGCGCTCAGTTTCTTCAAGGATAGCAACGGGGTGCTCACGATAAGACAAGTCTTGTTGAAGATCAATCTCTTCGAAAGGAATGGTGCGTTCAGGCGTCTTGAAGCACTTGCGGAGTTGTGACAAGTGAAACACATCATGCACATTTGGAAAGTTGGAGGGAAGCTCGAGTTGGTAGGCTAGATCGCCTCTCTTGCCAAGTATCTTGAAAGGGCCCACGTATCTTGGAGCAAGCTTTCCCTTGATACCGAACCTCTGAGTGCCCTTCATGGGAGAAACACGAAGATAGACATGATCACCAATGTCGAAAGCCAAGTCACGATGCTTGCCATCATAGTAGCTCTTTTGGCGCAATTGCACGGCTTTGAGATTCTCACGTATGACTTTGCGCATTTCTTTGGCCTCTGAGATCAAATCACTTCCAAGGAGTTGGCGTTCACCAGTCTCGGACCAGTTGAGAGGGGTACAACACTTTCTGCCATAGAGAATTTCAAACGAAGCTTTGCCTGCACTTGCTTGGAAGCTGTTGTTGTAGGAGAATTCGGCAAATGGAAGGCAATCTTCCCATTTCATACCGAAGGAGATTACACAAGCTCTGAGCATATCTTCAAGAATTTGGTTCACTCTCTCGACTTGACCACTAGTCTGAGGGTGAAAAGCTGTGCTGAATCGAATCTTGGTACCCATAGCTGACAGAAAGGAATCCCAGAACTTGGAAGTGAACAAGCTTCCACGATCTGAGGAGATTACTTGAGGGATACCATGCAAGGAGACAATTATGGAGGTGTATATCTCTGCCAGTTGTGCTGCATTGATGGATTCTTTGACTGGAAGGAAATGAGCCACTTCAGTGAGCTTGTCAATCACCACAAAGATAGCATCATTTCCTCGCTTGGACTTGGGAAAACCGGTGACGAAATCCATCTCAATGTGATCAAATTTCCACTCGGGACTAGGTAGAGGTTGAAGGAGTCCGGCTGGACTTTGATGCTCTGCCTTCACTCTTCTGCAGACATCACACTGTTCACAAATTGAGCAATTTCTCTTTCCATGCAAGTCCACAAATAGGGTTGCTTGAGGTCATGGTACATCTTGGAGCTTCCTGGATGTATCGAGAGGAGTGAGTCACGTGCTTCATTCATTATGACCTTCCTGAGATCACCTTTGGGAACCACAATTCTGTCCTCAAAGAACAAAGTGTCTCTGTCATCGATGCGATAGCACTTGTACTTGGGAGTACCCTTAGCAACCATGTTTCACCTTCTGCACCATAGCATCACTGAGTTGGGCCTCAGGGATTTGATCTTCCAAGGTAGGAGCGACTTGAAGGTTGGCAAGAAATTCTTGCGGAACAACTTGGAGGTTGAGCTTCCTGAATGACTCACAAAGTTCAGGTTGGAACGGTTTGAGGAGGAGACTATTGCAATAAGCCTTTCTACTCAAGGCATCTTCAATGACATTGGCCTTGCCAGGAGTATACTCAATGTTTGCATCGTACTTGTAATGCCCCAGATGTAACACTTTCCAATTATGGCAATACATGAAACTTTGAGTTCATCAATTCCATTCAGGGCTCTTCTTCCATTTCGGGTTTCTTCGTTTTGTCGTGTGCGTGTGTGCATTTCATCCATGTCATGTGCATTGCATTGCATTCGTGTTGTCACTTGCATCCGGTCCCACTGGTCTCTTCCCGTTGTCCGTTTCGAGTTCCGACGCTCACACACGTGCCCGTGGCATCCCCGAGTCCTTCTTTCATGTGTGGCTGTGTAACGTTCCCGGAATGACGCGAGACTTGTCGTGCGTTGTTGTTTTGGTACGTGTAGGCCGCCTGTCAAGTTTCGTCGCGTTTGGAGTTCGTTTGGTACTCCAACGGTTAACCTAGTGGGCTAAAAGAACCTCTTCTTTAAGACCCAAGACCCCCTCCACAACAACCCACAAACCCAGCACAACCCTTCCCATCATCTCGGTCGTCGAATCGTGATCGCGTGGCCGAAAACCGTTCCCCATTTGGAGTCTCCTAGCTCCTTGTGCCTATAAATTAGTCCCCCACGTCCATTTTTTCGTCCAAACCCTAGCTCCTCTCCTCCCGCAGCCACCGGACGTGTCCGCCGACGCGCCGGACGAACCGGAGGCCGCCGCTGGCGACCACCTCGGCAACCTCCGGCCGGCCGCTGCCCTGCCGGAGCACGCGACCTCGCCGCCGCCTCAGATCTGGGCCGGAGCCGCCCAGATCCCGCCGCCCGTGCCCGTTCAGGCTCGCCGCCGGCTCCTTCCGCGGGCGCCGTCGCCGGAGCCGGACGAGGCCACCGCCGCTGCGGATCCTACCGTCAGCGGCAGCGAGGGCGACTGCCCCGACGCCAGTCCAGCGCCCTGAGGCCCAGCGCCACCACCGGCCCAGCGCGCCTCCGGGTGGGCCTGGCCTCCCCGTGGCCCATCCGTTCGGCCTCCTAGGCCCGAGCCGGCCGCCTCAGCCTTCCCCCGACTTGGGCCGAGCACACAGGGTAAGCCACCCTCAAACCCTCGCCCGTGCGTGTTTTAGTTAAAATGCGCCCGTTGTGTTTTTTCCTAAGTCAAAAACTGCTAAGTCTTTTTCTGCCTTAATAATGTTGCCTGTTCATGTGGCTGTATCTTTTTGTGTGTAAGTCCAAATTGTGCATATGATATATCAAAATGATCGTGGCGAGATGCTCTACATTTTGTTCCATTGTGGCATGCTTGTTTGAGTTCATATAGAGGTCCTAATCTATGTGACAAGAGTGCTACTTGTTATAAACTGCTGTAACTTGTTATTTTCATGCCATATTTGAGATGTGATAACTTGGTGCATGTTTATCCAAATGGAGCATATGATATGTCAAAATGTTCATTGTGAAATGATCTACATGATGATTGCTGTAGCATTCATGTTATGTGTCATTTTGCCATGTTAATCTCTGTTGCAAAAGTGCATGTGGCTGTTAAGTGCTGAAACTTGTTATGAGATGTTGTTTTGACATGCTCTTTGCTATTGATGTGTTTGTCCCAATGTCACATGTCAATATGTTTTAGAATCCCCATCATATGGTATTTGCTGTGGTGCAAACCACTTTCCATGATATGCCTTGAGGTGACTTAAACAAGCTTGTGAACATGCCATGCCAATGTTACTGTTTTATAATTAGTGAAAATTTTGCTAAGTCTGAAATCTGTTATAACCTAATGCTATGTTTGCTTGATGCCCTAGTAAAATTCATGCATGTTTTGGAGTGGCCATTGATCATTCCTTGTTGTACATGTTTTTGTCTATCCATTCATGCCCTCACTTGCACATATGACTTGCTGTAGCTTATTTATTTCTTGCTCTCAAGTTGCTATAAATTATAACTGTCAGGTTTTTAACAGCATGATCAATTTGGTGTAGCTTGTTACTATTGATCCATGCCTCCTATGGAGTTGCTCCAATGGAGTTGTTTGCTGTAGGATATGTTTAATTCATGTCCATGCTAATTGTCATCATGTTTGGGTGCTGTAGAGTATATATTTCTTGCTCCAAAGTTGCTATGTGGCTGTTAATTTCAGCTTTGCATTGTATCTTGTTTCGTGTGTATGTGTTGAACCGTTGCTCCGTTTTGAGCGTGCCCTATATGAAACTTGTGTGATTTTGCATGTAGAATCATAATATCATGTTGTTTACATGTTTGGAGTGTGTTTGCTTGATGTTTGGGTGCATCTTGCACCGTTGCCATGCTTGTCTTGTTTTGCTCATATCTTCTAGACCGTAGCTCCGACACAAACTTTATATGAAACTTGACTAGAATTTCGTGTAGATCATCATGGTGCAAGTTAACTTGCTGTTTAACAACTTTATCTTAAGGTTTGTTCAGATCTGGACCAATTTCAAAATATGCATATGAGGACTAACCGGTTTAGTTATATGTTGATTCCGGCCTCATTTAAACTTGTTGTTTTGTGTTGTTCTTGTGTGCTTCATCCCTTGCCATGAAATGCATCATACTTGCATTATGTTGATTGTGCATTGCACCTTGTTTGATTTCGTGCCATGTTGTGTTCTTGTGATGAGTAGAGCCGGGTTCTGAGACCGAGAACGAGGGTCCTACCGAGGTTGAGTACGAGGAGCCGTCTTACGATCCCATCGACAACTCGACAGGCAAGATGACCTGACCCAGATATCATTACTATCTTTGCCTATTGCTAGAAGTCTCGCTCTTTAGCTTATTGCCTCGATGCCCATGTTTGTTTGTCAGCCTCCTATTGTAACCATGAACCTGTCTAACCACCCAACCTAGCAAACCTTTGTTTGGCTACGTAAGCATTGCTCAGCCCCTCTTATAACATTGCTAGTTGCAGGAGAAGATATGAAGATTCTTGCTTCATGTTGAAGTTATTGTTGGGATATCACACTATATAAATTCTTAAACTAAAGCATCTATATATTGGTAATGGGTGGAAGGCTAAGCCTCTTGCTTGGTGTTTTGTTCCACTCATGCCGCCCTAGGAACCGTATAAACCGGTGTTATGTTCCTTGATTATGCGTCCCTAACACGGTTGGGGTTTATGGGCCCCCCTCGATAATCCGCTTAGCGCAAAAGCTTTTCCAGCAAGTCCCAACATTGGTTCTACATTTGCCTAACAACTAAAACTTGCATAGGGAGTTATAAACCCTTTTATTAATCAACAACCCGGGCCAGTGCTCCACATGAGTGTTGGTCCAAACTGGGGGTTCTGCGGGGCCACCTCGAGGGAACTCAAGGGCTGGTAAAAACCTGTAGAATCGCCCATCCGGTCGTGGCCTGAGACGAGATACACACGGCTACTATCAGGGTGTCGGCACGCCGAGAGGATTTGCTGGATTAGTTTTACCTTAGTCGGAATATCTTGAACACGGGATTCCGAGAATACTCGGGTCTTCCCACCTTGGAGTTGCGACTCCGCAGATCGTGAGCTTGTGATGGGTTAAGTTGGGACACCCCTGCAGGGTTTTGAACTTTCGAAAGCCGTGCCCGCGGTTATGTGGCAGATGGGAATTTGTAAATATCCGGTTGTAGAAAACTTGACACCATATTCAGAACACACTACCAGCGTGAGTAACCGTGATAGTCATTTTCTGAAAGGGGTTCGGGAAGTGAACACAGTGGGGTTATGTTTGACGTGCTTAGATAGGATCACTTCGTGATCACTTCGACGCTCGTGCCACTTCTCTTCTCGCTCTATACACGTAAGCTAGAGCTAGTGCAGCTGCAACCTTTATTTTTCTTCAGCCTTGTTACACACCCAAGGCTTAGATAGTTTTGCTACCCGGGAACGGGATTGCTGAGTCCTCCGTGGCTCACAGATTCTACACAACACCAGATGCAGGTACCATGGTGAAGTACACAGGTGATGGCACAGAGCTGTACTGGGAGTTTGACGAAGAACGTGAGCGATACTATGTGCACTATCCCGATGACTAGTAGTGGCTTCTACTAGGGGCGATTCGGACCTTGTGGCTTGATTTATTTGGTATCTTTCATTTGGATCCTTGTTCGTAGTCGGACTGTGATGTTATTTGGATGATGATTGCTTATGTAACGCCCCGGACACACCCGCCGGTGCTCATTACTCCTGGCGGGATCTAGACTGGCCTCACATATCAATACTAGTCTTTTTTACGCACTTTGTCCTCACTCGTGCGCACCTGGGAGCAACTTCCCGGTCGGTCACCCATCCTGAAACTACTCCAAGCTGAGCACGCTTAACTTTGGAGTTCTATCTGAATGGGCTCCCGGAAAAGAAGGAATTCCTTATTGATATGAGTAGTCTATCATCCCTAATAAGCCAGGCCATCACATACACCCTCACTCAGAGGAACCGACGTCCTCGTCGGGCCACATGAACGTTCCCTCTTGGCACAACCGTCTGTGCTTCCAGGACAGCACATGTGCCATGCCGTGTGCCACGACGGGTCACAAACGTCATGCACAACATGACTGCAAACTTTCCGCAAACATCCGTGTAACCGCGAGGGTCGGCTCTGATAGCAACTTGTAATGCCCAGGATGGGACTATACCTCCTACGTGTCGAGGCACGACTTAAAGGTATAAGCCCATCCTAGAATGATCTCAAGTTTGGTATCTTTGCACGACTCATGTAAAAGAGGGATTAAATTGCAAAAGGAGATAGTTGGCTTACACTCGCCACTTCACACAATACATTACATAAGCAAAACATCATTCCAAACATCACAACCCGACTACGGGTGAAGATCCAAAAGAAAGATACCAAAACAACATAAAGCCACAGGTCAGGATCGAATCCTAGTAGAAACCACTACTGATCGTCGAAAACGTCACAAGCATACGGCCACTCTCTTCATCGAGCTCCCAGTGTAGAACTTGAACCAGCTCCTGCTTCAAACTCGGCTGAACCTGCATCTGGTGTTGTAGTATTTGTGAGCCACGAGGACTCAGCAATCCCATAACCATGGGTAACAAGACTAGCAAAGCTTTGTGGGTAGGAAGAGGTAAAGTGGTGAGGTTGCAGCAGCGGCTAAGCATAATATGGTGGCTAACTTATGAGTACCAGAATAAGATGAGCATCTACGCAAGCGGTCGCAAAAGGTGATCGCTAAAGATCCTGAACTACATACGATCAAACATAACCCCGCCGTGTTCTCTTCTCAAAGTGAAAAGAGACAGTCACGGTTACTCACACAGTGGTGTGTTTTACTTCAGATCCTCTGTCAAGTTTTCTACAACCGGACATTAACAAATTCCAATCTGCCACATAACCGCGGGCACGGCTTTCGAAAGATCATAACCCTGCAGGGGTGTCCCAACTTAGCCCATCACAAGCTCTCACGATTAGCTGAAGTGATAAATATAATATCATCACTCCTTATCTTAGGGAAAATCCGATCAGGCTCGGCTTCTCGGTAGCACAAGTCATTTCGACAATGGTAAAACAAGTCCAGCAAGACCTCCCGGTGTGTCGACACCCTGATAGTAGCCGCGCGTATCTCGTCTCAGGCCACGACCGGATGGGCGATTATACGGGAGCCAATCCTCGAGTTTCCCCGTGGTGGCCCCGCATAACCCCCGTTTGGGACCAACACCATCAGCACTGGCCCCCCTGCTATGTAGAAAGAATCCTCGGGTAGCGCTAACTCCCTATGCAATTTAATTAATTAATTAAGTTGTTATTATGAGCAAATTAAAACCAATGTTGGGCCTTGCTGGAGGAGTTTTATTCAAAGTCGAACTGTCAAGGGGTCCCCATTTCACCCATCGTGTAAGGAACACAAAATCAAGGAACATAATGCCGGTTTATCGGCGCCTAAGGTGGCATGAGTGGAACAAAACACCGAGCAAAAGGCCAAGCCTTCCACCCATGCCCAGTATATAGGTGTGTTAATAATAATTATAGATATTGTGATATATCCAACAACAAGTTCCCTCCTGGAACGAACTTCATCTTCACCTGCAACTAACAACGCTATAAGAGGGGCTGAGCAAGCGGGTAACATAGCCAAACAGTGGTTTTGCTCGGAAGGTTTCAAGGTTAGAGGTTTCATGGCAACAAGGAGAGGCTGACATAAAAGATGGGTAGCGCGACATGTAACGATAGCATCGAGACAACTAAGCATGGCAATGGTAGTAAAGGTATCCAAGGGTATGATCATCTTGCCTGGGATTCCACAAGGGAGAAGAACGAATCCATGAAGAAGACGGTGCAACAGTCGAGCGAATCCTCACAACTCCGGAACGAAACCGAAGCTAACAAGAGAAGCAACCGGAAAGAAGAAACAACATGGTAAACACACAAACATAGACATGGCATACGATGCACAAGCAAGCATGATGCATGTCCGGTTTAATTACGCATGGCATGGCAAGGTGCACAAACAAAACTACAAGTTAAGCGGAGCTCAATATGCAACGAGTTGCATATTGACGAAACACCACATTTTATTTATTTAGTTGACTCTCATTATTTACAAGACAAGATTAAATGTTTGTTAGCATGGCAACAAGGTGAAGCAAAATAAAACTACACTATTTAGGCATTTTAAATGAGGCCGGAAAATAACAACAACATATCCGGAAAAACCCCATGAGCATGTTTAGTAATTATAAGCAAACAACAATTAAACATTCAAAGGTTGTTAACATGATGCGGATGACATGAACAAGTTTATGCAATTTTATTAAAAGTTGACATGACGATGAAAGGAGATGATAAGGAGTATTTGTCACCGTGGTGGAAGGAATAGAGTGCCACGGCAACGATCCGAAAATGATGCAACGCATCATATCGGTTCCGGTAACTTGTTGAGAGACCGGTGCAAAAGATGATGGAGAGCGTGTCAAGCAAGAAGAAAGTGGGCGATCCCGTTGCCGGGTTCCCACGAGTCGGTGACGAGGCAACCGAGGAACATGACAAAAGGACGAAACGGGCACGATGCACACAAGGCAAACATCTCATACAACACAACATCACACGGGTCATCGTCTCGGGGTTATACCTTCGAAACACTCGTTTCGGGGCGGTTCGAGATCGTAGAGGGACGTAGTGGTAGTAGGCGTTCTCGCGGGTCGTAGAGGAAGTAGTGGTTCACGTTTCCGAAGAGGAAGTAGTTGTTCCGTAGAGGTACACGTGTAGTCGTTCACAACCCGTTCGGAGAGGTACTTGCGGTCTCAGCGACGGTAGGGGTACACGGCGACGGTAGTTGTTCACGTTCGTAGATGTACTCGTCATCGTAGCCGTTCGGTCGTCGTGGTACTTGGTCGTGGTACTTGGCATCGGTAGATGTACTCGTTCCGTTCGGTCTTGCCGGTCTCGTCTTGAGTCGTAGTTGTACATGTCGTCGAGGTACTTGTTACATCGCGATCGTAGGGGTACTTGACATATCGGAGGGGTACTTGGTCACGCGTCGAACTTGCCAAAAACCTGCTGGACCAAAACAACAACACGAAACCGACGAAAAACACAGCAGCAGAAGGTCTCGGTCACGGCGAGGAGGGAGCCTGGACGAGGCATGGCAGCAGGAAAACTCGGAGCTCGGCTCCATGGCGTGACGAGGAGGCGAGGTAGAGGCTGCACGGGACGGGCAGAGGAGGAGCCGCGGTCACGACTCTGTTGGAGGCCGACGGGGCAACGCGGGCGCCAAGGCGCTCCTGGCCGACGAGGCAGCAGGACGGGCGGTCCATGGCGCGGGAGGAGACAGGGGCCGGGGCCCTCGGCCTGGAGGCGATGGAGAGGCGAGCCGCGGGATCCGGCCGGCGGGCCTGGAGGCGAAGGGTTCGATGGGAGCTGCGGCCTGGCTGGCCTGGAGACGAGGCAGGTGGCCGGCGCCATCGGCTCTGGGGCGAGGCAGGCGCATCGGAGGCTGGAGAAGAGGCGAGGGGCTCGGGCGTCGAAGCAAGGCCGCGAGGGAAGACGGCGAGGGGAGCTCGGGGCCTGCGGTGGAGGGACTGAGGCCGGAGGGGCGCTGCCGCTCGCGGGGCCTGCGCTGTCTGTTCGGGAGGAGAGGTGAGATGGGATCTGGATCGAAGGGAATCGGGGCTCGGGCCAGAGAGAGATCGACGGGAGAGAGGGTTGCGGCGGACGAAGGGAAAAACGGGGAGGGAGCGAGCGACCTGGGGGTTCGGCTAGGGTTAGGTCACCGCTGGGCCGAGGCGACCTGTATGGGCCGGCTGGACTGGGTAGAAGGGGGAGTTCGGGCCTAGAGGGAGAGATGGCCTAGAATGGCCTAAGAGGCCTGCTGGACTCTGCTGGAGGGAAGGAGGAGAGGGAGGCCTGGCGGCTGGGACCCCTCCTTTTCACTGTTTTTTTTAAAACAGAAAAGAAAGAAGAAGAAAAGGGAAGAAAAGAAAAGGTTAGGGAAGAGATTTAAACACGGAGTTAAATCTCGGGACTCATACAAAATGTAAGGAATTTAATTAAAATAGAAGGAGGGTTTTTGGAAGATGAAAATTCAAACAAGTTTGAATAAATGTCAAACTGTTTGAATTTAGAAAACCCTTTAGATGAAATCCAAATGGGTTGGAATTTCAAGAGATGGCCCTACACATTAGATGTGATTTATGGGAAGATTTGGAACATTTATGGAAGAAGTAAAATTGCAACACAATTTTACTAAAAAGGCCTCAAAGGAAGAAATGAGTTGCAATGGATAAAAGAAAATTGAAGAATGGTGCAATTGTGTTATAGGTGATTCCAAGGAATGGAATATTTTTAAATATAGCTCCCTAAATATTGAGAGGCTTTTATATGTTTTAAAGAGAAGACATCCTTCCCTCGATTTAAATGGACCGAAGGTCCACACAATTTATTTAGGTTGAGATGCAAAATAAAAATGACATGATGGCATGATGACATGATGCAATGCAAAAATAAATAACACAAGCACAATGAAACACACGGGAGACCCGGAACATCTGGAGTCTTCTGGAATCTTCTGGGACGTTGGTCTTCGGGCGTCACAACTCTCCCACACTAACAAAGGATCTCGACCCGAGATCCTAGAGATATCACCGGGTAAAAACGGAAGAGGAAGAGGTAAATTAAAGTTGCTTCTTTGACAAACGAGTGAAACCAGGAACCTTGAGAGGTTGAACAAGTTGAATAAGAGTACAATGGAGATGAACGAAGATGAAACACTCCGTTAGAAAAGAGGAACAAGGAGCATTATGAGAACCTTGTAGGTTGAAAGACATGAAACAAGAGCTTACGAACCAAAAGAATATGAAACTGCAACGGTACAACCAAGGAATAAGAATGACAGAATTTGGGCAGCACTCCGACTGAAAATGAAAGGAATTAACAAGAAATTGAGGAGATGGAGTGATACTTGATGAAAACAACAACATATTGCCTCTGAAATAATTGAAAGAATGGCACAAGGTTAAGAAAGATTCAGACAGCACACCGGTTAAAAGACAGGCAAAACTTGATAAGATGACGGAACTTGAATGAAGAATACAACACTCCGGTTAAATGGACAAGCAAAGGAAAGAACATGATCTCGATAAAAACGAGATGGTGGTTAAAGAGAGCAATATCACAAAACCTCCGGAATGAAAGAATAGAGAATATAGTTCAATGAAAGAAATGAACGGAGAAGAAAATGACAACTTCTCTCAAAATTGAATTTGAAAGAGCGTCATTACGAAGAAGGGTTGAACGGAGTTGTTGGAAAAATCAACAACAAAAAGAATAAGCTCGTTGTGGGCTTATGGAAAACATCTCAAAATTATGAGGTGACAACCAGCCACTAACAGAAATGAATTGCTTGGATTGAGATCAACAAGGAGACGAAAACTTATTTCGCCGGAATGATAATTGAAGAACTTGGGTCATTTATAAGCACCATAATTGCAAAAATCCTTAGGGAAAGCTTTTAGGTGAAATACAACCCAAGATAACTCCAACGAATAATTGAAGGGTTGAAAAGATCTCTTGAACAAGGAAAATGATGGTTTAAATATTTCATTCCTGACAACTTGTGAATCATGAAACATGAAGGAATTGTCAAGAATGACATAACACCATCTTAAAAGATAAGGGAGAAAGAATTGCAATTGGAAAGCATGATGAATAAATGCTTGAGCTCCAACAAGAATCTTGATGAAGACTTCGAGGATGAATTAAAACATGATGAACCACCATGAGAACTCCGGTAATGAAAGCATGAGAAGTGAAAGATGAAAAGAATAAGATTCAAGGCCTGTGATGAATTAGATGGAGGTTTGAAATGATATAATTGAAATAACTTGGAGCTCCGGAAAACAAGATGAACAACTTGAAATCAAGGATATGATATGATGAACAAGCTCCGGGAAAGATATTAAATCACCCTGAAGGAATAAGAATAAGAATTATGTCATGCATCTCCTTCACCAATTTAAATTGATGACAACCAAAGGATTTGGCAAACTACTTATTCTCGTTGCAAAGAATTAAAGAGAGATCTAGCACAAACTTGAGAAAATCTTCAACAAAGCACCGGTAGGATTATGAAAAGAACGAGTGAATTAAAACGATAACAACGGAAGGGTAATCTTGAAAGAACCACCGTAAGAATATGGAGACGAACGAAGAGACATCAATGAAGAATATTTGGAGGATCAAGTTGAAAACTGAGAACGAAGAAAAATTCTGAATTGATGGCCTTCGGAGGATCACAATAGGAGGAATTCATGAAATGCTTCGGACGGGTATGAAAAGAATTCCTCACAAACGGAACAATAATGAGGATGGCATGAAGCTAAAACCACGAATCTTGAAGAGAACATGCCAGGATTAAGAGAAACTCTTCTCTGGTCTTCAAATGTTGAGAATGAAGACGAGAAATGCCATGAAGAATTGTTGAGCACTCCGGAATGAAGAATTAAAAAGGTTGAACCAATGATGAACAAGAATTTGAAAGCGATCTTGGAGAAGGCATGTGACTGATGGGAATCCATACTTACGTCACACTTTGAAAAGAATTTGAGTATAACTCCGGAAAAAAAATAGAGGAGCCAGGTAAGATCCTGGAAAAAGACCTATGGGTTAGGGCCCACTCAAAGAAATCACCGTCGGAAAAGATTGCTTAATAGATATTGCACCGATTGAATTAAATGACTTGAATAAGATGATAATGCTCAAAATAATTTGAACGAATAAAGAATGGAATTATGAATCTTCAGCACTCCGGATATGAATAGCAAGAGGAGAATGATTAATTGGAGCACCGGAATAAGAAAGCATTGTGAAATGAGGAAAAGGATAAGATCAACACCGAAATCTTGGATTACATCCACTGACAGAATTTGAGAACAAAAGAATGATGAACTTGAAATTCTTGAGCATCTTCCTGAGAGATCACCGGATAAGAACATTGAAGGAAAAGAATGAAGAAACATCACATGAATAAAATGGATACTTGATTAAGAATTTCTGGCTCCAAGAAGAAGAAGGGTGGGAGGGTGGGTAAAACAAAGACAACTTGCGATGATTGAAACAGACAAACCGTCAGATTTCTCAACGACGTCCGAATGGAATAACTTGAAGAGAAGGCACACCGGTTGAAAAGGATTAACATGACAAGCTCGATGGTCAAGAAGAATTAGCACTCCCATAGAAATATGAGAACACCGATTAGGAAAAGTATGGAATCAACATTTGGCATCGAAGCAACTCGTATACCAGAATCAAAACAAAACAAAGGGTAGATATGTTTATGAAGAAGATTATGTTGCAACATATCTATCCGAACAGAGAATTGAACGAATGAATTCCGCAGGTACATCAACTGGTCGAGAAGCCACTAGGGAGAACAAAAGATAAATAAAAAGGAACAAGGATCAGATAGAACAAATACAAGATAGAAGCTTCGTTCGACATATTCGTGCTGAAAGCTCATGGAACGTGTTACAAAAGGGTTTTGCAATCCCCGGATCAGCATAGCCAAGGACCCTTTAAGATGCAACTCCCGATCGGAACAACGCCCGTAAAACTACATCACTCAATGTAGAACCCCAAACTCCATATCGTGCATTCATTGGAAGAATGCCTACGAACTACTAGGTGAACCCACCTATTAATTTCCGAAAGTTTCCAGTTATGCAATCTGGTGTTGGCGATACAGGGGAAGCACCACGCACTCAACTCTAAACCTACATCCAGCTGTATCCATCCTTCAACACATAACCAGTTGTTCTCGGAAACCGTTTACCTCGGACCTTCGAAACGCATCCACTATACAAGCTATGGCAATACTCCCGAACTACCTCCCCAGTACTGGGTGATGTCGGGGTTATCTTGCCACTAACCGCATAGGAGAGTTTTCGATGTCGGCCGTCTTAAGTATTCTAGTACTGCCGCGATGGATTTGTGACGACAACACCTCGGAGCTCAACTCCCCGGGACACTGCCACAACCCCTAATGACAGGAGGCATCGAGAACAATGTTCTCGTCACAAAGACATCGGAACAATCCAAACAATACTCGCGAGATCCTAAAAAAAATTTGGTGCGATTTTTGAAAGTAGAAGAGGCAAGAGTAATCGTCAGGAGTCCTCACCAGAGTGAAAAGAGACGAGGAGCAAAAGAAATCCTACCCTCCGATATATATATAGGACTCAAAACATTTTCAAGTGTGTGTCTAGACTCAACCGTCAACGATTCGATCAATCAGTGGGGGCTTCTAGGTCGGAGAAGGCTCTGAATACCAACTTCGTTAATCAAGTTCTTGAAAGTTAAGTGGTCACACCATACCGACCGAGAAGTTACGTGGGAACAAGAAGATCACCTTCGTTTCGAGTACCCTTCCTTCTTCCAGTCCTAGATCTCGGGACAAGATCTTTTCATAGTAGAGGAGAGTTTGTAATGCCCTAGATGTAACACTCTCCAATTATGGCAATATATGTAACTTTGACTTCATCAATTCCATTCTGGCTCTTCTTTCATTTCGGGTTTCTTCGTTTTTTCGTGTGCGTGTGTGCATTTCATCCATGTCATGTTGTCATGTGCATTGCATTGCATTCGTGTTGTCACTTGCATCCGGTCCCACTCGTCTCTTCCCGTTGTCCGTTTCGAGTTCCGACGCTCACACACGTGCTTGTGGCATCCCCGAGTCCTTCTTTCGTGTGTGGCCGTGTAACGTTCCCGGAATGACGTGAGACTTGTCGTGCGTTGTTGTTTTGGTACGTGTAGGCCGCCTGTCAAGTTTCGTCGCGTTTGGAGTTCGTTTGGTACTCCAACGGTTAACCTAGTGGGCTAAAAGAACCTCTTCTTTAAGGCCCAAAACCCCCTCCACAACAGCCCACAAACCCAGCACAACCCTTCCCATCATCTCAGTCGTCGAATCGTGATCGCGTGGCCGAAAACCGCTCCCCATTTGGAGTCTCCTAGCTCCTTGTGCCTATAAATTAGTCCTCCACGTCCATTTTTTCGTCCAAACCCTAGCTCCTCTCCTCCCGCAGCCGCTGGACGTGTCCGTCCGTGCGCCGGACGTGTCCGCCGACGCGCCGGACGAACCAGAGGCCGCCACGTGGCAGTCCCGCTCCCCCGCCGACGCTTCCACTGCGCGGGCCCGCCGGGCCCGAGGCCGGCCCTCGCGGCTCGTTCCCTCCGCCGCCGCACTGCGCCTCGCCCCGCTGCCGTTCTTCCTCTGCTCCGGCCTCGCGCCGCCGTTGCGAGCCCCGCCACCCGTGCCCGTTCAGGCTCGCCGCCGGCTCCTTCCGTGGGCGCCGTCGCCGAAGCCGGACGAGGCCACCGCCGCTGCGGATCCTACCGTCGGGGGCAGCGAGGGGGACTGCCCCGATGCCAGTCCAGCGCCCTAAGGCCCAGCGCCACCACCGGCCCAGTGCGCCTCCGGGTGGGCCTGGCCTTCCCGCGGCCCATCCGTTCGGCCTCCCAGGCGCGAGCCGGCCGCCTCAGCCTCCCCCCGACCTGGGCCGAGCCCATAGGGTGAGCCACCCTCAAACCCTCGCCCGTGCGTGTTTTAGTTAAAATGCGCCCGTTGTGTTTTTTCCTAAGTCAAAACTGCTAAGTCTTTTTCTGCCTTAATAATGTTGCATGTTCATGTGGCTGTATCTTTTTGTGTGTAAGTCCAAATTGTGCATATGACATATCAAAATGATCGTGGTGAGATGCTCTACATTTTGTTCCATTGTGGCAAGCTTGTTTGAGTTCATCTAGAGGTCCTAATCTTCGTGACAAGAGCGCTACTTGTTATAAACTGCTGTAACTTGTTATTTTCATACCATGTTTGAGATGTGATAACTTGGTGCATGTTTATCCAAATGGAGCATATGATATGTCAAAATGTTCATTGTGAAATGCTCTACATGATGGTTGCTGTAGCATTCATGTTATGTGTCATTTTGCCATGTTAATATCTGTTGCAAAAGTGCATGTGGCTGTTAAGTGCTGAAACTTGTTATGAGATGTTGTTTTGACATGCTCTTTGCTATTGATGTGTTTGTCCCCATGTCACATGCCAATATGTTTTAGAATCTCCATCATATGGCTTTGCTGTGGTGCAAACCACTTTCCATGATATGCCTTGAGGTGACTTAAACAAGCTTGTGAACATGCCATGCCAATGTTACTGTTTTATACTTAGTGAAAATTTTGCTAGAAAATTTTGCTAAGTCTGAAATCTGTTATAACCTAATGCTATGTTTGCTTGATGCCCTAGTCAAATTCATGCATGTTTTGGAGTGGCCATTGATCATTCCTTGTTGTCCATGTTTTTGTCTATTTATTCATGCGCTCACTTGCACATATGGCTTGCTGTAGCTTATTTATTTCTTGCTCTCAAGTTGCTATAAATTATAACTGTCTGGTTTTTAACATCATGATCAATTTGGTGTAGCTTGTTGCTATTGATCCATGCCTCCTATGGAGTTGCTCCAATGGAGTTTTTTGCTGTAGGATATGTATAATTCATGTCCATGCTTATTGTCATCATGTTTGGGTGCTGTAGAGTATATATTTCTTGCTCCAAAGTTGCTATGTGGCTGTTAATTTCAGCTTTGCATTGTATCTTGTTTCGTGTATATGTCTTGAACCGTTGCTCCGTTTTGAGCGTGCCCTATATGAAACTTGTGTGATTTTGCATGTAGAATCATAATATCATGTTATTTACATGTTTGGAGTGTGTTTGCTTGATGTTTGGGTGCATCTTGCACCGTTGCCATGCTTGTCTTGTTTTGCTCATATCTTCTAGACCGTAGCTCCGAATTAAACAAACTTTATATGAAACTTGACTAGAATTTCGTGTAGATCATCATGGTGCAAGTTAACTTGCTGTTTAACAACTTTAACTTAAGGTTTGTTCAGATCTGGACCAATTTCAAAATATGCATATGAGGACTTACCTGTTTAGTTGTATGTTGATTCCGACCTCATTTAAACTTGTTGTTTTGTGTTGTTCTTGTGTGCTTCATCCCTTGCCATGAAATGCATCATACTTGCATCATGTTGATTGTGCATTGCACCTTGTTTGATTTTGTGCCATGTTGTGTTCTTGTGATGAGTAGAGCCGGGAGCCGAGACCGAGAACGAGGGTCCTACTGAGGTTGAGTACGAGGAGCCGTCTTACGATCCCATCGATGACTGGACAGGCAAGATGACCTGACCCAGATATCATTACTATCTTTGCCTATTGCTAGAAGTCTCACTCTTTAGCTTATTGCCTCGATGCCCATGTTTGTTTGTCAGCCTCCTATTGTAACAATGAACCTGCCTAACCACCCAACCTAGCAAAACTTTGTTTGGCTACGCAAGCTTCGCTCAGCCCCTCTTATAGCATTGCTAGTTGCAGGAGAAGATTTGAAGATTCTTGCTTCATGTTGAAGTTATTGTTGGGATATCACACTATATAAATTCTTAAACTAAACCATCTATATATTGGTAATGGGTGGAAGGCTAAGCCTCTCTCTTGGTGTTTTGTTCCACTCATGCCGCCCTAGGTACCGTATAAACCAGTGTTATGTTCCTTGATTATGCGTCCCTAACACGGTTGGGGTTTATGGCCTCCCCTTGATAACCCGCTTAGCGCTAAAGCTTTTACAGCATGTCCCAACATTGGTTCTACATTTTCCTAACAACTAAAACTTGCATAGGGAGTTATAAACCCTTTTATTAATCAACAACCCGGGCCAGTGCTCCACATGAGTGTTGGTCCAAACTAGGGGTTATGCGGGGCCACCTCGAGGGAACTCAAGGGCTGGTAAAAACCTGTAGAATCGCCCATCCGGTCATGGCCTGAGACGAGATACGCGTCGCTACTATCAAGGTGTCGGCACGCCGGGAGGATTTGCTGGATTAGTTTTACCTTAGTCGGAATATCTTGAGCACGGGATTCCGAGAATACTTGGGTCTTCCCACCTTGGAGTTGCGACTCCACATATCATGAGCTTGTGATGGGCTAAGTTGGGACACCCCTGCAGGGTTTTGAACTTTCGAAAGCCGTGCCCGCGGTTATGTGGCAGATGGGAATTTGTTAATTTCCGGTTGTAGAAAACTTGACACCATGTTCAGAACACACTACCAACGTGAGTAACTGTGACGGTCATTTTCCGAAAGGGGTTCCGGAAGTGAACACGATGGGGTTATGTTTGACGTGCTTAGATAGGATCACTTCGTGATCACTTCGATGCTCGTGGCACTTCTCTTCTCGCTCTATACACGTAAGCTAGTGCTAGTGCAGCTGCAACCTTTATTTTTCTTCAGCCTTGTTCCACACCCAAGGCTTAGATAGTTTTGCTACCCGGGAACGGGATTGCCGAGTCCTCCGTGGCTCACAGATTCTACACAACACTAGATGCAGGTACCATGGTGAACTACACAGGTGACGGCATAGAGCTGTACTGGGAGTTTGACGAAGAACGTGAGCGATACTATGTGCACTATCCCGATGATCAGTAGTGGCTTCTACTAGGGGCGATTCGGACCTTATGGCTTGATTTATTTGGTATCTTTCATTTGGATCTTCATCCGTAGTCGGACTGTGATGTTATTTGGATGATGATTGGTTATGTAATGTATTGTGTGATGTCGCGAGTGTAAGCCAGCTACTCTTTTGCCATTTCATCCCTATTTTTACATGAGTCGTGCAAAGATACCATACTTGAGATCATTCTAGTATGAGTTTATACCTTTAAGTCATGCCTCGACACGTAGGAGGTATAATATCATACTGGGCATTACAGTAGTCTTGGATCATTTCAACCCAACGAGTCTGACGGAGGTTAAGGTTTGGCTGGGTGAAGATGTACTTCAGGCTCTTGTGATCGGTGAAGATGTCCACTTTTCTGCCCAACAGAAGGTGTCTCCACGTGATCAAGGCATGAACAATTGCTGCTAGCTCAAGATCATGTGTGGGGTTATTCTTCTCATTTGGTTTAAGCTGACGTGAAGTGTATGCAACGATCTTCTTGTCTTGCATGAGAACACCGCTGAGACCTTGCAATGAAGCATCACAGAACACTTCATAAGGCTTGGACTCATCCGGAGGAGTAAGAACCAGAGCATAAATGAGCTTCTCTTTGAGTGTCTTGAATGCCACATCACAATCAGGAGTCCACGAGTAATTGACATTCTTCTGCAATAGGTTGGAAAGAGGCTTGGCAATCTTGGAGAAGTTCTCAACTCACCTTATGCAATAGCTTGCGAGACCGAGGAAACTTCGGAGTTGTTTGACATTCTGAGGAGGTTCCCAATTGACAATAGCTTCAACCTTCTCAGGGTTAACAGAAATGCCCTCAACAGAGATAATATGGCCAAGATAGAGGACTTTATCAAGCCATAATTCACACTTGGAGAATTTCGCATAGAAACGGTGCTCAAGGAGCCTGTCAAGGACCAAACGGAGGTGCTTGGCATGGTCTTCTTTATTCTTGGAGAATACCAAGATATCATCGAGGTAGACGAGAACAAATTCATTTGTGTAGGGGTTGAATATGAAGTGCATCATCCGAGATAAGGTGGGTGGAGCATTTTCAAGCCCGAAGGACATGACCGTGTACTCGTAGGAGCCATAACTCATTCTGGAAGCGGTCTTGGGAATATCCTCTTCACGGATACAAATCTGGTGGTAGCCCATCCGAAGATCAAGCTTCGATAAAACCTTGGCTGCTTTGAGCTGCTCGAATAGTTCATTGATATTGGGGAGCGGGTACTTATTCTTTATTGTCTTCTTGTTCAAAGGCCGGTAATCAACGCATAATCGTTCCGTACCATCCTTCTTCTTAACAAAAAGAACACCACAGCCCCAAGGAGAAGTACTTGGTCTGATCAGACCCATTCGTTCTTGCTCATCGAGTTGTTTCTTCAGCTCCTTCAACTCTTTAGGAGAAAGCTTGTACGGACGCCGACAGGCTGGCTAGGTACCAGGTTAAAGTTCAATGACAAATTCAATTGGACAGTTGGGAGGCATGTCTGGAAGCTCTTCAGGGAATACATCCTCATATTCACAAACCACCGAAATCTAGGAAATGGCATTAATATCGCCCTTCTCATTGAGAGAGAATAGCTTGATTGTGTTATCTCGAGCTGCGAAGATAATCACGTCTTCGGAAGGATGAGTTAGATTGACCTCCTTGTTTGCACAATCAATAAGAGCATCATGCTTCGAGAGCCAATCCATCCCAAGAATAAGATCAATGTCTGAGTTGCCGAGAATAACCGAGGAAACCAAAAAACTGTAATCAACCATATGAATAGAGATATCTGGAGCCACCATACTAGAAGTCATGTGTTTGCCCGGAGAAATAATTTGCAACTTCTCTGGTAAGGCCACTGTGTCCATGTTGTGCTTAGATGCAAATGAACATGACATGAAGGAAAGTGATGCACCAGAATCAAACAAGACTTTTGCAGGAATAGAGCTAACTGGAAGATTACCAATTATCACATTAGAAGAATTCTCTGCTTGAGCTGCATTCATCAGGTTCACTCTTGCATGCTCGGGATTGTGTTTGACAATAGCATTGTTGACAGGTGGAGGAGGCGGAAGGCGCCTCTGGTTGGTGCACTTTTTTGGAATAGTGATCCTTCAGACCACATTTGTAGCAAGTGACCTCTGAAACTGGACGAGAAGGAGGAACACTTGGTCTTGGAGCTTGGAACTGAGACTTGGACTGGTTGCTTGGGTTGGGTGGGTGGGAGAATCCACGACCACCTGAGTGCTTGTTGTGACTCGGAGGACGGAGCACTGAAGGAGGCGGTAGCCAGAACTTCTGCTGCTTGGCAACCACTTGAGAGGAAGAGGAGGAGTGAATAACATCTCTTATCCTCTTCTTGGAAGCTTCACATTTGAGCCGAGCTGCCTCTTGCTTGAGAGCCATGTTGTAGAATTGATCAAATTCATCTGCCTCAAATAGAGTGAGTGCAAGTTGGAGTTCATCTTTCAGACCACCTCGGAACTGGTAGATTTTGCTCTTGGCATCGGGGATGTCTTGCTTCGCATAACGGGCAAGATGCTGGAACTTGACATTGTATTGGTAGACAGACATGGTGCCTTGCTTCAGATTGTGGAATTGCTCACGCATGCCTTCAATGACACTGGTAGGAATGTGATGAGAACAGAAATCGTGGCAGAAGTCAGTGCACGAGATCTCACGACCCGCTCTGGAGTCTTTGTACTGTTGCCACCAATCTACAGCTTGATCTTTGAGTTGGAAAGCGGCAAACTTGACATAATCCTCAGGTCTGACGTTACTTCACTCAAAATGCTTCTTGATGTCTGTGATCCAATCTTCAGCATCTAGCGGATCCACAGAGTAACTGAAAGGCTTGGGCTGATTTTCCAGGAATTGGTTCAGAGTAGCAAAGTGAGGCTGATTGAACAGATTTCCTTGGCCTTGGTTCCCTTGATTGCCTTGATTTGCTTGATTGGCTTGAAAACTCTGCGTCATTTGCATGAGCATCTGAGTGTTCTGATTGGTTGCCTGCATAATCGCTCTCCATGCCTCAGACGGAGGAGGAGGGGAAGGTGGACGCTCTTCTTCACCCTCTGGGTTCTGACTGGGAACTTTCTTAGGTGCCGTCCTGAAGATGATGACAACGGTTAGCCATTGAAGCAAATAATAGATAAGCTGAATCAACGGCTAGATATTTGCAACATATAGTCTTCACAATGAACATTCGAACAAAAATTGAACGAATGAATTCCATATCTTAATGTTACATCAACTTGTCGAGAAGCCACTTGGGAGAACAAAATGATAGAATAAAACAACAAGGTACAGATGGAACAAATAGATAATAAAGGTTTCGTCCCATATGTTCGTGCTGAATGCCCCATGGCACGTGTTACAAAGGGCATTGCAATCCCCGGATCAGCATAGCCAAGGATCCTTTAAGATGCAACCCCCTAGTGCAACAACGCCCATGATAGCCTCTCCACTAGATGTTGAACTCCAACCTCATATCATGCACCCGTTGGAAGATTACCTACGAGCTAATTGAATCCCACCTATTAATTCCCGAAGATTTCGGGTTATGCAATCTGGTGTTGGGGATACAGGGGAAGCACCGTGCACTCAACTCTAAACCTACATCCAGCTATATCCATCCGTCAACATGTAACCAGTCATCTTCGGAAACCGTTTACCTCGGAACTTCGAAACGCATCCGCTATACTAGCTGTGGCAATACTCCCGAACTATCCCCCCAGTACTGGGTGACGTCGGGGTTATCTCACCACCAGACATGCATAGAAGACTTTTCAATGTCGGCCGCCTCTGGTATTCTAGAACCGCTACGATACATTTGTGACGACAACACCTCGGAGCTCAACTCCCCGGGACACTGCCACCACCCCAAAATGACAGGAGGCACTAAAACAATGTTCTCGTCACAAAGATATCGAAACAATCCAAACAATACCCGCATGATCCTAAAAAAAATTAGGTGAAATTTTGAGAATAGTGAAGTTAAAACAACGTCAGGAATCCTCACCAGAGTGACGAAGGGGATGAGGAGTAAAAAAAATCCTACTCTCCGATATATATACAGGACTCAAAACATTTTGTGTGTGTGCCTAGACTCAACCGTCAGCGGTTCGATCAATCAGGGGCTCCTAGGTTGGAGAAGGCTCTGATACCAACTTGTAATGCCCAGGATGCGAATATATCTCCTACGTGTCGAGGCACGACTTAGAGACATAAGCGCATTCTAGAATGATCGCAAGCATGGTATCTTTGCACAACTCATGTAAAAGTTCAGGGATGAAAGAGTAAAATAGTTGGCTTACACTCGCCACGTCACACAATGAATACAATAGCATACATTCATCCAAATAACACAGGGTCCGACTACGGACGAAATCCAAACGAGAAAAGATACCACAACCACAAGCCCTGATCGCCCCTAGTAGGAACCGCTACTGATCGTCGGGATACGTAACATAAAAACGACCACGCTCTTCATCGAACTCCCATTGAAGTTCTGATCCATCTCCTGCATCGTACTCGGCTGTACCTGCATCTGGTGCGTGTAGTAATCTGTGAGCCACAAGGACTCAGCAATCCCATTCCCGGGTATCAAAACTAACAAAGCCTTTAGGCATGGAGAGGTAATAAAGTGTTTGCAGCAAGCACTAAGAACCTAGCTTACGAATTCAGAGCGAGATGAGAATATGTGCAACGGTCGCCAAGTTAATCAAGAAGTGATCCTAGCTACTCACGTTCATGCATAACCCCATCATGTTCACTTCCCGAAGCCATTCGGAAAGAGACCATCACGGTTACTCACACAGGTAGTGTATTCTTAAGGATATGGTGTCAAGTTATCTACAACCGGATATTAACAAATTCCCATCTGGCACATAACCGCGAGCATGGCTTTCGAAAGTTCAAAACCCTGCAGGGGTGTCCCAACTTAGCCCATCACAAGCTCACGATCTGCAGAGTCGCAACTCCAAATTGGGAAGACCCGAGTATTCTCGGAATCCCATGCTCAACATATTTCGACAAAGGTAAAACTAATCCAGCAAGACCTCCCGGCGTGCCGACACCCTGATAGTAGTTGCGTGTATCTCATCTCAGGCCACGACCGGATGGGACATCCTACAGGAAAATACCAATCCTTGAGTTTCCCCATGGTGGCCCCGCAGTCTGCCCAGTTTGGACCAACATTCATGAGGAGCACTGGCCCGGGTTGTTGATTAAGAACTCGGGTTTATAACTCCCTATGCAAGTTCTAGTTGTTAGGCAAATGTAGTACCAATGTTGGGCCTTGCTGGAAAAACTTTAAGCAGAGAGAATTATCAAGGGGGCGCATAAACCCCAACCGTGTGAGGAACGCAAAATCAAGAACATAACACCGGTTTATCGGGTCCTAAGGTGGCATGAGTGGAACAAAACACCAACCAGAAGGCAAAGCCTTCCACCCACTACCAATATATATGTGCATTAATTTAATTAAGATATATATTGTGTTATCCCAATAAAACAAGTCCAAACATGGAGCAATATTCAAACTTCACCTGCAACTAGCAACACTATAAGAGGGGCTGAGCAGAAGCGTAGCCAATCAATGGTTTGCGAGGGAGGTGGTTAGAGTGTTTCATGGCAACATAGGAGGCTGACAGACATGAATAGGCATCGAGGCATAACTAAAGAGCGAGACAAATAGCAAGGCAAAGATAGAGGTGATATCGGGGAACAGTCATCTTGCCTGTTAAGTCAATGGAGGGATGGTAAGACGGCTCCTCAAACTCAGTCTCGACAAGATCCTCGAACTCGGTATCGGCTCTCGGCTCTACCCAACACAAGAGCACAACAACGGTACAAGATCAATCACGGTGCAATGCACAAACATCATGATGCAAGACATGACATGGGATGCAAGTATGATGTGCGTATGCATGAGGATGCTCTCGAGCCTAAGGAGAAGATGATGGAAATGGCTTCATCTTGGGAAACCAAGTAAGCCACTGGATAGATGGGAAGATTTCGGTCGAAAACGATATAAGGATCATGGGAAACGGATACACGATTTGCAAATGACAAGCAAAACAAGATGCAATGCAAAACTACAGTTAACAGCCACATGGCATATTTGGAGCAAGGTTTAATTATGCTACAACACCCAAACAAGAAAGCAAAAAGGCATGGCAAGAACATATATAACATGCTCTTCAAGAATAACCACGTGGCTACATCTACAACATACTAGAACATGTCACAAACAGCATGGCAAAAGTGCAAAAGTTTATCCAGACTTAGTGAAATCTGGGCATGGCAGCAACAATGACGAGTAGGCATGTTGGCAAGCTTGTGCAACTTAACCCAAAGCATATCAGGGCATGTGAATATAACCAACGGCAAGAAGACATGTTTGTGAAGCTACTCATGGCAAGAACATGGTCATAGGATGCATAGAACACTAGCTATTCACATGAAAAAATTGAACTTGCTGATAACAGTCTGACAGAAACATTTTATAGCAACTTGAGAGCATGAACTCAACAAGCTGCATCAAGCTATCATGGCAAACAAGGGCATGGATAGCTAGAGCATAACATATACATCAAGGTACACCCACTGGACAACTCTAACCATGCACAACAAAGACGGTAGCCTCATGGAAACATGGCATAAAAGATAACAGATTCACCCTTAGCAGAAATTTAACATCATGATGGCATGTTAACAAGCTTGTTGCACTCATCTCAAGGCATATCATGGCATGAAAATAAGTCTATCATGTAGAGCACATTCCAATGAGCAAAAACCATGTTGACACCTAGCTCATATGACATATGGATTAATATACACAAACAAGACAACACATCATCTCATAACAATTCCAGAAACTTATCAGCCACATGCACTTTTGCAACAAGGTTAAACATGGCATAATGCAACCTATCATGTATATAAAAGCATCCATATTGAAGAGCATCACAAGACGAACATTTTGACATATCATACACTCCATTTAGACCAACATGCACCAAGTTGTGACCTCACGAACATGCCAACAAAATGTTAACATACCACTAGTGCTGAAACAGTAACATCACGAAGCAGTCTTGCAACAAAGATTAAGACAACTAGATGAACCCTAACATGCATGAAACTGATGCTAACATGTAGAGCACTTCGAGACAAACATTTTGATATATCATATGCGCAAAACGGAGCAGCGAGCACAAAGTTACCACATGATGAAGGAGGCAACAAATTTACAAAGATCCAAGACGGCGGTGGCGGCGGAGCGGACCGGAGCTGCGGGAGGCGCGCGGTGCGGGCGGCGGGAGCGCTCGGGCTGGGCAGGCCCGAGTCTGGCCCCGCGGGCCGCGGCGGCGGGAGGAGAGAGAGATGGCGGTGGAAGGTGACGTGTCGCGCTGTGATTGGCTCGGGCGCGTCCGGCGGCGCGGAGGAGCTCGGGCTAGGGTTTCGTCCGCAAAATCCAGGGGGAGTGGCTGTTTTATAGGTAGAGGGAGCTAGGAGTGTCTAAATGAGGTGCGGTTTTCGCCCACACGATAACGATCCAACGACCGAGAACATGGTGGTGGTTATGCTGGGCTAGTGGGCTGGTGTGGAGGGGTGTTGGGCCAAAAGAAATAGGGGTTTTTGGCCCACGTGGTTAACCGTTGGAGTATCAAACGACCTCCAAATGTTGACAGGCGGTCTACCGGTGATATACCAAGACGACTTGACAACTCTCGGCCCATTCCGAGGATGTTCTTAACCCACTCACGAAACAAAGGCTTGAGAGTTGCAACGGGTGCCTCGCGAGAGAGTCGGAACCCGAAACGGACAACGGAGACGATGCAACTACCACACGGATGCAAGTGAGACTATGCCAATGCAATGCACATAATGAAAATGACATGGTGACATGCAACACACGCACAAGGCAAAAACGAAGAAACCAGAAATGGAGGAAGAGCCCAGAATGGAATTGATTAAGTCAACGATGCATATATTGCCATAAATGGAATTGTTACATCCGGGGCGTTACAGCTGCGTCAGCAACTGACTTGGTCAAACATTTCCTTGTGGAGTGAATTTTGCACTGCACATGTTGCTGAGTTTCCCATGCTCTCTACAGACTAGTCATGTCATGAGCGTCTACTAATACTCTGCAAAGCTTCTCGATCATTCCTTGTGTAATATGGTGCAAACAGTGACTACTTCTTTCTGCAAAGTGGAAAGACCAACTAGGCCCAATAATGCAATAGTTTTCCTAACACATTGGCTCCTTTTGTGCAGTTCAATTAAAATCAAAGTCGAAATAGAACCGAGCAGAAGTTTTGATATCCCTGTATACAACTATAGGTATAAAGGAAACAATTACTGAGAAATAACGGTTGATGACTTATACTCGCAGAAGAAAAAAATATCTACCTTATCTTAATGGGAAACAAAGTTGGAGAGTAGCAATTCTCAAACAGTGTGATTCATTCATATTAACTGAGACATTATCTTAACAATACCTTGTTTCAACTTGTATAAAGAACGACAAAGCAGAAATGTACCATTCCTAAGACAATGCAACTGATTCATATTAACGGAGATATTATCTTAACAATACCTTAGTTAAACATGTAGAGAGAACTACAAACCAGGATCGTACCATTTGTAAAACACTGTAACTGATATATATTAACAGAGACATTATCTCAACAATACATTTCCTAAACATGTAAAATATTGACGGAAACAATCACTGGAGGGGGCCCACACCCTGTCCAAAAGGGTGGGGGGCGCGCCCCTACCTTGTGGGCCCCTGTAGCTCCACCGACGTAAACTCCAACTCCATATAATCTCTTTCGGGGAGAAAAAAAATCAGAGAGAAGATCCCATCGCGTTTTACGATACAGAGCCACCGCCACCTCACGTTCTTCATCGGGAGACCTGATCTGGAGTCTGTTCGGGGCTCCAAAGAGTGGAGATCGTCGCCGTCGTCATCATCAACCATCCTCTATCACCAATTTCATGATGCTCACCACCGTGCGTGAGTAATCCCGTCATAGTCTTGCTGGAGGTGATGGGTTGGATGAGATTTATCATGTAATCGAGTCAGTTTTGTTAGGGTTTGATCCCTAGTATCCACTATGTTATGAGATTGATGTTGCTATGACTTTGTTATGCTTAATGCTTGTCACTAGGGCCCGAGTGCCATGATTTCAGATCTGGACCTATTATGTTTTCATGAATATATTTATGTTCTTGATCGTATCTTGCAAGTCTATAGTCACCTACTATGTGTTATGATCCGGCAAACCCGGAGTGACAATAACCGGGGCACTTCCCGGTGATGACCATAGTTTGAGGAGTTCATGTATTCACTAAGTGCTAATGCTTTGGTCTGGTACTATATTAAAGGGAGGCCTTAATATCCCTCAGTTTCCACTAGGACTCCGCTGCCACAGGAGGGTAGGACAAAAGATGTCATGCAAGTTCTTTTCCATAAGCACGCATGACTATATTCGGAATACATGCCTACATTATATTGATAAATTGGAGCTAGTTATGTGTCACCCTAGGTTATAACTGCTACATGATGAATATTATCCGACACCTATCATTGTCGATCCATTGCCTACGAGTTCGTTCCATATTGATACTTGCTTTGTTACTTTTGTTACTACTGCTGTCACCATCACTACAAAACTGCTACTGTTACTTTTGCCACCGTTACCATTACTTCCATATTACTTTGCTACTAAATACTTTGCTGTAGATATTAAGTTTTCCATGTGTGGTTGAATTGGCAACTCAACTGCTAATACTTGAGAATATTCTTTGGCTCCCCTTGTGTCGAATCAATAAATTTGGGTTGAATACTCTACCCTCGAAAACTATTGCGATCCCCTATACTTGTGGGTTATCAAGACCTTTTTCTGGTGCCGTTGTCGGAGAGCGTAGCTTTATTCTCTGAGTCACTTGGGATTTATATCTGCTGATCACTATGATGCCATTAAAAGGTTATAGAAACAAGATCGTTCCCTCTAGAAAGAGGGGAGGTAAGGAATAGCCATCTAGCTCTGCACTTGATTCACCATCTATTTTGAGTAAACTTGCGACAACTACACCTGCTACTGATTCTGATATGTCACATGATATTGATGATGCCACTTCTATTATGAATGATTCTTATGATGAAATTGTGCCATTGGATGAATTACTTGATAAACATCTTGCTAGAGCCAATACTATTGATTATGCTGAAGATGATGATATTTCTGAAACTGGTGAAATTATTGGTACTACAAACTTTGAAACACCTGTTAGACCTACTTCCCCTAGATATGAATTGCCTATTGTTCCTGAGGGATATGTTATGGAAGGATAAATAACTAGAGACTTTCTTGCTTGTGAGGATAGGAATGATCTTAAGAAATTAGTACGCAAGTGGAAAGAACAATCTTTGAATGCTAGAATGCAATATGATCCCGAATTTGCTACTTCACCGATCCATGTTACTAATAAGGATTGTGAATTCTCTGTCAATCCTGAGTTAATTACTTTAGTTGAATCTGATCCTTTTCGTGGTTGAATCTCAAACTGTTGTGGCACATCTTACTAAATTAAATAATATAGCCAGCCTATTTGCTCATGAGGATTTTTTTTACTATTATTATATTCTTAAGTTGTTTCCTTTCTCATTAAAGGGTGATGCTAAGTTATGGTTTAATTATCTTGCTCCTAGTTGTGTGCGTAGTCCCCAGGATATGTTTTACTACTTCTCTGCAAAATATTTTCCTACTCATAAGAAACAAGCTGCCTTACAGGAAATAGTTAAATTTATGCAAATTGAAGAAGAGAGTCCCCCACAAGCTTGGGGGAGGCTTCTCCAATTACCTAATGATTTGCCTGATCATCCTCTCAAGAAGAATGAAATACTTGATATCTTTTATAATGGACTAACCAATGCTTCTAGGGACCACCTAGATAGTTGTGCTAGTCGTGTTTTCAGGGAACAAACTGTTGAACAAGCTGAAAATTTATTGAATAATATATTGAGTAATGATAATGATTGGACTCTTCCTGAACCAACTCTGAAGCCAACTCCGAAGAAAAGGGGTATTCTATTTCTCAGTCCTGAAGATATACAAGAGGCAAAGAATTCAATGAAAGAAAAAGGTATTAAAGCTGAAGATGTTAAGAATTTACCAACCGTTGAAGAAACATATGGTCTTAATAAACCGACACAGGTAGTAGAGGTAAATTCTCTCTATAGATTTTATGAAGGTGATATTCCTCATAATAAGCCTGCTAGCCAATGCTTAGATTAGTTTGATAATTTTATTGTTAAACAAGAAGACTTCAATGCTTATGTTAGCAGACAACTAAAACGTAATGCTTGCATGCTTGACCGCATGGGTGATCTTGTGACTAGAACTTCTAATGATCTTAAACTTATTAGTAAACATGCTTCAATGGTTACCACTCAAGTAGAAGAAGTACTTTAGGCACAAAATGATTTGCTTAATGAGTTGAATAGTAAGAATAATGATAAAGCTATTATGGTTGCAACTAGAGGTGGTAAAGTAACTCAGGAACCTTTGTATCGTGAGGGCCATCCTAAGAGAATTGAGCAAGATTCTCAGAGAATTAATACCGACAAATCTTGTAGTAAAAAGAAATAGAAAACTGATAGGACTTTGCCTGCTTCTAGTGAACCTATTACCGATACACCTAAGAATCCCAATAATATTTTTATTTTTGATGCCGAGACTCAGTCTGGTAATGAACATGAACCTAGTGATAATGTTAATGACGATGTTCATACCGATGCTCAACCTAGTAATGACAATGATGTAGAGATTGAACCTCCTGTTGATCTTGATAACCCACAATCAAAGAATCAATGTTATGATAAGAGAGACTTCATTGCCAGGAAGCATGGTATAGAAAGGGAACCATGGGTTCAAAACCCATGCCCTTTCCTCCTAAACCATGCAAGAAAAAGGATGATGAGGATTTTGAATGCTTTTGTGAGATGATTAGACCTATCTTTTTGCGTATGCGTTTGACTGATATGCTTAAAATGCCTCCTTATGCTAAGTATATGAAAGAAATTGTTACTAATAAAAGAAGATAGCGGAAGCTAAAATTTCCACCATGCTTGCTAGTTATACTTTTAAGGGTGGAATACCAAAGACACTTGGAGATCCAGGAATACCCACTATACCATGCTCCATTAAAGGAAACTATGTTAAAACTGCTTTATGTGATCTTGGTGCCGGTGTCAGTGTTATGCCTTTCTCTTTATATCTTAGACTTGAATTGAATAAGTCGACACCTAATGAAATTTCTTTGCAAATGGCTGATAAATCAACTGCTATACCTATCGGTATTTGTGAGGATGTGCCTGTTGTGGTTGCAAACGTTACTATCTTGACGGACTTTGTTATTCTTGATATCCCCGAGGACGACAATATGTCGATTATCCTTGGTAGACCCTTTTTGAATACTGCAGGGGCTGTTATTGATTGCAACAAAGGCAATGAAACTTTTCATGTAAATGGTAATGAGCATATGGTACATTTTTCGAAGAAACAACCTCAAGTCAATAGCGTCAATTCTATTGGAAAAATTTCAACTATTGCTATTGGAGGTTTTGAATTCCCTCTTCCTACCGTTAAGAAGAAATATGATATTCTTATTGCTGGGGACATGCATATCCCCATTGAGGTAACCTAGTGTTATTTGAAAATTCTCCGATTTTATGTTATTCGAAAGAAGTTTGTTAATGAGACTTGATCAACCTCATTGACGGATTCCTTTTGATGAGCATGAGATTGATGAATTTAGAGAACACCACCTTCTGTACCCAACTTCTAATTTCTGTTATTTAGACTAAATAAAGCAAAATAATATTATTTGTCTATTTTCTGAATAATCCGTGCAATAATAATATTAATAATGTCCCAAAAATAAAAATTCTCCAAATGCCCTAAAAATTTAATATGTTTTTTAGAATATTTTAAGATTTTTGGCACGGAGTATGCAAATGGGGGCTGCACCAGTGGGCCACAAGGGTGGAGGGCCCACCCTACCCCCTAGTGCCCCCTGTCCTTGTGGGCCCCACGTGGCCCCGTCCACTTATTCCAGCACCCATCCTCTCCTTCTTCCTCCAGAAAAAATCATCCACCGGCTCAAACCCGTGTTCTAGCTCATCTTGCTGCCATTTTCGATCTCCTTGCTCAATCCCTCGTTTGGAAAACTGTTTTGGGGGATTGTTCTTCGGTATGTGACTCCTCCAATAGTCCAATTAGTTTTTGTTCTCGTGCTCTATTTATTGATTTTTTTCCTGCTGTGGTGACCTTGCTCTTGAGCTTGCATATCAAAATTTTATGGTCCAAAGTAGTTTTGATGCATGATATAGCCTCTAGACACATGTATGAGTAGTTGTCATCAATTTTGTTGTCTTTGGTTCACTTTTATTTTGAGTCATTAAAAATTTCAGAATTTCACAGAAAAGAAAATGTCTAGGAGAACATATCAAGGTGGCCTTCAAGAAAGCAAGCACCGAGGCTCGCGATACGTGAACCGGACCCTGAACCACCAAGAGATGCTCAAGTGCGGCCATGTGAATGGCCGTCGGATGAATTTATGATTTGCGCAGGGTTCAAGGATGAGTTTGATGCATACATATGATACGTCCATTTTGCATCATGCTTTTATGTTGATATTTATTGCACTATGGGCTGTTATTACACATTATGTCGCAATACTTATGCCTTCTCTCTCTTATTTTACAAGGTTTACATGAAGAGGGAGAATGCCGGCAGCTGGAATTCTGGGCTGGAAAAGGAGCAAACATTGGAAACCTATTTTACACAACTCAAAAAGCTCCAAAACTCCACGGGACACCGTTTCAGAAAATATAAAAAAATATCTGGCGAAAGAGATTCATCAGGGGGGCCACCACCTGTCCATGAGGGTGGGGGGCGCGCCCCCCTCTCTAGGCGCGCCCCCTGCCTCGTGGGCCCCCCGATGCCCATATTCTCCTATATGAGGTGTTTTAACCTGGAAAAAATCAGAAGGAGGCTTTCGGGACCAGACGCCGCCGTCTCGAGGCGGAACCTTGGCGGAAACCAATCTAGGGCTCCGGCGGAGGTGTTATGACGGGGATACTTCCCTCCGGGAGGGGGAAATCGTCACCGTCGTCATCACCATCCACTCTCACATCTTGGGGAGGGTTATCTTCATCAACATCTTCATCAGCACCATCTCCTCTCAAACCCTAGTTCATCTCTTGTATCCAATCTTTGTATCCAAACCTCAGATTGGTACCTGTGGGTTGCTAGTAGTGTTGATTACTCCTTGTAGTTGATGCTAGTTGGTTTACTTAGTGGAAGATCATATGTTCAGATCCATTATGCATATTAATACCCCTCTGATCATGAACAATATTATGTCTTGTGAGTAGTTACTTTTGTTCCTGAGGACATGCGAGAAGTCTTGCTATAAGTAGTCATGTGAATTTGGTATTCGTTCGATATTTTGATGAGATGTATGTTGTCTCTCCTCTAGTGGTGTCATGTGAACGTCGACTACATGACACTTCACCATTGTTTGGGCCTAGAGGAAGGCATTGAGAAGTTATAAGTAGATGATGGGTTGCTAGAGTGACAGAAGCTTAAACCCTAGTTTATGCATTGCTTCGTAAGGGGCTGATTTGGATCCACTTGTTTCATGGTATGGTTAGGTTTACCTTAATACTTCTTTTGTAGTTGCGGATGCTTGCATTAGAGGTTAATCATAAGTTGGAGGCTTGTCCAAGTAAGGAAAACACCCAAGCACCGGTCCACCCACATACCAAATTATCAAAGTACCGAACGCGAATCAGATGATCGTGATGAAAACTAGCTTGACGATAATTCCCATGTGTCCCCGGGAGCGTTTTCCTTCATATAAGAGTTTGTCCAGGCTTGTCATTTGCTACAAAAAGGATTGGGCCATCTTGCTGCACCTTATTTACTTTTACCTTTTGTCACTTGCTACCAATTACCTTATCACAAAACTATCTATTACCGATAATTTCAATGCTTGCAGAAAATACCTTACTGAAAACTGCCTATCATTTCCTTCTGCTCCTCGATCGGTTCGACACTCTTACTTATTGAAAGGACTACGATAGATCCCCTACACTTGTGGGTCATCAAGACTCTTTTCTGGCGCCGTTGCCGAGGAGTGAAGCGCCTTTGGTAAGGAAAAAATTATAGTGTGCTGAAATTTACTGTCACTTGTTACTATGGCTCATCATCCTTTGAGGGGCTTGTTCGGGGTATCTTCACCCTGACCAGAAGAGCAAAGAGTTGCTCCTCAACCTACTGCACCTACTGAAAATGTTTGCTTTGAAATTCCTTCGGGTATGATAGAGAAACTGCTAGATAATCCTATTACAGGAGATGGAACACTACATCCCGATTTACACCTAATCTATGTGGATGAAGTTTGTGGATTATTTAAGCTTGCAGGTATGCCCGAGGATGTTATCAAGAAGAAGGTCTTCCCTTTATCTTTGAAAGGAGATGCATTGACATGGTTTAGGCTATGCGATGATATTGGATCATGGAACTATAATCAACTGAAGTTGGAATTTCATCAGAAGTTCTACCCTATGCATCAGGTTCATCGTGATCGTAATTATATATATAATTTCTGGCCTCGCGAAGGAGAAAGCATCGCTCTAGCTTGGGGGAGGCTTAAGTCAATGTTATATTCATGCCGCAATCATGAGCTCTCAATAAAAATGACCATTCAAAATTTTTATGCTCGGCTTTCTCTAAATAATAGCACCATGCTCGATAATTCTTGTTCTAGTTCTTTTATGATGAAGACCGTTGAATTCAAATGGGATTTATTGGAAAGAATTAAACGCAACTCTGAAGATTGGGATCTCAACGAAGGTAAGGAGTCAGGTATGACCCCTAAGTTTGATTGTGTTAAAGATTTTATGGATACCGATGTTTTCCGTGAATTTAGCACTAAATATGGACTTGACTATGAGATAGTAGCTTCTTTCTGTGAATCTTTTGCTACTCATGTTGATCTCCCCAAGGAGAAGTGGTTTAAATACCACCCTCCCATTGAAGTAAAAGTAGTTGAACCTGTTAAAGTTGAAGAAAATACTATCACTTATAATGTTGATCCTATTGTTCCTACTACTTATATTGAGAAACCACCTTTGCATGTTAGAATAAAGGATCCTGCTAAAGCTTCAACTGTGGTTCGTAAGAGTAGTACTAGAACACCTACACCCTCTGAGCAAATTAAAGTTGAACCTAGTGTTGCTATGGTTAAAGATCTCTTGGTAGAAAATTTAGATGGACATGTTATTTACCTCCAAGAGGAAGCTGCTAGAATATCCAAACCCGATGCTAGGAATAAACATAGACCTATTGTAGGCTTGCCTGTTATTTCGGTCAAAATAGGAGATCATCGCTATCATGGTTTATGTGACGTAGGTGCTAGTGCGAGTGTAATACCTATATCCTTATATGATGAAATTATGCATGATATTGCACCCGTTGAGCTAGAAGGTATTGATGTCACTATTAAGCTTGCCAATAGAGACACTATTTCACCTATTGGGATTGTTAGAGATGTTGAAGTCTTGTGTGTGAAAGTTATATACCCTGCTGATTTTCTTGTTCTTGGTTCCTCACAAGATGATTTTTGTCCCATTATATTTGGTAGACCCTTCTTGAATACTATTAATGCTAAGATAGACTGCGTGAAAGATATTGTTACTGTTGGTTTAGGGGATATGTCTCATGATTTTAACTTTGCTAAATTTCATAGACAACCCCATGATAAAGAATTACCTAGTAAGGATGAAATTATTGGTTATTCTTCTATTGATGTGCCTCCTAGCGATCCTTTAGAACAATATCTGCTGGACCATGAAAATGATATGTATATGAATGAGAGAAGGGAAATAGATGAAATAATCTTTAAGCAGGGACCCGTATTGAAAAACAACTTGCCTATTGAAATTCTTGGGGATCCTCCTCCACCCAAGGGTGATCCCGTGTTTGAACTTAAACTTTACCTGATAATCTTAAGTATGTTTATCTTGATGAAAAGAAGATATATCATGTTATTATTAGTGCTAACCTTTCAGAGCAGGAAGAAGAAAATTATTGAAAACACTGAAGAAGCACCGTGCTGCTATTGGATATACTCTGGATGATCTTAAGGGCATTAGTCCCACTTTATGCCAACACAAGATAAAATTGGAAGAGGACGCTAAACCAGTTATTGATCATCAACGACGGTTAAATCCTAAGATGAAAGAAGTGGTAAGGAAGGAAATACTAGAGCTTCTAGAGGCAGGTATTATCTATCCAGTTGCTGATAGCCAGTGAATAAGTCCTATCCATTGTGTCCCTAAGAAGGGAGGTATGACTGTTGTTCCTAATGATAAAGATGAATTGACCCCGCAAACAATTGTTACAGGTTATAGGATGGTAGTTGATTTCCGCAAATGAAATAAAGCTACTAAGAAAGATCATTACCCTTTGCCTTTTATTGACCAAATGCTAGAAAGGTTATCCAAACATACTCATTTTTGCTTTCTAGATGGTTATTCTGGTTTCTCTCAAATACCTGTGTCAAAAGGGGTCAAGAAAAGACCACTTTTACATGTCCTTTCGGTACCTTTGCTTATAGATGTATGCCTTTTGGTTTATGTAATGAACCTGCTACCTTTCAAAGATGCATGATGGCTATATTCTTTGATTTTTGTGAAAAGATTGTTGAGGTTTTCATGGATGACTTCTTTGCTTACGGAACTTCTTTTGATGATTGCTTGAGCAACCTTGATCTAGTTTTGCAGAGATGTGAAGACACTAATCTTGTCTTGAATTGGGAGAAGTGCCACTTTATGGTTAATGAAGGCATTGTCTTGGGTCATAAAATTTCTGAAAGAGGTATTGAAGTTGACAAAGCTAAAGTTGATGCTATTGAAAAGATGCCATGTCCCAAGGACATCAAAGGTATACGAAGTTTCCTTGGTCATGCCGGGTTTTATAGGAGGTTCATTAAGGACTTATCCAAAATCTCCAGGCCTCTGACTAATCTCTTACAAAAAGATATTCCTTTTGTCTTTGAGGATGATTGTCTAGAAGCATTTGAAATACTTAAGAAAGCATTGATCTCTACACCTATTGTCTAGCCTCCTGACTAGAATTTACCCTTTGAGATTATGTGCGATGCTAGTGATTTTGCTGTAGGTGCTGTTCTAGGACAAAGAGTTGATAAGAAATTGAATGTTATCCAATATGCTAGTAAAACTCTAGACAGTTCCCAGAGAAATTATGCTACTACCGAGAAAGAGTTTTTAGCAGTTGTATTTGCTTCTGATAAGTTTAGACCTTATATTGTTGATTCTAAAGTAACTATGCACACTGATCATGCTGCTATCAAATACCTTATGGAAAATAAAGATGCTAAACCTAGACTTATTAGGGTGGCGTTTGGTTCAACGGCGAGCCTGGGTTGGCTGACGGTATCCCTGTCCACCTGGTTAGGGATAGCCAATTTCTTTCGTTTGGTTGGGAGGATAAATGTTGGTTGGGATAGCCAGTTTTATGTTTGGTTAGAAGGATGAAAAGTGGATGGGTTGTTGACTTGTTGTGATTACCTGAAAACTCGCCGCACAAGAAATGGTAAAAAATCAAATTGAAAATGACAAGGCCATGCAAACACATGCATCCTTGTTAGAGATGCAAACCAAGACACATCTACATCCTTGGATCGAACGGCCAGAAGGAAGGGGGAGTGAGAGAACGGCCAGCCATCACTCGTTGTCCTCCGCCATCGTTGACCCAAGGAAGAGAGGGCAGGCAGGAGCAGACGCCGCCGTCGCCGTTGTAGCTCGTCCTACAACAGCCGCCGCTACTGGCAGTTCACCCAAGGAAAAAAGGAGAGCAGTAGAGGCGCAGCAGCGATTTCACTGCGCCGCTGGCCACCATGGACGCATCACCGCCTGATGCCAAATCGCCCCCGGTGCCTCCTTTCCGTTTGTCAGCGAGAGATGGATATGTGAGGGTACAGGCCAGAGATAAGAAGAAAATGTTTCGGAACATGACGAGCACGAGTGGTTGCCACCATTCGCGAGATTTTCACGGACGAGGCCAACCAGCTTTTGGAGAGAATATTCCAAAATTGTGGCTGCCCTCAGCCACTCCATCCCCATGACCAAACGCTTGGCATCCTCCAAAAATCTGGCTATCCCTCAACCAACTATGGATAGTCAGCAAACCAAACAGCCCCTAGATGGGTTCTCTTGCTGCAAGAATTTGACTTGCATATTATTGATAGAAAGGGAGCTGAGAACCCCATTGGAGATAACTTGTCTAGGATAGAGAATATACTTGATGACCCACAACCTATTGATGATAGCTTTCCTGATGAACAATTAGCTGTCATAAATACTTCTCGTACTACTCCATGGCATGCTGATTATGCTAAATACATTGTTGCTAAGTTTATACCTCTAGATTCACATACCAGCAAAAGAAAAAGTTCTTCTATGATTTGAGACATTACTTCTGGGATGACCCACATCTTTATAAAGGAGTAGATGGTATTATTAGATGTTGTGTACTTGAGCATGAACATGAACAGATCCTACGCAAGTGCCACTCCGAAGCTTATGGAGGAAACCATGCTGGAGATAGAACTGCACATAAGGTATTGCAATCTGGTTTTTATTGGCCTACTCTCTTCAAGGATGCCCGTAAGTTTGTCTTATCTTGTGATGAATGTCAAAGAATTGGTAATATTAGTAGGCATCAAGAAATGCCTATGAATTATTCACTTATTATTGAACCATTTGATGTTTGGGGCTTTGACTATATGGGACCGTTTCCTTCCTCTAATGGGTATACACATATTTTAGTTGCTGTTGATTACGTTACTAAGTGGGTAGAAGCTATTCCAACTAGTAGTGCTGATCACAACACCTCTATTAAGATGCTTAAAGAAGTTATTTTCCCGAGATTTGGAGTCCCTAGATATTTAATGACTGATGGTGGTTCACACTTTATTCATGGTGCTTTCCGTAAAATGCTTGCAAAGTATGATGTTAATCATAGAATTGCATCCCCTTATCACCCACAGACTAGTGGTCAGGTAGAATTAAGTAATAGAGAGCTGAAATTAATTTTGCAAAAGATAGTTAATAGGTCTAGAAAGAATTGGTCCAAGAAACTTGATGATGCATTATGGGCCTATATAACTGCATACAAAAATCCTATGGGTATGTCTCCATATAAAATGGTATATGGAAAAACATGTCACTTACCTCTTGAGCTAGAACATAAGGCATATTGGGCTATTAAAGAGCTCAATTATGATTTCAAACTTGCCGGTGAGAAGAGGTTATTTGACATTAGCTCTCTTGATGAATGGAGAACCCAGGCCTATGAGAATGCCAAGCTGTTTAAAGAAAAAGTTAAAAGATGGCATGACAAAAGGATACAAAAGCGTGAGTTTAACGTAGGTCATTATGTCTTGCTATACAACACTCGTTTAAGATTTTTTGCAGGAAAACGTCTCTCTAAATGGGAAGGTCCTTACGTTATCGAGGAGGTCTATCATTCCGGTGCCATAAAAATTAACAACTTCGAAGGCACGAATCCGAAGGTGGTGAACGGTCAAAGAATCAAACATTATATCTCAGGTAATCCTATAAATATTGAAACCAATGTTATTGAAACCAGAACCCCGGAGGAATACATAAGGGACACTTTCCAGAACGATTCAGACCCCGAAAAGGAAGAGGTATGTGGTACGGTAAGTAAATCGACTCCAAAACAGTTCTAATGGCAATTTTTCACCGTTTTGGAATATTTAGAAAAATAGAAAAATAAGTGGCAGTCCGGAAGAGACACGAGCCGTCCACGAGGGTGGAGGGCGTGCCCCTTCCTCTGGGCGCGCCCCCTGCCTCATGGGCACCTCGTGTGCCTCCCAGACTCTGATTTCTTGTATGTTACTCCTTTTGGTCGGTAAAAATTCATTATATATTCTCCCAAAGGTTTTGACCACCGTATCACGCAAAAATCCTCTGTTTTCGTTTCGAGCTGTTGTTTTTTGACAGATCTAGATCATCATGGCATCTTCCAACACCCTGAAGGACAAGTTCTTCGAGAAGGTCATCAACCCTTACCTCGCGGAGGTGCTGCATCATCCTCAAACCATGGAGTTGCATGAGGGGGTGCTGCACATCCGCGATGTTGAGGGGCCAAGGAGGACCGGAAGCGTGGAGACAAGGCTCGAAGCAATGGAGCAACAAGTTTTCAAGTGCCAAGGTATGGTGGAACGAGGACTCAACGCCAACCACATGATGATCACGGAGCTCGCCAACAACCTCAAGCTGAACTCAAGGATCTTCGGGGAAGCCATCTCTAATCTCCAAGAGAAAATTGAACACCTCCAAGCCCAGATCTATGACCTGCAAAACCAAAACTGTGAGTATGAATATAGATTCAAGAAGATCAGTTTGGCTGCAGATTTGAGCATCCCGGAGACTCGATCCTCCTTCTACGATGGTGAGCCCATGCCTTGAAAGATGGACGACAAGCCTACATCATCAGCAACTCCATCATTACCACCTTCGAAGAAGGGGACATAATCATATGGGTATGGGCACTCCCATTGGCAACTGCCAAGATTGGGGGAGCTGCCCCGGTATTGGATCACCATCACACTCCTATCTTTACCATTTTTCTTAGTTCGATCCTTTTGGTAGTATCTTGATCTAGTAGAATAAAGTTAGCATGATCTAGTTGTGAGCTTTTGCTTTATGATCTTTACCCTTTGTAATCGAGTCCATGAGCTATATAATAAAGATTAGTGTTGATTCATGGGCTTGATTTCCTCACTTTGGTCATGATAGAATAAAAGAAAATATAAAAAGTATCAATGAGATCATATTGATCTTATGGGAAGTAATGATTTCGCATATAAAGAGTATGATGAATAAAAGTTGTTGAGGGTTGACAAACATAGTTTTGGTCATCGTTGCAATTAATAGGAAGTAATAAAGAAAGAGAGGTTTCACATACACATATACTATCTTGGACATCTTTATGCTAAAGAGTTGATGTTGGACAAGCAAGACAACATAATGGGTTATGTTTTCTTATATCTATAATAAAGTATATTGTCATGGATCATCCAACATGTTGAGCTTGCCTTTCCCCCTCATGCTAGCCAAAACTCCTTGCACCAAGTAGAGATACTACTTGTGCTTCCATACATCCTTAAACCCAGTTTTGCCATGAGAGTCCACCATACCTACCTATGGATTGAGTAAGATCCTTCAAATAAGTTGTCATGTTGCAAACTCGCTAAAATATGTATGATATATTAGTGTGGAGGAAATAAGCTTTATACGATCTTGTGATATGGAAGTAATAAAAGCGACGGACTGCATAATAAAGGTCCTTATCACAAGTGGCAATATAAAGTGACGTTCTTTTGCGCTAAGACTTTGTGCATCCAACCATAAAAGCACATGACAACCTCTGCTTCCCTCTGCGAAGGGCCTATCTATTATTCTTGCCTTATAAGAGTCAAGGTGAAAATCACCTTTCCTTTTTACATTTTATCCTTTGGGAAGCACACTGTGTTGGAAAGATCGTGACATATATACCCACTTGGATGTAAGTTATCATAGTCTATTACTGTTGACATTACCCTTGAGGTAGAAGGTTGGGAGGCAATACCATAAGCCCCTATATTTTTCTTTGTCCGATTAAAACTCCATACCCATAAGTATTGCGTGAGTGTGAGCAATTGTGGAAGACTATATGATAGTTGAGTATGTGGGCTTGCTGAAAAGCTTTTATGTTGACTCTTTCTGATGTTACGATAAATTGCAATTGCTTCAATGACCGAGATCATAGTTTGTTGGTTTTCAATGAAGTTTCTGATTCATACTTGACATTGTGAATGAATTGTTACTTTAGCATAAGAATGATATGCCAATATATATGTATTGATGTTATAAGAATGATCATGATGCCCTCATGTCCGTATTTTATTTTTATCGACACCTCTATCTCTAAACATGTGGACATATTTTTCGATATAGGCTTTCGCTTGAGGACAAGTGAGGTCTAAGCTTGGGGGAGTTGATACGTCCATTTTGCATCATGCTTTTATGTTGATATTTATTGCACTATGGGCTGTTATTACACATTATGTCGCAATACTTATGCATTTTCTCTCTCTTATTTTACAAGGTTTACATGAAGAGGGAGAATGCCGGCAGCTGGAATTCTGGGCTGGAAAAGGAGCAAACACTGGAAACCTATTCTGCACAACTCAAAAAGCTCCGAAACTCCACGGGACACCGTTTCAGAAAATATAAAAAATATCTGGCGAAATAGATTCATCAGGGGCCACCACCTGTCCACGAGGGTGGGGGGCGCGCCCCCTGCCTCGTGGGCCCCTCGATGCCCCCCCGATGCCCATCTTCTCCTATATGAGGTGTTTTGACCTGGAAAAAATCAGAAGGAGGCTTTCGGGACCAGACGCTGCCGTCTCAAGGTGGAACCTTGGTAGAAACCAATCTAGGGCTCCTGCAGAGCTGTTCTGCAGGGGATACTTCCCTCCGGGAGGGGGAAATCATCACCGCCGTCATCACCAACCACTCTCCCATCTTGGGGAGGGTTATCTTCATCAACATCTTCACCAACACCATCTCCTCTCAAACCGTAGTTCTTCTCTTGTATCCAATCTTTGTACCCAAACCTCAGATTGGTACCTATGGTTTGCTAGTAGTGTTGATTACTCCTTGTAGTTGATGCTAGTTGGTTTACTTGGTGAAAGATCATATGTTCAGATCCATTATGCATATTAATACCCCTCTGATCATGAACAATATTATGTCTTGTGAGTAGTTACTTTTGTTCCTGAGGACATGGGAGAAGTCTTGCTATAAGTAGTCATGTGAATTTGGTATTCGTTCGATATTTTGATGAGATGTATGTTGTCTCTCCTCTAGTGGTGTCATGTGAACGTCGACTACATGACACTTCACCATTTTTTGGGCCTAGAGGAAGGAATTGAGAAGTAATAAATAGATGATGGGTTGCTAGAGTGACAGAAGCTTAAACCCTAGTTTATGCGTTGCTTCGTAAGGGGCTGATTTGGATCCACTTGTTTCATGCCATGGTTAGGTTTACCTTAATACTTCTTTTGTAGTTGCGGATAATTGCATTAGAGGTTAATCATAAGTGGGAGGCTTGTCCAAGTAAGGACAGCACCCAAGCACCGGTCCACCCACATACCAAATTATCAAAGTACCGAACGCGAATCAGATGATCGTGATGAAAACTAGCTTGACGATAATTCCCATGTGTCCTCGGGAGCGTTTTCCTTCATATAAGAGTTTGTCCAGGCTTGTCCTTTGCTACAAAAAGGATTGGGCCATCTTGCTGCACATTATTTACTTTTACTTTTTGTCACTTGCTACCAATTACCTTATCACAAAACTATCTGTTACCAATAATTTCAGTGCTTGCTGAAAATACCTTACTAAAAACTGCCTAACATTTCCTTCTGCTCCTCGTTGGGTTCGACGCTCTTACTTATTGAAAGGACTACGATAGATCCCCTACACTTGTGGGTCATCAACAAACAAAAAGCCGGCCTTGAGGACTTCGTGTTAGATAAGTGCCGACAACATTATTACCTCACCAATTCCTTTGTGCGAAGGTTTGAATTTTCATCCAAGCGCAATACTCATACTGTCATGTTTGATCTTTATGATGAATCTTATATCATGGATCTAGAAGATTTTTGTGCTGCATGCAAAATCCCGTAGTGGGGTAGTCTCAATGATCCTCACAAATCTGAATACCGTGATTTCCTTGAGAACATCACCATGGGGGAAACTAGAAACATTACACAAGCCACCATAGGGAGCATTCACTTTCCTGCTATACATTATTTTGCTCTCTTCATTGGTAGATGCATTAACGATAAACATGAGCATAGCCATCTTTGTGTTCCAGATCTTGGTATCCTTAAATGTGCGGTGTTAGGTGAAAAGAGTTATGATTTGGGGGCAATTATTGCAAGGAGGTTACACCTTAATGCTAAAGATGGAGATTTATTTGGAGGGATATATGCAACTTGTTTAGCTAATTTTTTTGGTGTACCCATAAGACGATATGATGATGAGTTGCCACCTGCTTTTCTAGACTATGAAGCCATGATGCGTTATCAGTTTCTTGAGAGGAATGAGCAGCACCTTCAGCACCGACTAATCTTTAATAGATGGTGTGCCGTCCATATTACTCTTCCTGCTCCTGCTTTGTTTGACTTTCAGGCAAAAGAGAGATATTTTATACCCAGAGAGGAGGCGAACGCATATCAGAGAGAGGCGAAGACCGCTCGCCTTCATGAAGAAGCTCGCCTAGCAGTAGCTGCCGCAGCACAGTACAACCCCAACTATGATTTCAGATATCATCTAGGCTAGTGGTGGCCCTAGACCAACTTAGGCAAAAGCCTAAGCTTGGGGGAGTACGTATTTCTCACCAACATTACATTCATGTTCACACATTCATTCCAGTTGTCGGTGTTCATACCTTTTTTATTGTATTATCCATGTTAGTTTATTTTTCCCCACTACCTTCTTGTGTGCTTGATAAACTTTATAAAAAACCAAAAATATTTCCTGCTTCTTTTTGTCTTTTCTTTCTAGTTAGTTCCTTAGTAGTTTGTAGTATTAAAAGGAAATCCAATAAGATTTCAAGTTCTTCTTTTGTTTGTTGGGATCTTTCCCGTGTAAATAGTTTTCTCGTTCTTGTTTTGCTATCTACAGAAAAACAAAAACTCCAAAACTATTCCAATGCGTTTCTTTGAAATTCTTTTCTTTTCTTTGGGGGTCGAGAGGAGAAGACCACGATGAAAATTGATGAGTGGCTGTCATATGCATTATTGTTGAACTAACAAAGAGCCCGTATTACCTTGTCTTCTCCTTTGAATAAATGTTGCAGATTCCAGCCTAGTCCAATGCACGTGCACTATTATTATTATTCATAGCATTCGGTTGTGGAAGTGAAAGGCAGTAATGACGATATATGATGAAATGATTGAGATGGAGAAAAGCTGGTATGAACTCGACCTATTTTGTTTTTGTAAATATGATTAGCTTGTCATTCCTAATTCAGCCCATTATGAATGAAACGTGTTTGCAATGACAATTAGAGATTATAGTTACTCATGCCATGCTTAATTTGCTAGGAGTTTGTAATGGTTTACCTTGCGTGCCAACATGCTTTTAAAATGGTTGTGATGTAGTATGATAGGATGGTACCCTCCTTTGAATGATTTAAGTGGCTCGACTTGGAACATGTTCACACATGTAGTTGAAACAAAATCAACATAGCCTCCATGATATTTATGGTCATGGTAATTTATATCCTACTCATGCTTGCACTCAATGTTGATTAATCTCAAGGCATGTTTATGACCATCGTTGCTCTCTAGCTGGCCGCTTTCGAGTCTCTTTCTAGCCATCACCTATACCAAGCGGGAATACTGCTTGTCCATCCACTTCCATAAACTCAAAATTGTTCCATAAGAGTCCATTATACCTACCTATATGTGGTATTTGCGTGTCGTTCCAAGTTAATTTGTATGTGCCAAACTCTAAACCTTCAAATAAAATTCTGTTTTGTATGCCCAAATTGCTCATGTGGCGACTGGGGGTTGTCTTTATCTTTCATGCTAGGTGGGTTATTCTCATGATGAGTGGACTCCGCTTGTCATTCATGAGAAAATGGCTGGTAACCGAGATACCCAGTCCCATGATCAAGAGATCAAAAATCTAATCAAAATATAATTAAATAAAGCTCCCCAGGACTGTTGTTGGTTTGGACGGTACCCGTTGTTTCGGATAAGCCGTGGAGTGTGTTTGATGGTGGAGGGGGAGTAAAACTTTACCATTCTGTTTGGGAACCACCTGTAATGTACGTAGCATGGAAGATATTGAGAACTCTTGGTCGTAGCGTTGACAAAGAAAGCATACCGCTCAAAATTATATTCATCTCTGATTTAAAAACTTGAGCTCTGGCACCTCTGCAAATCCCTGCTTCCCTCTGCGAAGGGCCTATCTATTTTACTTTTATTGCTGAGTCATCATCCCCTTATAAAAATCACTAGTTGGAGAGCACCTCTATCATTTATATGCTTTGTTATTAATTGATGTTGAGTATGAGTGTGACTGGATCTCTTTAACCATGAATTATAATGTCTAGTAGGCCCTTGATCTTCTTACGTGCTCTGCATTTATGTTTTGCTGTCTCAGAAAGGGCTAGCGAGATACCACTTTGTCATATTATATCATGATTGTTTTGAAAAAGTGTTATCATCCGAGATTTATTATTATTGCTCGCTACCTAATTATGCCATTGATATGAGTACATGAGACCTAAATGTTATTTTGAATGTGGTTAGTGAAAGTGCATTATATCGACTATAGGGGGGGTGAATAGGCGATTTTTATGAATTCTTCACTGAGAAATTTGCTGTTGGGGAAATTCCTTAGCGAAGAACTACTTGCAGCGGAATAAGTACTCAGAAGTAAACATAACAGAATACAAGCATGATCATCATGAAGAAATGAAGAAGAACACAGAGTACATAAAGCGTAATCATAGGATAACACAGAATGAAGACAAACAGACTGAAGAAATTGAATTGAGGAAATAGAGAAAGTCTTCAGTCGAAGTCTTCAAACAGATATGAACAAGCACACAACATAGATATGAGGAAATGAAAGAGTTGAGGAAATAGAACCAGTAAGCTTGGTGAAGACAATGATTTGTTAGACCAGTTCCAACTGCTGTCTGAGTTGTACGTCTGGTTAGGGCGGCTAGGTATTTAAACCTGAGGACACACAGTCCCGGACACCCAGTCAAAGACACACAGTCCAAGACACCAAGTCCTCACCGTATTCCCCTTGAGCTAAGGTCACACAGACCTCACTCAATCACTCATGGTAAGTCTTCAGGTGACTTCCAAACCTTCACAGACTAGGTCACTCGGCGATCCACAATTCCTCTTGGATGCTCTAGACCATGACGCCTAACCATCTGGAAGAAGCACAGTCTTCAAAGGTAACAAGCGTCGGATCCGCGCAGGATCAATCTCTTCAGTGATGCTCAATCACTTTTGGGTTTGAAGGTTTTGGGTGTAGTTTTGGGTTTTTCCTCACTTGATGATTTTCGCTCAAAGTCCTCGGAGGATGGGTTGCTCTTATGACAAGTGTCAGTTTCTCGCGGAGCAGCCAACCAGCTAGTGGTTGTAGGGGGCGGCTATTTATAGCCTAGGGAGCATCCCGACATGATAAGACATAAATGCCCTTTAATGATATGACCGTTAGGTAGGTAGATATTTTGGGACAACTGGCTCTTAGCACAGCAATGGTCGGAAATTTGAGTATCAAATTCCTTAGGGCTATCATGTTCCTCACTGTGTAGGTAATCCGCACTAGCGAATTCCTAACTCCTCAGTCAGAACAAATTCCTCAAAGACCAGAAGAACTTCGTCTCTGTCACTGAAGAATATGACTGAACTGTATGATATTTCCAATGGCTTCACTCGAAGAGATTGGTAGGTGTAGGATTTTGAGTTGAGCATCACATAGAAATTTTTCCTTAGTATTTCCTCGACCCCCTTTAACAGTACGGTGTTTCCTATGACTCAAGAAAGAAAAAAATGAAACTATAAAAACAAAAGTCTTCATGCTTCATGATCCTCAAATGAATACCAAGTCTTCAGGGTCACACCAATTTCTTCACTTTCAAAGTCTTCACAAAGTCTTCAGAAATCCAAAGTCTTCAGTCGAAGAACTTCATTTTTAGGGGTCGACTTTCCCTGTAATTATCAAACTCCTCATAGACTTATAGACCTATGTACACTCATAAACACATTAGTCCCTTAACCTATAAGTCTTCAATACACCAAAATCACTAAGGGGCACTAGATGCACTTACAATCTCCCCCTTTTTGGTGACTGATGACAATATAGGTTAAGTTTTCAACGGGGATAAACATATGAAGTGTAATTACTGATATTGAGGAATTTTATTGCAAGATATAGAAGAACTCCCCCTGAATTTGTGCATAGTGAGGAATTTGCTTTTGAAGCAATGCACACTTGAAGAGTAGAATCATGGAGATCTCCCTCTATATCTTGTAATTCATACACGCATTTGACATATAATATGAAGAATTTGAAATGCATGATGAAATATGGTGACTGATGTAATTCAGCATGCGTGCATAACATTAATGAGGAATAGGCATGCAGAAACATCACAGCAAAAATATCAGGTCACCATAGAGTTTAAGTTTACAACTCGATCCACGAAGTCATCAGAAGAACGAGAGTTGTAACTTAGCAAAAAAAAAACGCCCATATATATAGACCCGCTTGAAGACTAACTCAAATTTCTCCCCCTTTGTCATCGAATGACCAAAAGGATTGAAACTGAGGACTAACGCCCCTGAAGAATCTCAAGATGATGAAGGAGCGCCAGCGTTGTTGGGGTCTATAGTTGAAGTAGGGCCTGCCGCAGTGTCATCCAGGTCTTCATACTCGTCAGTCTCGCGCGATGAAGAATAAGAGCTGACCACCAAGGGAGGAACCTTGACCTTCTTGTATTTCTTCGGAGGAGGAGCAGACCAGTCAAAGTCATCCTTGTGACCCATTTTCTTCAGATCTTCTTCGCCATACAGATGAGACAAAACAGCCTAGGTACGGTTGAGGGTTTCATGAAGGTAGTAATGGTTTTTCTTCACTGCATGATGTGTAGAGGTCATGTTGTGAAGAATTGAACCAAACTGACGCTTGACCCATTTGTGGTTGCGATCAATCTTCTGATGAAGACTGAGGATAAGCTCACGATCAGTCGTCACCCTGGGAGTTGTGCCTTGAGGATTTTGCTTGGGAGCGTTGGCGGCAGAGGGATGAGTGGCAGAGTCATCATTGGTGGAATAAGATGCAGCTTTGCAAAACTGGCCATCCAATGGACGAGTGCCTTCATCAAAAACAGCAGTGGCCTTGCCCTTGTCATCAGCTGAGGAAAATATCCGTTTGAGGACTTCAATTGGGGGCAATTAGCTGCAATGATTGAGAGTGTTAGCTTTGTAATTCACTGAAGACCTTGTACTGATGAATCTCATAATCCATGGAGCATAAGGCTTCAGGTTGAAAGGGGACAATGCAACATTTGCCATTGTCCTCATGAAGAAATCATGGAAGTTGACGGGAACGCCATGGATGATGTTGAATAGCAGATTCTTCATGATGCCAACGACTTCTTCATCATTCGAGTCGTGGCCCTTGATTGGAGTCAATGTCTTCGTCAGAATGCAATAGACATTCCTTGGCAGAAACAACAATTCCTTCACGAGGAATTTGGTCCGTGGGGCTTGACTTGGCTTCAAAGGCTTCATAAGCACTTGCATGTAGTGATCAGTGAGTTCAGTTTCTTCATACATGTAACGTGCAACTTCATTTGGAGGACTGAGGCGAAGAGCCTGAAGCAATTCAGAGGCTGGAGCTTTGTAATGAGTGTTTTCAGACATCCAGTCCAGCACCCATGAATTTATGTCTTCAGAATTTCCAGTGATGTGCAGGGTTGCATAAAATTGAAGAATCAGTTCTTCATTCCAATCGCATATATCTGTGCAAAAATCCAGCATCGTGAAGAACACTAAGGACCGGCACAAAACACGTCAGAGACTCCATATCCACATGAGGAATATGTTGACGATCGAAGACTTTGTATTTGTTGTAAAGCACTAAGGAATAGAAATTCGCCTGACTTGCAGTCCAGAAACGCCTCTTCCTTATGCGAGCATAGTCATATGGATTGAAATCAGTGAAGAACACATGCTCGCCGAAGAAATCGGCCTTCTTGAAAGATTGCTTCCTTGAGAAAGGATCCTTTGGCTTCGGTTGAGGAGTGTCAGTCAATTGCATCACTACCTCTGGATTTGCAATCTTAGGTTCTTCAGCCTGACGAATTTCTGGTTCCTCTTCAGCAGCAGTCATCATCGATTCAGCAGCAGCAACAGTTTCTTCAGCACTAGTGGCTGGAATGTCTTCATGAACAGACTGTGTGGGATGAGTTTCCTCAGAGCCCAATGGAACAGTTGGTGCTAGTGAATGAGGAATTTGTTGGAGTGGCATGAACAAAGGGGAGTTGGGATGCTGACTATCCCAGAATTCATCAGTCATCGGTGGAGTGGCATTCCCAATGTCCACGTCAGAGTCTTGTTCTTCCATTTCTTCAATGCCGGCCTCTTCAGCATTAAACTGAGGCATAGGCGAGGAGATGACAGGGGTTGAAGGGATAGCATCCACTTCAATTTCTTCATCCGTCTGCTCTGATGTGACGCCCGAAGACCGACGTTCCAGAAGATTCCGGAGATTCCAGATGTTCCGGGTTCTCCCGTGTGTTTCTTTTGTGCTGTGTTATTTATTTTGCATTGCATCTTGTCATCATGCCATCATGTCATATTTATTTTGCATCTCAACTTAAATAAATTGTGTGGACCTCGGTCCATTTAAATCGAGGGAAGAATGACTTCTCTTTATAACATATAAAAGCCTCTCAATATTATTAGGGAGCTATATTAAATATTCCAATTGTTTGGAATTAACCCAACACACTTGCATATTTTCCCCATGCCTTCTCTTTCTCTTTTCTTACCTCTCCTAATTTTCGTGGATCGTGGACATTTTTACGAGTCCAGTAAAATTAACCTCTTGTTCAAACTCTGTCGTAACCCTTCCTTCTCTTTTCTCTTCTTGCTATTTTTCCCTTTTTCTTCTTTTCCTTATGTTTTTTTGGTAACAAGAGTGAGGGAGCTGAGCCCAGCAGGCCAGAGGCCCAGCTTCCCTCCAAGCCGGCCCATCCCTCCCTAGGCCTCCTGGCCCACTCCAGCGCTAAACCTAGCTCGCTCCCGCAGCCCTCATCTCTCCCCTCGCTCTCCCTCCCGAGCGCCGCCAGCGCCTTGCTCCTCACGCGGCCCGACCGCACCTCCTCATCGCTCTCTCCGCATCGCCCCGGCCTTGGTCGACCTCCTGCCTCGCCTCGTCTACAAGGGTGACGAGAAAATGAAGCATCGCGCCAAGCTCCTGCTTCGTGTGAGTCGCCAAGCCCCTGCCTCCGTCACCGAGCCCTGCTTCGACTAGTTGCTGCCCCGGCCAAGTTGCTCTGCCAAGTTGCTGTCAAGTGCACGAGGACCCCGGAAACCGTCAAGTTCATCTACGGATCGAGACCGCCAAGTACCCCTGCGGCTAGTACACCATCGACAAGACCTGTGAACGATGTCATGAACATGTACCACTACCGCCGCCAAGTACCTCGACGCCCAATGTCAAGTTCGACTACAAGGAGAAATGCAAGTACCACTACCATCGACCTCGGAGACCCTCGACGTCAAGTTCATCTTCGAAACGAGCTCCGTGAACGACACTACCGTCGCCGTGTACCACTACTTCCACTACCGTCGCCCCGAAGATGTCCGATGCCGCGACAAGTACCATGACACGATAACGGAACGACTACTTCCCTCTACAAATGTGTACCTCGACGAACGAGAACGCCTACTTCCACTACGAATATCGAGAATGACTTCTTCCTCGACGATCTCGAGCCGCCCCGAAACAAATGTTCCGAAGGTATAACCCGAGACGATGACCCGTGGAATGCTTGTGTTGTATGAGATGTTTCCCTGGTGTGCATCGTGCCCGTTTCGTCTTTTGTTGTGTTCCTCGGTTGCCTCGTCGCCGACTCGTGGGAACCCGGTGACGAGATCACCCCACCTTTATTCTTGCTTGACACGCTCTCCGTTATCTTTTGCACCGGTCTCTCAATGAGTTACCGGAACCGAGATGTTGCCGTTGCATCATTTTTGGATCGTTGCCGTGGCACCCTTTTCTTTCCACCACGATGACATATACTTCATATCTCTTCATGTTAACCTTTAACTAAAACTTGCATAAAACTTGATCATGTCATCCACATCATGTTAACAACTTTATAATGTGTGAATTGTTGTTGCTTAAAACTGCTAAACATGCATATGGGGGTTTTTCCCGGAATTGTTGTTGTTATTTCCGGCCTCATTTAAAATGCCTAAATAGGTAGTTTGTTTTTGCTTCACCTCTTGCCATGTTAACCAACATTTAATCTTGTCTTGTAAATAGTCAAGAGTCAATTAAATAATTAAAATGTGGTGTTCCGTCAATATGCAACTCGTTGCATACTGAGCTCCACTTAACTTGTAGTACTTGTTCGTGCACTTTGCCATGCCATGCATAATTAAACCGGACATGCATCATACTTGGATGTGCATCGTATGCCATGTTTATGCTTGTGTGTTTGCCGTGTTGTTTGCTTCTTTCCGGTTGCTTCGCTTGTTAGCTTCGGTTTCGTTCCGGAGTTGTGAGGATTCGCTCGACTATGTTGCTCCTTCTACTTCATGGACTTGTTCTTCTCCCTTGCGGAATCCCAGGCAAGATGATCATACCCTTGGATACCTTTACTATCATTGCCATGCTTAGTGTCTCGATGCTACCGTTACATGTCGCGCTACCCATCTTTTATGTCAGCCTCTCCTTGTTGCCATGAAACCTCTAACCTTTGACACCTTCCTAGCAAAACCAATGTTTGGCTATGTTACCCGCTTGCTCAGCCCCTCTTATAGCGTTGTTAGTTGCAGGTGAAGATGAAGATCGTTCCAGGAGGGAACTTGTTGTTGGATATATCACAATATCTATTATTTATAATAACACACCTATATACTGGGCATGGGTGGAAGGCTTGGCCTTTTGCTCGGTGTTTTGTTCCACTCATGCCACCTTAGGCGCCGATAAACCAGCATTATGTTCCTTGATTTTGCGTTCCTTACACGATGGGTGGATGGGGACCCCTTGACAGTTCGACTTTGAATAAAACTCCTCCAGCAAGGCCCAACATTGGTTTTAATTTGCTCATAATAACAACTTAATTAATTAATTAAATTGCATAGGGAGTTAGCGCTACCCGATGATTCTTTCTACATAGCAGGGGGGGCCAGTGCTGATGGTGTTGGTCCCAAAAGGGGAGACTGCGGGGCCACCATGGGGAAACTCGAGGATTGGCTCCTGTAGGATCATCTATCCGGTCGTGGCCTGAGACGAGATACGCGCGGCTACTATCAGGGTGTCGACACACCGGGAGGTCTTGCTGGAATTGTTTTACCATTGTCGAAATGTCTTGTGCACCGGGATGCCGAGCCTGATCGGATTTCCCTAAGATAAGGGGTGATGATATTATATTTATCACTTCAGCTAATCGTGAGAGCTTGTGATGGGCTAAGTTGGGACACCCCTGCAGGGTTATGATCTTTCGAAAGCCGTGCCCGCGGTTATGTGGCAGATTGGAATTTGTTAATGTCCGGTTGTAGAAAACTTGACAGAGGATCCGAAGTAAAACACACAAGTGTGTGAGTAACCGTGACTGTCTCTTTTCATTTTGAGAAGAGAACACGGTGAGGTTATGTTTGATTCGGATGTAGTTCAGGATCTTTAGCGATCACTACTAGTTGCGACCGTTTGCGTAGATGCTCATCTTATTCTTGTACTCGTAAGTTAGCCACCATATTATGCTTAGCCGCTGCTGCAACCTCACCACTTTACCTCTTCCTACCCATAAAGCTTTGCTAGTCTTGATACCCATGGTTATGGGATTGCTGAGTCCTCGTGGCTCACAGATACTACAACCCCAGATGCAGGTTCAGCCGAGAATGATGCAGGAGCTGGATCAAGTACTTCACTGGGAGCTCGATGATGAGTGTGGCCGTATGCTTGTGACGTTTTCGACGTTCAGTAATGGTTTCTACTAGGGGCGATTCGGACCTGTGGTTTTATGTTGTTTTGGTATCTTTCTTTTGAATCTTCGCCCGTAGTCGGGTTGTGATGTTTTGAATGACGTTTTGCTTATGTACTGTATCGTGTGAAGTGGCGAGTGTAAGCCAACTATCTCCTTTTGCAATTTAATCCCTCTTTTACATGAGTCGTGCAAAGGTACCAAACTTGAGATCATTCCAGAATGGGCTTATACCTTTAAGTCGTGCCTCGACACGTAGGAGGTATAGTCCCATCCTGGGCATTACAAGTTGGTATTCAGAGCCTTCTCCGACCTAGAAGCCCCCACTGATTGATCGAATCATTGACGGTTGAGTCTAGGCACACACTTAAAAATGTTTTGAGTCCTATATATATATCGGAGAGTAGGATTTCTTTTGCTCCTCATTCCTTTTCATTCTGGTGAGGTCTCCTGACGATTACTCTTGTCTCTTCTATTCTCAAAAATTCACCAATTTTTTTAGGATCTCGCGAGTATTGTTTGGATTGTTTCGATGTCTTTGTAACGAGAACATTGTTCTCGATGCCTCCTGTCATTAGGGGTTGTGGCAGTGTCCCGGGGAGTTGAGCTCCGAGGTGTTGTCGTCACAAATATATCGCAGCAGTTCTAGAATACTTAAGACGGCCGACATCGAAAACTCTCCTATGCGGTTAGTGGCAAGATAACCCCGACATCACCCAGTACTGGGGACGTAGTTCGGGAGTATTGCCATAGCTTGTATAGTGGATGCGTTTCGAAGGTCCGAGGTAAACGGTTTCGGAGAACAACTGGTTATGTGTTGAAGGATGGATACAGCTGGATGTAGGATTAGAGTTGATTGCGCGGTGCTTCCCCTGTATCCCCAACACCTGATTGCATAACTGGAAACTTTTGGAAATTAATAGGTGGGTTCATCTAGTAGTTCTAGGCATTCTTCCAACGAGTGCATGATATGAAGTTCGGGGTTCTACATTGAGTGAAGTGGTTTTATGGGCTTGTTCCGATCGGGAGTTGCATCTTAAAGGGTCCTTGGCTATGCTGATCCGGGGATTGCAAAACGCTTTTGTAACACGTTCCATGAGCTTTCAGCACGAATATGCCGAACGAAGCTTCTATCTTGTATTTGTTCTATCTGCTTCTTGTTGCTTTTATTTTACCTTTTGTTCTCCCAAGTGGCTTCTCGACAAGTTGATGTACCTGCGGAATTCATTCGTTCAATTCTCTGTTCGATTGATATTGTGAAGACTGTGTTGCAACATATCTATCCTTTGTTTCGTTTTGATTCTGGTATTCGAGTTGCTTCGATGTCAAATGTTGATTCCATACCTTTCCAATCGACGTTCTCATATTTCTATGGGAGTGCTAGTCCTTCTTGACCATCGAGATCTTCATGTTAATCCTTTTCAACCGGTGTGCCTTCTCTTCAAGTTATTCCATACGGACGCCGTTGAGAAATCTGACGATTTGTCTGTTTCATTCATCCCAAGTTGTCTTTGTTTTCCCCACCCTCCCACCCGTCTTCTTCTCGGAGTCAGATTCTAAATGAAGTATCCATGTTATTCATGTGAGTTTTCTTCATTCTTTTCCTTCAATCTTCTTATCCGGTGATTTATCGTGAAGATGCTTAGGGAACTCCTCATCATTCTTTTGTTCTCAAATTCTGCCGGTGGATGTAATTCAAGATTTCGGTGTTGATCTTATCCTTTTTCCTCATTTCACAATGCTTTCTTATTCCGGCGCACCAATTAATCATTCTCCTCTTGCCATTCATATCCGGAGTGCTGAAGATTCATAATTCCATTCTTAATCCGTTCAAATTATTTTGAGCATTGTCATCTTATTCAAGCCATTTAATTCAACCGGTGCAATATCTCTTAAGCAATCTTTTCCAATGGTGATTTCTTTGAGTGGGCCCTAACCCACAGGTCTTTTTCCAGGATCTTACCTGACTCTTCTATTTTTCCGGAGTTATACTCAAATTGTTTTCAAATTGTGACGTAAGAATTATCTCCATCAGTCACATGCCTTCTCCAAGCTTGTTTTCAACTATTTCCATCGTTTGCTCCACCTTCCTCTTGTCATTCGTCCGGAGTATCTCGAAATTCTTATGGCATTTCTCGTCTTCTTTCTCAGCATTTGAAGACCGAAGAAGAGTTTCTCTTAAATCTTGGCCCGTTCTCTTGAAGTCGTGGTTCTAGCTTCATGCCATCCTAATTATTGTTCAGATTGTGAGGAATTCTATTTACACCCGTCCGAAGCATTTCATGAATTCTTTTCTTTGTGATCCTCCGAAGGCCATCATTTCAGAATATTTCTTCATTCTCAGTTTTCAACTTCGTCCTCCAACTATTCTTCATTGATGCCTCTTCGTTCGTCTCCATATTCTTATGGTGGTTCATTCAAGTTTACTCTTCCTTGTTTTCGTATTAATTCATCCGTTCTTTTCATAATCCTACCGGTGAGTCGTTCAAGATTATTCTCAAGTTTGGCTCTATCTCTTTCCAATCCTTTTCAAGAAAAATAAGTAGTACGCCAAATCCATTGCTTGTCGCCAATTTAAATTGGTGAAGGATATGCATAACATAAATCTTATTCTAGTTTCTTCCAAGAGGTTAATCCCTTCCTTCGGAGCTTGTTCATCTTATATATTCAAGGTTCTAAGTTGTTCATCTGGTTTTCCGGAGCTCCAAGTTATTTCAATTATCATTTCAAACCTCCATCTAATTCATCGCAGGCCTTGAGTCTTATTCTTTTCATCTTTCACTTCTCATGCTTTCTTTACCGGAGTTCTTCATGGTGGTTCATCATCATTTAATTCATCCTCGAAGTCTTCATCAAGATTCTTGTTGGAGGAGCTCAAATATTCTTATTCTTGCATTTTGAAGTGCAATTCTTTCTCATTTATCTTTTCAGATGGTGTTATGTCATTCTTGACAATTCCTTCATGTTTCATGATTCACGAGTTATCAAGAATGAGATATTTAAAACACATCATTTTCTTTGTTCAGGAGATCTTTCCAACCCTTCAATTTATTCGTTGGAGTAATCTTGGGTTGCATTTCACCTAAAAGCATTCCCTAAGGGTTGTTGCGATGGTGCTTATAAATGACCCAAGTTCTTCATTTATCATTCCGGTGAACTAAGTTTATTCGTCTCCTTGTTGATCTCAATCCAATTAAATGTTTCCGTCAGTGGCTGGTTGTCACCTCTTAATTTTGACATGTTTCCATAAGCCCACATCAAGCTTATTCTTTTCGTTGTTGAATTCCAACAACTTCGTTCAACCCTTCTTCGTAAGGATGTTTTTCACATTCATTTGTCGGAGAAGTTGTTTTTCTTCTCCGTTCAATTCTTTCATTGATTTATATGCTATTCTTTCATTCCGGAGGCTTTGTGATATTGCTCTCTTCGAACCATCATCTTGTCATATCGAGATCATGTTTTTTCCCTTGCTTATCATTTAACTAGACTGTTGTGTCCTCCATTTTAGTTCTCTCATCTTATCAAGTTTTGCCTCTCTTTTTACCGGAGTGTTGTCCAAATTCTGTCATTCTTATTCCTTGGCTGTACCGTTGCAGTTTCATATTCTTTTGGTTCGTAAGCTCTTGTTTCATGCCTTCCAACCTGCAAGGTTCTCGTGGTGTTCCTTGTTCCTCTTTTTACCGGAGTGCTCTTAACTTCGTTCATCTCCGTTGTATTCTTTCTTTCAAGATTGTTCAACCTCTCAAGGTTCTTTGGTTTCACTCATCTGTTAGAGAAGCAACTTTGTTTTACCTCTTCCTCTTCCGTTTTTACCCGGTGCTATCTCTAGGATCTCGGGTCGAGATCCTCTGTTAGTGTGGGAGAGTTGTGACGCCCGAAGACCGACGTCCCAGAAGATTCCGGAGATTCGAAATGTTCCGGGTTCTCCCGTGTGTTTCTTTTGTGCTGTGTTATTTATTTTGCATTGCATCTTGTCATCATGCCATCATGTCATATTTATTTTGCATCTCAACTTAAATAAATTGTGTGGACCTCGGTCCATTTAAATCGAGGGAAGAATGACTTCTCTTTATAACATATAAAAGCCTCTCAATATTATTAGGGAGCTATATTAAATATTCCATTTGTTTGGAATTAACCCAACACACTTGCATATTTTCCCCATGCCTTCTCTTTCTCTTTTCTTGCCTCTCCTAATTTTCGTGGACCGTAGACATTTTTACGAGTCCAGTAAAATTAACCTCTTGTTCAAACTCTGTCGTAACCCTTCCTTCTCTTTTCTCTTCTTGCTGTTTTTCCCTTTTCCTTCTTTTCCTTATGTTTTTTTGGTAATAAGAGTGAGGGAGCTGAGCCCAGCAGGCCAGAGGCCCAGCTTCCCTCCAAGCCGGCCCATCCCTCCCTAGGCCTCCTGGCCCACTCCAGCGCTAAACCTAGCTCGCTCCTGCAGCCCTCATCTCTCCCCTCGCTCTCCCTCCCGAGCGCCGCCAGCGCCTCGCTCCTCACGCAGCCCGACCGCACCTCCTCATCACTCTCTCCGCATCGCCCCGGCCTTGGTCGACCTCCTGCCTCGCCTCATCTGCAAAGGTGACGAGAAAACGAAGCCTCGCGCCAAGCTCCTGCTTCGTGTGAGTCGCCAAGCCCCTGCCTCCGTCGCCGGTCCGGGTCCTGTCGCCGAGCCCAACTTCGACTAGTTGCTGCCCCGGCCAAGTTCCTCTGCCAAGTTGCTGCCAAGTGCACGAGGACCCCGGAAACCGTCAAGTTCATCTACGGATCGAGACCTCCAAGTACACCAGCGACAAGACCCGTGAACGACTTCATGAACATGTACCACTACCGCCGCCAAGTACCTCGACGCCCGATGTCAAGTTCGACTACAAGGAGAAACGCAAGTACCACTACCGTCGACCTCGGAGACCCTCGACGTCAAGTTCATCTTCGAAATGAGTTCCGTGAACGACACTACCGTCGCCGTTGATGGCTTCTCGCCCCTCGTTGGTTACCCCAAGTGGAAGGTTTGAGATGCAGTGTAGCGGAAGTTTTCCCTTGGCAAAGATACCAAGGATCGATTTCCCCTGAGACTCCAAGGTTCAACAAGAAGGTGTCAACTGCTAATGGCGCCAGATACTTAGCAATCAACTTGGACCTGCACACAGATACAAATAACTTTGCTCCCAATGAGTACAGAGAGGTTGTCAATCCCTCCGGCCTTGTCGTTTACAAAGGATCAAACGCAAGAGATAATAGTGATAGATATTGCTGCAACTAGTAAGTAAAAGCGGAAAGTAAATAGCGGATGTGATCAATGATGGTAATATGGACCGGGATCCCATGATGTTCACTAGTGATGTCTCTCTCCCAAAAGACGATAAAACAGCTATGTGTGGTAAACGAATTACAGCTGGGCAATTGATAGAATTATGTGCGCAAACCAATGCTAACTATGTTGCAAGAAAGGTAGACCGAAATCCATCTACATCTACTACTAATCATCCACCTTGAGATATCTATCCAGAACATCTCGCTGGTATTAAGTTGCGAGTCCCACCCATAGTGTAAACTCAAAGCAACAGACAACTGCATTAAAAGAACTTTGCGTAAAGTAAACAATCCTTGCACCCGCGGGTACAAGCACCATTGTTTTCCCCCTTGTGGCAACAGCACATCCCCTAGACTCATGTTTCTGTCACTCAAGCTAGTCATGGAGGGGCATGAACCCACAATCGAGCATAACGTTCCCTCTTAGAGTCACTACCTACTACTTGGCCAAAGCAATAAATAGCAACGGAGAACATGCAAGAATTACTTAAGAACATAAATATAAAAGAGGTAAATCAAATATATTACTCAAACACAATCTGAACATAATCTCACAATCCATCGGATCCCAGCAAACTCATCATAGCAACAGCATAAGGATTACATATGTGCCTCGATCATGTAGGGCAGCTCACGAGGTCTAATTAGTGAAGCACAAGAAGGGGAGGAGAACATCACATAGCTACTGGTCATGGACCCATGGTCCAAGGGAGACTACTCACAACTCATCCGGGAGGCGTCCATGGTGGTGGAGAGGCTCCCGGTGGTGATCCTCCCCTCCGGCAGGGTGCCGGGAAGAGTTCTCCTGGTGCTCCCAATCTTGGAAGCGCGGCGGCGGCGGAACAGAGATGAGATCGCGAAAAAGGGTTCCGTCCTCGAGGGTTTCGGGACGCGTGTTAAATATATGGCAAAGAGGGGCATCAGCGGAGGCCTGGGGGGCCCAGGCACCCCCCCGGCGCGGCCAGGAGGGGGCCGTGCCACCAGGGTGCCTGGAGCCCTGGTGGCCCCCCTCCGGCCCTACTTCGGCCGTGTGGAAGCTTCCGGAACGCTGATTTTTTATATAATTTTTCCGGGATTTTTCACACAGTTTTCGTGACGGGAAAACCTGAAATACAAAAACAGTAGAAAACAGAAACTGGCACTGGGGTGCACTGAGTTAATAGGTTAGTCCAAATATGATCAAAAGTGTATGGAAGTGTATAAATATCATAGCAATATCACCCAAAATAGGCATGGAGCAAGCAGAAATTATAGATACGTTTTAGACGTATCAACATCCCCAAGCTTAATTCCTGCTCGTCCTCGAGTAGGTAAATGATAACAAGAATAATTTCTGTGGTGACATGCTATTAACCATATAATGATTTTTCATAGTCATATGACAAAAGCTTACTGAGACAATGAATCTGTAGTAAGTAAGTTGCCTCATGAGAAAATCATAAAGAACTGAAAGTTTTACAATATGATACTGAAACATCAAAAAGATTTGTAATGAGCATGGTGTGCAAATATGATAAAGTGATATCTCGCTTGCCCCCTTTAGTGAAGCAAAACATAAATGCAAGGGCACCTCCAAGGTTTAAGTGATGACTAGATACAATGATTTCAGAATAAACAATATCACAATCATGCAAAAGACAATGCTACTTTGGGACAATGCACATTACACTCAGAATGACAATCATGCTCTTAATAGTTGGTTGTCACATCCCTAGCTAGCACTTGCATTAGGATCTGACTAGAGTGTGCATCATGTTTACTTTCAAAGAAACTTGAAATGGGATTAACAGAAACCCCAGCACCCCCTCCCCTAACAACTAGGGTTTGCTAAAATATTTTCCAATGTACCCAAAATGCCCTTCAAAATGTTCATCATTTCTGCCTTGGTCTTAAACCTCTGCCAAAAATGGTGCACAATTTTCTAGGACAATCTAGGGTTTTGGATTAAATCATATGGTATTTGAATTTGGGCATTTAAATGCTATAAAATATTTTAAATGCTCAAATAATCATAAACTATAATGTTTCCTACTGTTCATATGATATACAGCAGGTATGACAAGTGTTATGATTTATAAAAATGTTTAGGCATTTTTATTAAATGAACAAAGTTGCAAAAGAAATGAAACAGAAAAGAAAATAGGAAAAGAAAATAGGAAAACACTTACCTGGTGCCCACCCGGCCCACCTGCGGGCCCAGCCCAGCTGCCGCTCCAGCGAGCTGCTTGGCTCGGCCAGGCAGGCAGGCAGGTGCTCGACGGCGACCGCACGGCGCGCCACGCAGCTGCCCGCCGCCCTGCTTCGCCCCCTCGCCGTTCTGGAGGCATGGATCGAACGTCCATGTCCCCCTCGACCCCCCAGACACCTCCGCCTCCCCCCGATTCCTCTCCTCCGCTCTCCCCGCGCCATGGCCGACGCCGCCGTGATCGCACCGTCGTAGAAGCCGCGTCCACCGTCGTCCCCGAGCTCCGCCGTGTTGTCCATCGTCTCCGCCGTCCTCGACTGCTTCGAACAGGCCGAGCCCCGAGCGCTCGCCCGCCCTGGAGACGCCCCCGACCACTTCTTCCCCAAATCCGGCCGCGGAGATCCCCCTTGCCGTGCTGCTCAGCTCCGACCACCCCCGAGCTCGCTTCGGTGCTTGCTGCAACCGCTGTGAGCCTAGCTACCTCCTCCCCCTCTCCGTTGGCTCCCTCTTGCCCTGTAACACACTGCACGTAGCTCGCCCGCACGCACCGCCGCCGTGCTCGTCGCCGGTGATGCTCCGGTGACCATTTGGTCACCGGCACCCGTCCAACGCACTCACCACAGCACGTAGATGCGAACGGTGCTACGCACGCATCACCTAGGCACTTGCAGCCGCATCTCCACACACGCCCGACGCCGGTCGCCGCCGTCGAGCTCGTTGCCGTCGTCTCCGGCCACCCCAGGTCCGGCGACCACCACCATCCGATGCGGAAGAGCAAGAGCTCTCCAACGCACCCAACCGCAGCTCGAACCGTGCACCGTAGACGTTTTCCGAAGCACGCCGCCGCGTTTGGCCTCGCCGGCGGCTAAATGCCGGCGAGTTGGACCTGTTTTGACCACGGGTTTGACCCCCTGGGTCAATGACATGTGGGCCCTGCCCGCAAGTCAAACTTAGCTTAAGTGTTAATTTAATTTTAATTAGTTAATTAGTTTAGTCACTGACACGTGGGCCCTAGCCCCACTGACAGTTAATTAGTTTTAGTTTAACTCTAATTAACTCATTTAATTAGCTGTGACACTGACATGAGGGACCCACTGGTCAGGTTTGACCTGGACTAGCCCTGTTGACTGGCTGAAGTCAGCATGATGTCATGCTGACGCAGTAAAGGTTTTTCTGGGATTTTTAGATTTAAAATAATTCAAGAAATTCCAGAAAATACCCAAAACTTCTAAAAATCATATAAAATCAACCATAGCTCAGATGGAAAAGATTTATATATGAAAAATGATCAGAAAAATCCATTCTATCTAATGGCACTGGTTTCATGCATGTTTGAACAAGTTAACTTGCTGTATATATCAAAAACATGATAATGCACTTATTCAAATAATAGTTTGAACTTCAATTTGAATCCTTGATTCAAATAGGTTCAAACCCTTCTGGTTTTAGTTGCATTAGCCAACACACATGCATCTTGCCATGTCATGAACATGCATCATATTGTTGCATTTGTTTGGTAATGATTGTATCGCCGGTATTCTCTGTGTTAGGTCCTGCTCCCGAGGATACTGCTGCGTATCCAGTTGAAGAGTAGTACCCGACAACTACCTTGTCAGGCAAGCAATCATTGATCATTCCGATACAACCCAATCTTCTCGCTCCTGCTCTCTTTTACTGCATTAAGGCAACAACGCGTGAACTGCTACTTGCTGCGGTAGTTGAACCCTATTCCCTTGCATGACCTGTCATTGCCACAGTAAATAGTTGAAACCCACTAGCATGTGTAGGAGTTGATTGAGCCATGTGATGTGTGATCCACCATGCTATTTGTTTATGTTGCCTGCTATGCTTAGAGTTGTGTCTGTTCTGGTTCATCTGGGTGATGGATCAGAGTGAAACAATCTTTCGATAAAGTGAAGGAAGTGTGGAATACGCTTGGTAAAGGTATCGATGAAAGGCCATGTAGGAGTACGTGGTGGGTTGTTTCATTGGAACCGTACATAGGACCTGAGATCTGTATGTGTGGTTCAAGTTGCAGTTACTACCATGCATTGGGCCCGAAACCAATGGACCCTCTCGGCTTATTAATTACCCTTGATCTCTGTCCAGGAGTTGCAACTAGTTTCTGGTGTTTATAGCTTACTGGAGGTCGTGCATAACGCTGACCCTCGGGGTGGGTTGTGATGTGACAGGTACGTGGCACGGTGTACCGGTTGCCCGTTTGGTGACTCGGGAACCCTGTACACATCGTTTGGGGCCGTGAGCGACACCCCGGCCGGATCTCCCCACGGATGGAACCCAAATAGGCGATAAACCTGGACGAAAGACTTGAGTAGTTAGTCAGGTCGTGGACGACACCCTCGCTGGGCTTCCGCTTGAAGGTTGCCGAGTACACGCCGAGTAAACGGCGATAAGTGGTGGAAGCGTGTGTGAAGAGGTACACCCCTGCAGGGTTATCAAACTATTCGAATAGCCGTTGTTCGCGGTACGAACTACTTGGTTGCTCTTACAGTTCATAGACAAGTTGATGGATACTACTAAAAGCCTCAAGATAAGCGTGAGTGCCGTGGATGGCCCTTCCGTAGGATGACGGAAGAGGATCCTCGGTAGTGTATTGATGTGGAGAGTAGTGGACTCGTGTTCGTTAATAACATCTTGCAATCCGTTGAGAGTTGTAGTATAGGTTAGCCAAGGTCAAAGCTGGCATTCTGCTATAAACTCCACTACCCCCTCTGATAATGTTGCACGTATGATAGGTTCTGTGGTATGACTTGCTGAGTACCTTTGTACTCATGTTTGCTTAATAACTATTGCAGAGGAGAACCCTGCCCCTGCTGATGGGTTCTACATAGACGTTGACGTCGACGAGTAGCTTGACACCCAGACGGTGATCTGGAGCTTGTGAAGGGCCTTGTAGATAGTCAGGCTACACCAAGCCTGTTTTATTTTCTAAGTTGTCTGTACTCAGACATGTAGCTTCCGCTTGCGCTTGTATGACTGTATGACTTGAGTGTTGGGTCATGTGACCCCTACCTGTATGACTATGTTATGTATGGCTCTTGGAGCCTTTTAAATAAAGTACTTTGAGTCATAGAGTTCTGTTGTGATGCAATGTTGTATTTGCACATATTGAGCATATTGTGTGTATGATTGAAATGCTTGGTATGTGTGGGATCCGACACCTAGTTGTTTTCCTTTGGTAGCCTATCTTAGAGGGAAATGCCTCCTAGTGATTCCAATGAGCCTTGGTAGCTTGCTACTGCTCGGAACACGTAGGCTGGCCGGCATGTGTCCTTCTTCGTTCCTGTGTCTGTCCCTTAGGGGAAATGTCACGCGTTGTTCCTTTAAGTCCATGTAGCTTGCTACGACTTGGGTTCATACGTTGATGACCGACACGTTCGTTGCTGGGTCATGGATGCCTGTCTCTGTAATTTAGTGCCACTTTTGGTTTATAACTAGCCATGTCGGCCCGGGTTCTCTGTCATATGGATGCTAGCGACACTGTCATATACGTGTGCCAAAATGCGCAAACGGTCCCGGGCCAGGTAAGGTGGCACCCGTGGGGTTACCGTGCGTGAGGCCGCAAAGTGATATGACGTGTTACAGCTAGATCGGTGTGGCTTAGGATCGGGGTCCTGACAGCGTTGGCATCAGAGCTGGACTGCCTGTAGGTTTCTCAAGCCAAACTGGTCGATGTTGAGTCTAGAAAAATTCTTAGTTATATGTAGGGGAATTGATTGTGGAAGGGAACGTAAGGCTCTTTTTACTCCTTTACCTTATGCCCTTCTGATCTGAGTCAGTCTATTCTTTCTACGGGGATTTAGGATTAGGCCTCTTATCCTTACTAGGTTCACGTGTCACTAATCCGTAGACTCTTACGATTGTTGGTTTCAAGCCTCAGTTCAGTTTCTATCCTTTGATTATGATGATTGTTGTACCCGGAACCTTGATATGGAATTGTTGAGTGGCTATGCTATCATTTGTATGATGTCTCAAATCTTTGTTTGAGCATTTACAGTTGTTATGCTGCCCGATTTCTTCCAGAAACACTAATGCCTTTGCATTATTTCGTGTTTCAGATGTCCGGCCGCATCCCTCACCAAGTGGTTCGTTTGACTCGGTGCATTAATGTGCCCGGTCACACGGCCATGCTAGTCCGTGTGATGACTGAGACCGGTTATCGCTGGTATCCTGAATACACTGTGGAGGAACAGTATCGGGATTTCAATCAAAGTCAGCATTTCTGCACAGTCCGGATATACCCCTCATATCCTGGAGCAAATGATCCCATCCATTGGTCTTATGGACTCGGGATTACCATCGAGATGGCAGTACAGGATGCCGCTTATTCGATGATGACCATTCTCCGTGCTAGGCATGCCCTGTTGCTGAACACTGAGTTCTGTTACATGCCAGCTTCACTACCCGGAGAAGAAGGCTACTACACTGGTCTGTATACTGATGCTGCTCATGAAGAGCCACTGCTTCAGACTACTGTTCAGATGTTGGAGGATAGGGACCGTGAGGTCCGTGCCCTCCGAATGGAGCTGTATAACACCCGAGCCGCTCACTGGACTACTTTGACACGGCTTGCACCTGCTGTGCACGCTGGATATCTGGACATGCGGGATTTGTATCCTGTGCGGACTCGTCTGCCTGATCGCATGGATTGGCGTGACGTTGGGGGTATTACACCTCCACGTGGGCGTCGGTTACCACCAGCATCGGGACCGAGACCACACCCATGCCCTTATGGTCCACAGCCTTCGAGTGCTCGCGAGTTCCAAGATCCGTCTGTACCACTTCCAGGCTACGGTGGTAATCTCTACGAGGATTACTACGCGAATGTCTGAGCTAGTCCATGGTAGCAGTAGTATTGTAGTAGTTGTATTTCCACAGTCCTGCGCGTCTTGTGGAATATGACTTAGTTTGTACTGAATTCCGGAGGTGTAGTTAAATAATGTATAGGAGCTTGGAATGCCTCTGATGGGATGTATCGTCTTTCACCGCAGTTGTACTATAGCCTTGGCTTGTACTAAACTTTGTGTGGTGTGTATGACCACTGGTGTATATATAGCAGTTCCTATATTACCATGTCGTACGGATGAACATCTCTGCATTTTGTGTCATCCATTACATTCTGCACTTCTATGTCAAATTTTTGCCATCCTTGTCTAAACCGTTGTTTTGTTTTCCTAGGATGGTCAACACTCGCAACACTCCTGCTGCTCAGGAGCAGGGTGAGGCTAGTGGGGCTAGAGATGGAAATCTGCCCCAGCCACCCTCTTTGGCGGAAGTTATGCTTGAAGCAGAACGGAACAAGAGAGAGACCAACCGTCTGCTGGAACGCATTGAGCAAAACACTGGGTTCCGTCAGAGGAATGACGTGGTGTCAATCCACGATTTTATCAAGATGTGTCCACCGAAGTTCCATCACTCCACTGAACCTCTGGATGCTGATGACTGGCTACGTAGTATCACCCACAAGCTACACTCTGCCCGCGTGGCCGAAGCTGACAAGGTTATCTACGCCGCCTACCATCTTGAGGGCCCTGCCAGTCTTTGGTGGGAAAACTTTGAAGCTATGCGTCCTGCTGGCCAAGTCACTACCTGGGTTGAGTTCAGTGAGGCATTCCGTGAACACCATATTCCGGAAGGTCTCATGGATCGCAAGCGGGAGGAATTCTGCAATTTCACCCAGGGCCGTTTGACTGTGGATGGCTACAGTCGTGAGTTTGGTAATCTGGCACGCTATGCACCTGAAGAAGTATCCAGCGATGCCAAGAAACAGGCGAGGTTCCGCAAGGGACTCAGCCCTGAACTTCGTCGAGATCTACGCCTGCACGAGTGCACCTCCTTCCAGAAGTTGGTTAACAAGGCTATCAGTGCTGAGACAGGCCAGACCGACTTCGAGGCCACCCGCAAGCATACTCGAGACCTTGGTTCCTCATCCGGCTCTGGCTCTCACAAGCGCCGTGTGTGGGTTCCTAACACTGCTCTGCCACCCAAGTATACACCGAGGCCATCCTATGAGGCGCCTCGCCCAACTCAACAGTTTGCACCTGCTAAGACCTATGGAGGTCCACCCTCCAACTTTGCTCCACGCACCACCACTGTGACATGTTTCAAGTGTGGAGAACCGGGACACTACATGCGTGATTGTCCCCAGAATCAGCCAGGAAAACCCGTTGGCCATGGCAAGCCAACCGGCAAGGTGAACTATGTCAAGCCAATCCCCACTGCACGTGGTCATGTCAACTATGTTTCTGCCGAAGAAGCTTATGAGGATCCTAACGTCGTCCTTGGTACGCTTCTCGTAAACTGCCATCCGGCATCTGTTCTTTTCGATACTCGAGCATCCCATTCGTTCATATCTGAGAGCTATGCTCGATTGCACAACATGACTTTTTGTGACATGCCTACTTCCATGGTTATTCAAACTCCTGGTTCAAAGTGGCAAACCTCTAGGGTAAGCCATGGAAATGAAATCCTTGTCGATAGACTTGTTTTCCTTGCATCTTTAATCGCCCTCAAGTCCTCGGACATAAACATCATCTTGGGTATGGATTGGATGACAACTCATTATGCCAAGATTGATTGCTTTACTAGGACCGTTCAACTTACACATCCATCCGGCAAGATAGCAATGTCTTGACCCGAATGGCTGAACGTCAGCTCTACTCTCTTAATGCCAGCCCTCTACCAGAACTCGAAGATATCCCGGTAGTCTGTGACTTTCCGGATGTTTTTCCAGAAGAACCGCCAGGAGTTCCACCTGACAGAGATGTCGAGTTCGTGATAGATCTTATTCCTGGAACTGTCCCAATCTCTAGGAGACCTTATAAGATGGCACCACTAGAATTAGCTGAGCTAAAGAAACAACTCGATGAGTCTTTGCAAAAAGGTTTCATCCGTCCTATTTCTTCCCCTTGGGCTTGCCCCGTCCTCTTCGTCAAGAAGAAGGATGGAACGGAGTGGATGGTTGTAGATTACCGACCTGTCAATCTGGTCACCATAAAGAATAAGTATCCACTTCCCAGGATCAACGACCTGTATGATCAGCTCGCTGGATCCTCAGTCTTCTCTAAGATGGATTTGAGGTTGGGCTACCATCAAATCAAAATCAAGAACGGGGACATTCCTAAAATGGCTTTCGTTACTCGTTATGGCCAATATGAGTACACCGTCATGTCCTTCGGATTAACCAATGCCCCAGCTACCTTTTCTCGGTTAATGAATTCTATATTCATGGAGTATTTGGATAAATTCGTCGTGGTATACCTCGATGATATACTCATTTTCTCCAAGAACAAGGAAGATCATGCCGAGCATTTAAGGCTGGTATTGACGAAACTTCGAGAGCACCGCCTTTATGCCAAATTCTCTAAATGTGAATTTTGGTTGCCAGAAGTAACCTATCTAGGTCATGTGATCTCTGGCAAGGGTATTGCTGTCAATCCCGAGCGAGTTCAAGCCGTCCTTGATTGGACTCCCCCTGAATCGGTCAAGCAAGTTAGGAGTTTTCTTGGCTTAGCGAGCTATTGCCGACGTTTCGTTGAGAACTTCTCCAAGGTTGCTAAACCTCTAACCGAACACCTCAAGAAAGATAAAAAGTTTGAGTGGACCCCACAGTGCGAGTCCAGTTTTCAGGAACTGAAAAGACGCCTGACATCTGCACCTGTACTGGTACCACCAGACTTTTCCAAGGATTTTATAATCTATTGCGACGCCTCGCGACAAGGACTAGGTTGCATTCTTATGCAAGATCGTCAAGTGATTGCATACGCATCCTGACAGTTGCGTCCACATGAGGATAACTATCCTACTCATGATTTAGAGCTTGCAGCTGTAGTCCATGCACTCAAAACATGGCGACATTACCTTCTTGGTAATCGCTGTGAAATCTTCACTGATCACCAAAGTTTAAAGTATATCTTCACCCAACCGGATCTAAATCTCAGGCAAAGACGTTGGGTTGAGTTGCTCACCGACTACGACTTAGGAATCACTTACACTCCTGGAAAGGCCAATGTCATGGCTGATGCACTAAGTCGTAAGTCATATTGTAACAATTTAATGTTACAACAAAGTCAACCACTTCTCCACGAGGAATTTCGTAAGCTTAACCTTCACATTGTTCCTCGAGGATTCCTTTCCACCTTGGTGGCAAAACCTACCCTTTTGGATCAGGTCATCAAAGCACAGAAGGTTGATCCCGGAATTTTCCGTATTAAGAGGAACATCAAGAAAGGAGTTGCAGGATGTTTCTCAATTGATGATCAAGGAGTCGTATTCTTTAGCAACCGCTTAGTGGTTCCTAAAGTGTGAAACCTAAGACGTTTGATCCTCAAGGAGGCTCATGAATCTCCTCTCACGATTCATCCCGGTAGTACCAAAATGTATCAAGACCTACGTCAAAGATTCTGGTGGACTAGGATGAAGAGAGAAATCGCTCAATTCATTGCTAACTGCGACGTTTGCCGTCGAGTCAAAGCAGAGCATCAACGGCCTGCTGGCACCCTTCAACCTTTAGCTATTCCTGAATGGAAATGGGATAAAGTCGGTATGGATTTCATTACCGGGTTTCCCAGGTCCAGGAAAGGGAATAATGCTATCTTCGTCGTTATCGACCGCCTCTCTAAAGTAGCTCATTTCCTGCCTGTTCGGGAGAGTATTACCGCTAGGCAGCTAGCAGACTTATATATCTCTCGAATAGTGTCACTTCATGGTGTACCGTTGGAGATTAACTCAGACCGTGGAAGTCTTTTCACTTCACGATTTTGGGAAAGTTTCCAGAATGCTATGGGAACTCATCTCTCTTTCAGTACTGCCTTCCATCCGCAGTCAAGTGGTCAAGTGGAACGAGTCAATCTAATTCTAGAAGACATGCTTTGAGCCTCTGTCATTTCTTTCGGTATGGAATGGGGAAGTGTCTTCCATTTGCCGAATTCGCTTATAACAATAGTTATCAAGCCAGCCTGGGTAAAGCCCCCTTCGAAGTTCTATATGGACGAAGGTGTCGAACACCTCTTAACTGGTCAGAGACCGGGGAAAGACAATTCTTTGGCCCGGATATGATTCAGGAAGCAGAAGAACAAGTTCGCATCGTTCGTGAGAGATTGAAAACAGCCCAGTCTCGCCAAAAGAGCCAATATGATAGTCATCATAAGGCTGTGACTCTTGAAGTCGGCGATAAGGCTTACCTTCAGGTTACTCCTCTTAAGGGAACCCATCGCTTCGGTATCAAAGGCAAATTGGCCCCTCGTTACATCGGTCCTTTTCACATTCTTGCCAAACGAGGAGAAGTTGCCTACCAATTGGAACTACCTCCGCACCTCTCCAGAGTTCATGATGTTTTCCACGTTTCTCAACTCAGGCGTTGCTTCTCGGATCCTATCCGCGGAGTGGACCACGAAACGCTTGATCTCCAAGACAATCTCACATATCGAGAATACCCCGTTCGTATTCTTGATCAAACCGAGCGCACCACTCGACGCCACAATATCAAGTTTCTCAAGGTTCAATGGTCACATCATTCCGAGAGTGAAGCTACTTGGGAAAGGGAGGATCGTCTTCGACTTGAGTACCCCACCCTCTTTCCGGAGGAACCCGAATCTCGGGACGCGATTCTTTTAAGTGGGGGTGAGTTGTCACATCCCTAGCTAGCACTTGCATTAGGATCTGACTAGAGTGTGCATCATGTTTACTTTCAAAGAAACTTGAAATGGGATTAACAGAAACCCCAGCACCCCCTCCCCTAACAACTAGGGTTTGCTAAAATATTTTCCAATGTACCCAAAATGCCCTTCAAAATGTTCATCATTTCTGCCTTGGTCTTAAACCTCTGCCAAAAATGGTGCACAATTTTCTAGGACAATCTAGGGTTTTGGATTAAATCATATGGTATTTGAATTTGGGCATTTAAATGCTATAAAATATTTTAAATGCTCAAATAATCATAAACTATAATGTTTCCTACTGTTCATATGATATACAGCAGGTATGACAAGTGTTATGATTTATAAAAATGTTTAGGCATTTTTATTAAATGAACAAAGTTGCAAAAGAAATGAAACAGAAAAGAAAATAGGAAAACACTTACCTGGCGCCCACCCGGCCCACCTGCCGGCCCAGCCCAGCTGCCGCTCCAGCGAGCTGCTTGGCTCGGCCAGGCAGGCAGGCAGGTGCTCGACGGCGACCGCACGGCGCGCCACGCAGCTGCCCGCCGCCCTGCTTCGCCCCCTCGCCGTTCTGGAGGCATGGATCGAACGTCCACGTCCCCCTCGACCCCCAGACACCTCCGCCTCCCCCCAGTTCCTCTCCTCCACTCTCCCCGCGCCATGGCCGACGCCGCCGTGATCGCACCGTCGTAGAAGCCGCGTCCACCGTCGTCCCCGAGCTCCGCCGTGTTGTCCATCGTCTCCGCCGTCCTCGACTGCTTCGAACAGGCCGAGCCCCGAGCGCTCGCCCGCCCTGGAGACGCCCCCGACCACTTCTTCCCCAACTCCGGCCGCGGAGATCCCCCTCGCCATGCTGCTCAGCTCCGACCACCCCCGAGCTCGCTTCGGTGCTTGCTGCAACCGCTGTGAGCCTAGCTACCTCCTCCCCCTCTCCGTTGGCTCCCTCTTGCCCTGTAACACACTGCACGTAGCTCGCCCGCACGCACCGCCGCCGTGCTCGTCGCCGGTGATGCTCCGGTGACCATTTGGTCACTGGCACCCGTCCAACGCACTCACCACAGCACGTAGATGCGAACGGTGCTACGCACGCATCGCCTAGGCACTTGCAGCCGCATCTCCACACACGCCCCACGCCGGTCGCCGCCGTCGAGCTCGTTGCCGTCGTCTCCGGCCACCCCAGGTCCGGCGACCACCACCATCCGATGCGGAAGAGCAAGAGCTCTCCAACGCACCCAACCGCAGCTCGAACCGTGCACCGTAGACGTTTTCCGAAGCACGCCGCCGCGTTTGGCCTCGCCGGCGGCTAAACGCCGGCGAGTTGGACCTGTTTTGACCACGGGTTTGACCCCTTGGGTCAATGACTTGTGGGCCCTGCCCGCAAGTCAAACTTAGCTTAAGTGTTAATTTAATTTTAATTAGTTAATTAGTTTAGTCACTGACACGTGGGCCCTGGCCCCACTGACAGTTAATTAGTTTTAGTTTAACTCTAATTAACTCAGTTAATTAGCTGTGACACTGACATGAGGGACCCACTGGTCAGGTTTGACCTGGACTAGCCCTGTTGACTGGCTGACATCAGCATGATGTCATGCTGACGCAGTAAAGGTTTTTCTGGGATTTTTAGATTTAAAATAATTCAAGAAATTCCAGAAAATACCCAAAACTTCTAAAAATCATATAAAATCAACCATAGCTCAGATGGAAAAGATTTATATATGAAAAATGATCAGAAAAATCCAATCTATCTAATGGCACTGGTTTCATGCATGTTTGAACAAGTTAACTTTCTGTATATATCAAAAACATGATAATGCACTTATTTAAATAATAGTTTGAACTTCAATTTGAATCCTTGATTCAAATAGGTTCAAACCCTTCTGGTTTTAGTTGCATTAGCCAACACACATGCATCTTGCCATGTCATGAACATGCATCATATTGTTGCATTTGTTTGGTAATGATTGTATCGCCGGTATTCTCTGTGTTAGGTCCTGCTCCCGAGGATACTGCTGCGTATCCAGTTGAAGAGCAGTACCCGACAACTACCTTATCAGGCAAGCAATCATTGATCATTCCGATACAACCCAATCTTCTCGCTCCTGCTCTCTTTTACTGCATTAAGGCAACAGCGCGTGAACTGCTACTTGCTGCGGTAGTTGAACCCTATTCCCTTGCATGACCTGTCATTGCCACAGTAAATAGTTGAAACCCACTAGCATGCGTAGGAGTTGATTGAGCCATGTGATGTGTGATCCACCATGCTATTTGTTTATGTTGCCTGCTATGCTTAGAGTTGTGTCTGGTCTGGTTCATCTGGGTGATGGATCAGAGTGAAACAATCTTTCGATAAAGAGAAGGAAGTGTGGAATACGCTTGGTAAAGGTATCGATGAAAGGCCATGTAGGAGTACGTGGTGGGTTGTTTCATTGGAACCGTACATAGGACCTGAGATCTGTATGTGTGGTTCAAGTTGCAGTTACTACCATGCATTGGGCCCGAAACCAATGGACCCTCTCGGCTTATTAATTACCCTTGATCTCTGTCCAGGAGTTGCAACTAGTTTCTGGTGTTTATAGCTTACTGGAGGTCGTGCACAACGCTGACCCTCGGGGTGGGTTGTGATGCGACATGTACGTGGCACGGTGTACCGGTTGCCCGTTTGGTGACTCGGGAACCCTGTACACATCGTTTGGGGCCGTGAGCGACACCCCGGCCGGATCTCCCCACGGATGGAACCCAAATAGGCGATAAACCTGGACGAGAGACTTGAGTAGTTAGCCAGGTCGTGGCCGACACCCTCGCTGGGCTTCCGCTTGAAGGTTGCCGAGTACACGCCGAGTAAACGGCGATAAGTGGTGTAAGCGTGTGTGAAGAGGTACACCCCTGCAGGGTTATCAAACTATTCGAATAGCCGTTGTTCGCAGTACGAACTACTTGGTTGCTCTTACAGTTCATAGACAAGTTGATGGATACTACTAAAAGCCTCAAGATAAGCGTGAGTGCCGTGGATGGCCCTTCCGTAGGATGACGGAAGAGGATCCTCGGTAGTGTATTGATGTGGAGAGTAGTGGACTCGTGTTCGTTAATAACATCTTGCAATCCGTTGAGAGTTGTAGTATAGGTTAGCCAAGGTCAAAGCTGGCATTCTGCTATAAACTCCACTACCCCCTCTGATAATGTTGCATGTATGATAGGTTCTGTGGTAAGACTTGCTGAGTACCTTTGTACTCATGTTTGCTTAATAACTGTTGCAGAGGAGAACCCTGCCCCTGCTGATGGGTTATACATAGACATTGACGTCGACGAGTAGCTTGACACCCAGACGGTGATCTGGAGCTTGTGAAGGGCCTTGTAGATAGTCAGGCTACACCAAGCCTGTTTTATTTTCTAAGTTGTCTGTACTCAGACATGTAGCTTCCGCTTGTGCTTGTATGACTGTATGACTTGAGTGTTGGGTCATGTGACCCCTACCTGTATGACTATGTTATGTATGGCTCTTGGAGCCTTTTAAATAAAGTACTTTGAGTCATAGAGTTCTGTTGTGATGCAATGTTGTATTTGCACATATTGAGCATATTGCGTGTATGATTGAAATGCTTGGTATGTGTGGGATCCGACACCTAGTTGTTTTCCTTTGGTAGCCTATCTTACAGGGAAATGCCTCCTAGTGATTCCAATGAGCCTTGGTAGCTTGCTACTGCTCGGAACACGTAGGCTGGCCGGCATGTGTCCTTCTTCGTTCCTGTGTCTGTCCCTTAGGGGAAATGTCACGCGTTGTTCCTTTAAGTCCATGTAGCTTGCTACGACTTGGGTTCATACGTTGATGACCGACACGTTCGTTGCTGGGTCATGGATGCCTGTCTCTGTAATTTAGTGCCACTTTTGGTTTATAACTAGCCATGTCGGCCCGGGTTCTCTGTCATATGGATGCTAGCGACACTGTCATATACGTGTGCCAAAATGCGCAAACGGTCCCGGGCCAGGTAAGGTGGCACCCGTGGGGTTACCGTGCGTGAGGCCGCAAAGTGATATGACGTGTTACAGCTAGATCGGTGTGGCTTAGGATCGGGGTCCTGACATTGGTGCTTAAAAAGAAGGTGGAGACTCTCGAACCGTGGCTTTTGTTGGCAAAGTTGAAAACCCGTAGTCGGAAACAAAGACAAAACATGTACCAGAGCTCTTGGTTTTAAAATCAGAGGTAATAATTATTTTTTTAGATTATGCATGTTCCGTCAACGAATGCTAGCAGATAACTCAATCACTTCTTGAGATGGACAAGTTTCGAGGAACGGCTCCCGAATGAGGACGATCACATCCTCTTAATCTCCTTTGTTTATCACTGCCAAAGTTTTCTGATTTCTCATGAACAAAGCGTGAAGGAGGGTTTGTTTGTTATATTAATTTTGAGCCGGGCGCACTCTTTGCCAGTTCCTTCTCGTATTATGGGTTTGCACATTAGACATGCAATCCCGGGGTGAAGCTTGTCCAACTTAAAAAGATCACGAATTAACTACTACTTCCTCATGAACTAAAACAGAGGCACAAAATAGGAATGCCTTTTTCTTGAATAATTTCGAGATGGTACATGAAAGTCTCCGTTAGGAATGGCAGGTAAATACCATGTATAGGAAGGTATGGTGGACTCATATGGCATAACTGGTTTAAAAGAATTTGGATGCACAAGCAGTCAGTCCGCTTAGTACAGGTGGAGGTTAGCAAAATACTGGGAGCGACCAACTAAAAGAGCAATGACGGTCATAATCATGCAGAGCGACAAAGCAACATTGAATCAGGCATGGTAGTTATATCGCTACTCAGAAACAAAAGATCATCAAGGCTTGACAGACTTTCTTTACAGTCTTAAATATGCGTGAGCATACGCCAAGTCAATCAAAATAAATTCTTGAAGGAAGATATCACTAAACCATACCACATCATAGGCAAACAAATCATGTTGCTACTCCAATAACACATTGGGAACCCCCCAGCTATTTGAGACTAACCATAAGAAAACATGAACTACTAAGCACCATTATGCACGTAGCATTTTTATCATAGACATATCGACCAATGCAACAGAAGCCAACTCTCTTAATAAGATAAGCATGATAAATAAAGAGAGTTCCAACGACCAACTAAACAAAAGCTCTTTAAAAAGATAAGCATGAAAACTAAAAGCTAAACATGATAGTAGCTATTGAAAGACAAAGAACACACACAGCAAGGATAGACATGAAAATTCTATGTTATGTTCTAGGTTGAAGTGGAGCGTGTTTCTCTCCCACACAAAGAAAGCTGAGTTCCGACTCGTTATGAAAAGCTAAAGAAAACTAAAAAGGAAACTAAGAGCAAGACGCTCCAAGCATAGCACATAATACATGAAGTGATAAAAATATAGTGGAACGAAAGACGAACTGATAATGTTGATGGAGAAGGGGATGCACGGGGGGCATCCCCAAGCTTAGACGCTTGAGTATTATTGAATATTTCTTTGGGGTGCATGGGGGCATCCCCAAGCTTGAGCGTTTGACACTCCTGAATCTTTTTATCATCTTCCCTCGCACACTTGAAAACTCCCTTCATACATAACTCATCATAATCTGATTAGCGAGGTTAGTACCCATAATAAAATAATTGTTCCTTGCTGGAAATAGAGATATTCTTGAAGGTCTACTGTTTCTCAAGATTGCCAAAAGGTTTTTGCAAAGAAAAAGCAAGCTTAAGGTTTGCAAAATGAATGAAAGGCAAAACAGGACAGAATCTGCGAAAAACAGACCAGCAGGTAGTAAATGATTTTTTCGGGGCACTTCTGCAACTCTAATAAAAAAAATCAAAACTGACGCACGAAATACAATTGTATAGAGCACGCTGTCGAAAAAATTCAGACCAAAAAGATGATCTGGTGATTTTATACGAATTTTTCTCTCCAAGGACAGAATCTGTTTCCTCGACATCACGTCACAACTTTTGAACTTTCTTGCAATCAGAGGCTACACTTGGCACAAAGTTGAAAAGTAAAGATACAATGATGGTGCTACTGTAGTAACAACATCAAGACACAACTAAAGCAAAATAAAATTTTATTCATGTGGGCTGCCTCCCAAAAGCGCTTTCTTTTATGCCTTTAAGCTAGGCATAATGCAAAGAGATCAAGTTGTATCAATTGAACCATCATCAAGATCATCAAAAAGCTCTTCAATAGTACAACTTGTCTTAAGAGGACTTTCAAGTAAAGGCCTAATAGAGATACTTCTAGGAAGAAGACCAAAAGGATAAAAGTCAAGGGAAGATTCATTTATAAATTTATCAAAGAGAGGTGTTTCTTCCAAAGTCTTTACAGTTTCAACCCCTTTGGCAATAGATGGATTTCTTTTAGAGCGGGGAGCCTTTGGAACGTGAACGAACTTAGGCTCCTTCCTTGCCGGAGTTTCTACCCTTTTGGTTTTGATTGAGGAGAAAGTAGTTCCTAGAGTATCAAAGATTTCCTCAATCTTGTCTATCCAAGAAGAGTCCAAGTCATGGGATTTGATGGTCTCCAAAGTTTTGAGAATTTTATGCATGGAGCTATCAAGCCTATTCAAATTCCCTTGGATCTTACGATCCAACTCATTTATCTTATTAGTGTTTGGCATCTCTAGCTCTATCTTTTCAAGTTTTTTCATAATGTGAGCTAGGGTGATGTCCTCTTGAATGCTAACAACAGGGGGATTCCCGACAAGATTTTCAATAATACTAAGAGATTCCCAAACTGGGGCCTCTAGGAAATTTCCATTGATAGCAGTATCTAGAATAAACCTATTCCAAGAAGTAATTCCAACATAAAAATTTCTAAGCAGGATAGTAGTAGATTGCTTCTTGGTGGCTCTTTTTTGAGAATCATTAATTCTAGACCAAGCATCTTTCAGACTTTCCCCACCTCTTTGTTTAAAGGTGAGAACTTCTGCCTCGCCAAAGACAAAAGGACCCGACATAATGACAACTAAAGAATGAGATAACTATTTTTGTGATTTTCGATAAAAGACACTAAAGCAAAACTGAAAGGTAAACTAACAAGACTAAAAAGCAAAGGTAAAAGATAGCGTGCAACTCCCCTATCTTGAAGAGTGGAGTCCCCGGCGACGGCGCTAGAAAACTTTGCTTGATGGCTTCTCGCCCCTCGTTGGTTACCCCAAGTGGAAGGTTTGAGATGCAGTGTAGCGAAAGTTTTCCCTTGGCAAAGATACCAAGGATCGATTTCCCCTGAGACTCCAAGGTTCAACAAGAAGGTGTCAACTGCTAATGGCGCCAGATACTTAGCAATTAACTTGGACCTGCACACAGATACAAATAACTTGGCTCCCAACGAGTACAGAGAGGTTGTCAATCCCTCCGGCCTTGTCGTTTACAAAGGATCAAACGCAAGAGATAATAGTGATATATATTGCTGCAACTAGTAAGTAAAAGCGGAAAGTAAATAGCGGATGTGATCAATGATGGTAATATGGACCGGGATCCCATGATGTTCACTAGTGATGTCTCTCTCCCAAAAGACGATAAAACAGCTATGTGAGGTAAACGAATTACAGCTGGGCAATTGACAAAATTATGTGCGCAAACCAATGCTAACTATGTTGCAAGAAAGGTAGAGGTTCAAAGCATGGGCGGTACGCCAAGGCAAGTAGACCGAAATCCATCTGCATCTACTACTAATCATCCACCTTGAGATATCTATCCAGAACATCTCGCTGGTATTAAGTTGCGAGCCCCACCCATAGTGTAAACTCAAAGCAACAGACAACTGCATTAAAAGAACTTTGCGTAAAGTAAACAATCCTTGCACCCGTGGGTACAAGCACCGTTGTTTTCCCCCTTGTGACAACAACACATCCCCTAGACTCATGTTTTTGTCACTCAAGCTAGTCATCGAGGGGCATGAACCCACAATCGAGCATAACGTTCCCTCTTGGAGTCACTACCTACTACTTGGCCAAAGCAATAAATAGCAACGGAGAACATGCAAGAATTACTTAAGAACATAAATATAAAAGAGGTAAATCAAATATATTACTCAAACACAATCTGAACATAATCTCACAATCCATCGGTTCCCAGCAAACTCATCATAGCAACAGCATAAGGATTACATATGTGCCTCGATCATGTAGGGCAGCTCACGAGGTCTAATTAGTGAAGCACAAGAAGGGGAGGAGAATATCACATAGCTACTGGTCATGGACCCATGGTCCAAGGAAGACTACTCACAACTCATCCGGGAGGCGTCCATGGTGGTGGAGAGGCTCCCGGTGGTGATCCTCCCCTCCGGCAGGGTGCCGGGAAGAGTTCTCCTGGTGCTCCCGATCTTGGAAGCGCGGCGGCGGCGGAACAGAGATGAGATCGCGAAAAAGGGTTCCGTCCTCGAGGGTTTCGGGACGCGTGTTAAATATATGCCAAAGGGGGGCATCAGCGGGGGCCTGGGGGGCCCAGGCGCCCCCCCCGGCACGGCCAAGAGGGGGGCCACGCCACCAGGGCGCCTGGAGCCTTGGTGGCCCCCCTCCGGCTCTACTTCGGCCGTGTGGAAGCTTCCGCAACGCTGATTTTTTATATAATTTTTCCGGGATTTTTCTGACAGTTTTCGTGACGGGAAAACCTGAAATACAAAAACAGGAGAAAACAGAAACTGGCACTGGGGTGCACTGAGTTAATAGGTTAGTCCAAATATGATCAAAAGTGTATGGAAGTGTATAAATATCATAGCAATATCACCCAAAAGAGGCATGGAGCAAGCAGAAATTATAGATACGTTTTAGACATATCAGCCGTGTACCACTACTTCCACTACCGTCGCCCCGAAGATGTCCGATGCCGCGACAAGTACCACGACACGATAACGGAACGACTACTTCCCTCTACAAATGTGTACCTCGACGAACGAGAACGCCTACTTCCACTACGAATCGCGAGAACGACTTCTTCCTCGACGATCTCGAGCCGCCCCGAAACAAATGTTCCGAAGGTATAATCCGAGACGATGACCCGTGGAATGCTTGTGTTGTATGAGATGTTTCCCTGGTGTGCACCGTGCCCGTTTCGTCTTTTGTCGTGTTCCTCGGTTGCCTCGTCACCGACTCGTGGGAACCCGGTGACGGGATCACCCCACCTTTCTTCTTGCTTGACACGCTCTCCGTTATCTTTTGCACCGGTCTCTCAACGAGTTACCGGAACCGAGATGTTGCCGTTGCATCATTTTTGGATCGTTGCCGTGGCACCCTTTTCTTTCCACCAAGGTGACATATACTTCATATCTCTTCATGTTAACCTTTAACTAAAACTTGCATAAAACTTGATCATGTCATCCGCATCATGTTAACAACTTTATAATGTGTGAATTGTTGTTGCTTAAAACTGCTAAACATGCATAAGGGGTTTTTCCCAGAATTGTTGTTGTTATTTCCGGCCTCATTTAAAATGCCTAAATAGGTAGTTTGTTTTTGCTTCACCTCTTGCCATGTTAACCAACATTTAATCTTGTCTTGTAAATAGTCGAGAGTCAATTAAATAATTAAAATGTGGTCTTTCGTCAATATGCAACCCGTTGCATACTGAGCTCCACTTAACTTGTAGTACTTGTTTGTGCACTTTGCCATGCCATGAATAATTAAACCGGACATGCATCATACTTGGATGTGCATCGTATGCCATGTTTATGCTTATGTGTTTACCGTGTTGTTTGCTTCTTTCCGGTTGCTTCTCTTGTTAGCTTCGGTTTCATTCCGGAGTTGTGAGGATTCGCTCAACTATGTTGCTCCGTCTACTTCATGGACTTGTTCTTCTCCCTTGCGGAATCCCAGGTAAGATGATCATACCCTTGGATACCTTTACTATCATTGCCATGCTTAGTGTCTCGATGCTACCGTTACATGTCGCGCTACCCATCTTTTATGTCAGCCTCTCCTTGTTGCCATGAAACCTCTAACCTTTGACACCTTCCTAGCAAAACCACTGTTTGGCTATGTTACCCGCTTGCTCACCCCCTCTTATAGCGTTGTTAGTTGCAGGTGAAGATGAAGATCGTTCCAGGAGGGAACTTGTTGTTGGATATATCACAATATCTATTATTTATAATAACACACCTATATACTGGGCATGGGTGGAAGGCTTGGCCTTTTGCTCGGTGTTTTGTTCCACTCATGCCACCTTAGGCGCCGATAAACCGACATTATGTTCCTTGATTTTGCGTTCCTTACACGATGGGTGGATGGGGACCCCTTGACAGTTCGACTTTGAATAAAACTCCTCCAGCAAGGCCCAATATTGGTTTTAATTTGCTCATAATAACAACTTAATTAATTAATTAAATTGCATAGGGAGTTAGCGCTACCCGAGGATTCTTTCTACATAGCAGGGGGGCCAGTGCTGATGGTGTTGGTCCCAAACGGGAAGACTGCGGGGCCACCATGGGGAAACTCGAGGATTGGCTCCCATAGGATCACCTATCCGGTCGTGGCCTGAGACGAGATACGCGCGGCTACTATCAGGGTGTCGACACACCGAGAGGTCTTGCTGGAATTGTTTTACCATTGTCGAAATGTCTTGTGCACCGGGATGCCGAGCCTGATCGGATTTCCCTAAGATAAGGGGTGATGATATTATATTTATCACTTCAGCTAATTGTGAGAGCTTGTGATGGGCTAAGTTGGGACACCCCTGCAGGGTTATGATCTTTCGAAAGCCGTGCCCGCGGTTATGTGGCAGATTGGAATTTGTTAATGTCCGGTTGTAGAAAACTTGACAGAGGATCTGAAGTAAAACACACAACTGTGTGAGTAACCGTGACTGTCTCTTTTCATTTTGAGAAGAGAACACGGTGGGGTTATGTTTGATTCGTATGTAGTTCAGGATCTTTAGCGATCACTACTAGTTGCGACCGTTTGCGTAGATGCTCATCTTATTCTTGTACTCATAAGTTAGCCACCATATTATGCTTAGCCGCTGCTGCAACCTCACCACTTTACCTCTTCCTACCCATAAATCTTTGCTAGTCTTGATACCCATGGTTATGGGATTGCTGAGTCCTCGTGGCTCACAGATACTACAACCCCAGATGCAGGTTCAGCCGAGAATGATGCAGGAGCTGGATCAAGTACTTCACTGGGAGCTCGATGATGAGTGTGGCCGTATGCTTGTGACGTTTTCGACGTTCAGTAGTGGTTTCTACTAGGGGCGATTCGGACCTGTGGTTTTATGTTGTTTTGGTATCTTTCTTTTGGATCTTCGCCCGTAGTCGGGTTGTGATGTTTTGAATGATGCTTTGCTTATGTACTGTATTGTGTGAAGTGGCGAGTGTAAGCCAATTATCTCCTTTTGCAATTTAATCCCTCTTTTACATGAGTCGTGCAAAGATACCAAACTTGAGATCATTCCAGAATGGGCTTATACCTTTAAGTCGTGCCTCGACACGTAGGAGGTATAGTCCCATCCTGGGCATTACATCTGAGGAAGTAGCAGAGGGAATGTCTTCATCCTATTCACTTGGAATCACATATTCTTCATCAAAAGGAACAAGGTCATTTGATGGCATGGATAAAATTGGAATGGCATCAATTGGATTCTTAGTTGAGCTTGTCAATGGCTTCATTTTCTTCGGAACTGAAGAATCTGAAGAAGTTGATGCCTTCCTTTTCTTCACAGTTGCACGCTCTGCAGCCTTCGTCTTCTTCACATCTAATGCAGATGGAAGGATTGGAGTTGGAGTAGGCACAGGAGCAGCAGAGGAATTTGGTTCATTTTCTTCAGGCACAACTGATGCTATTGTCCTGACTTCTTCACAATCTTCAGGCACAACCTTTGGAGCTTCAGCTGGCCTGACATTTTTTTCAGGCGCAACACTAGAGGTTGCCTTGACAATTTCTTCAGCGGCTGGAGTGGGGTCATCAGCCCTGGGATTTTCTTCAGCAACCTAATGTTCTTCAGTGGTGCTGGCATGTCCTTCAGTAGACTGAGCAGATGCTTTAGCCTGAGGAATTTCAATGTGCGTCTTGCGAGCAGCACTTGAAGAAAAACCTTTGGTCAGATTTACAAACCTGACTTTGGCGCCCAACCAGTCAGCATGATATGCTTCAAATTCATCACTGAGGGCTTTGATTTCTCCCTGAATCTTGACTAGTTCTTTAGTTGTCATGTTGACAACATTTTTCTTCAGGAAGCGCTCCTTCTTGTACTGCACTTTCTTGGTCTGCGTGGCCTATTCAAACTTCCATTTTTCTTCGCCTATGAAGGCGGTGTAATGCCCCGGATGTAATACTTTCCCCTTTTGGCAATGTATAACTTTGGCTTCATTAGTTCCATTCCGGGTTCTTCGTCTTTTCGGGTTTTCGTCGTTTTGTCGTGTGCGTGTGTGCATTCATCCATGTCATGTTGGCATGTGCATTGCATTGCATTGTGTGTCGTTTGCATCCGGTCCCACTCGTTCCTTCCCGTTGTCCGTTTCGAGTTCCGATGCTCTCACACGTGCCCGTGGCTTCCCGGAGTCCTTCTTTTGTGTTTGGCCGTGTAACGTTTCCGGTTTGGCGTGAGACTTGTCGTGCGATGTTGTTTTGATACGCGTAACCCGCCTGTCAAGTTTTGTCGCGTTTGTAGTTCGTTTGGTGCTCCAACAGTTATCCTCGTGGGCTAAAAGTACCTCCTCTTTGAGGCCCAAGACCCCCCTCCAACAGCCCACCAACCCAGCTCAAACCCTTCCCTTCATCTAGGCCGTTCAATTGTGATCGCGTGGCCGAAAACCTCTCCTCATTTGGACTACCCTAGCTCCTTGTGCCTATATAAACGTCCACCCCCCTCCAATTTTGCGTCCAAAAAACCCTAGTGCTTCCACCGCCGCCGCACCGTGCTTCCACCGCCGTCGCCCAGTGCTTCCACCGCCGCCGCACCGTGCTTCCACCGCCGCCGCCAGTGCTTCCACTCCCACCGCGCGGGCCCGCGGGGCCCGAGGCCAGCCCGCCGATCCGGGCCAGATCTCGCCCCAGCCGCCGCGCCCTTCGTCAACCCCCGCCGCCGGAGCAACCCTCGCCGGTCGGAGCTAGCAGTCGCCGTCGCCGTTCTCCTCCAGCAGCGCCGCCGCGCCGGCCTCTCAGATCCGGTCGCCGCCCCGAGCTTCCGCCGCCGCGCACCTCGCTCCTCCGGTCGCCGCCGCCTCGGCCCCCTCGCCGCCAGCCGCCGCCCCGCCTCCTCCCTCGCCGCCGGCCTCAGGCCACCCCGCCGCCGGCCACCGCAGGCCTCGCCGCCGGGCGCCAGGCCGCAGCCGAGCCGCCGCTCGAGCCCCGAAGGGATCGGGGTCGAGGGATCCCCGATCGGGCCGATCCAGCGTCGCCCTAGGGAAACCCTAGCGGATACGTGATCCAGACCCGCGACCCGCATCGGACCCGGCGCCCGACCCGTTGGACCGCAGGTTGACCTCGCTTTTTCCTCTAAGTCCTTAGTGTTTTTCAGTGTCTGATGCATTTTTGTGATGAGGATAACTTTTACTATGCTTGTCCGATTTGTGCATATAATATGTCAAAATGATCGTGGTGACATGTACTATGTTTTGTTCCATTGTGCCATGCATGTTTGAGGTCATCTAGATGTCTTAATCTTCATGGGAAGAGTGCTACTTGTTATAAACTGCTGCTATTAGTTGTTTTCTTGCCATGTTTGAGATGTGATAACTTGGTGCATGTTTATCCAAATGAAGCAAATGATATGTCCACATTTTCATCATGAGATGCTCTACATGTTGGTTGCTTTAGCTTGCATGATAGATTTCATATTGCCATGTTTATCTCATTTGCAAAAGTGCTTGTGGTTGTTAGGTTGTTAAACTTGTTACGAGATGCCTAGTTGAGGAGCTCGTTGCTTTTGATGTGGTTGTCCCCATGATGCATGCTTATATGTTTTGGACTCCCCATCATGTGTACTTTGCTATGGTGCAAACCACTTGCCATGTTATGCTTTGAGATGACTTAAACTTGCTCACAAACATGCCATGATAATACTACTGTTTTAACACTTAGTGAAATTTCACTAAGTCTGGAATCTGTAATATCCAGATGCCATGTTTGCTTGTTGTTCTAGGAAAATCCATGCTAGTTTTGGGGTGGCTTTTGATGATTCCTTGTTGTATATGTTGTTGGCTATCCATTCATTCTCTCACATGCTCATTTGGGTGGCTGTAGCATATTTAACTCTTGCTCCCAAGTTGCTTTAAAATACTGCTGTCAGGTTTTTGTTGTCATGTTCAAAATGTTGTAGCTTGTTGCTATTGATCCATGCCTCCTATGGAGATGCTCCAATGGAATTGTTTGCTGTAGGATATGTCTACTTCATGTCCATGCTTCTTGTCATGATGTTTGAGTGCTGTAGAGTATATATTTCTTGCTCCGATGTTGTTATGTGGCTGTTAATTTCAGCTTGCATTGTTTCTTGTTTCGGGTGTATCTTTTAGCCCGTTGCTCCGTTTTGAGCAAGTCCTATATGAAACTTGTGTGATTTTGCATGTAGATTCATAATATCCTCTTGTTAACATGTTTTGAAGTATCTTACTTGATGCACATTGTCATGTTCCTTGTGCTGTATCTCTGTGTTTCCTATGTTGTCTTTCTGTGCATCCTAAGTGCATCTGCAGTGCTTCCTTAGTGCATCAGCCATCCATCCTGTGGTTTGCGCATTGCATCTTATTTGATCTCGTGCCTCGTGTGTTTTGTGTTGAGTAGAGCCGGAAGCCGAGAACGAGTACGAGAACGAGATTACTACCGAGGTTGAGAACGAGGAGCCCTCTTACGATCCCATCGACGACTCTACAGGCAAGATGACCTGACCCAGATATCATTACTATCTTTGCCTATTGCTAGAAGTCTCGCTTTTTAGCTTATTGCCTCGATGCCCATGTTTTCCTGTCAGCCTCCTATTGTAACCATGAATCTGTCTAACCACCCTACCTATGCAAACCATTGATTGGCTACGTAGGCATCGCTCAGCCCCTCTTATAGCATTGCTAGTTGCAGGAGAAGATTTGAAGATTCTTGCTTCATGTTGAAGCTTGTTGGGATATCACACTATATTAACTCTTTAATGAAATCATCTATATATTGGTAATGGGTGGAAGGCTAAGCCTCCTGCTTGGTGTTTTGTTCCACTCATGCCGCCCTAGGAACCGTATAAACCGGTGTTATGTTCCTTGATTTTGCGTTCCTCACACGGTTGGGGTTATGGGACCCCCTTGATAAACCGCTTAGCGCTAAGTCTTTTCCAGCGAGGCCCAACATTGGTACTCCATTCGCCTAACAACTAAAACTTGCCGAGGGAGTAATTAACCCGAGGATTAATTAATTCAACCCCCCTGGGCTAGTGCTCGATTTGAGTGTTGGTCCAAACTAGAGTCGTGTGCAGTACCCCCCCTTGGCAACTTGGGTTTTGGTCACTGTACGCTGTGCTCATCCGGTCGTGGCCTGAGACTAGATACGCGCGGCTTCTGTCAGGGTGTCGGCACGCCGGGAGGTCTTGCTGGATTAGTCTTACCTTAGTCGGAGTATCTTGAGCACGGGATTCCGAGGATACTCGGGCCTTCCCACCTTGGAGTTGCGACTCCGCGGATCGTGGGCTTGTCATGGGCCAAGTTGGAACACCCATGCAGGGTTTTGAACTTTCGAAAGCCGTGCCCGCGGTTATGTGGCAGATGGGAATTTGTTAATATCCGGTTGTAGAAAACTTGACACCATGTTCAGAACACACTACCAGCGTGAGTACCGTGACGGTCATTTTCCGAAAGGGGTTCGGGAAGTGAACACAGTGGGGTTATGATTGCCGTGCTTAGTTAGGATCACTTCATGATCACTTGATCGTCCGAGGCACTTCTCTTATCGCTCTTATTTACGTAAGCTAGTGCTAGTGCAGCTGCAGCCTTTTATTCTTTCTTCAGCCTTGTTCCACACCCAAGGCTTAGATAGTTCTGCTACCCGGGAACGGGATTGCTGAGTCCTCTGCGGCTCACAGATTTCTACACCACAGCAGATGCAGGTACCATGGTGAGCTACTTAGGTGACGGCTCCGAGCTATACTGGGAGTACGACGAGGAGCGTAGCCGTTACTATGTGCACTATCCCGATGATCAGTAGTGGTTTCTACTAGGGGCCATTCGGACCTGTGGTTTCATGTATGTTTGGTATCTTTCATTTGGATCTTCACCCGTAGACGGGTTGTGATGTTATTTGAATGATGTTTGGCTATGTAATGAATTGTGTGACGTGGCGAGTGTAAGCCAACTATCTTTTTCCCTTTCATCCCTATTTTTACATGATATGTGCAAAGATACCGAACTTGCGATCATTCCAGAATGGGCTTATACCTTTAAGTCGTGCCTCGACACGTAGGAGGTATAGTCCCATCCTGGGCATTACAAGTTGGTATTCAGAGCCTTCTCCGACCTAGAAGCCCCCACTGATTGATCGAATCGTTGACGGTTGAGTCTAGGCACACACTTAAAATGTTTTGAGTCCTATATATATATCGGAGAGTAGGATTTCTTTTGCTCCTCATCTCTTTTCACTCCGGTGAGGACTCCTGACGATTACTCTTGCCTCTTCTACTCTCAAAAATTGCACCAATTTTTTTTAGGAATCTCGCGAGTATTGTTTGGATTGTTTCGATGTCTTTGTGACGAGAACATTGTTCTCGATGCCTCCTGTCATTAGGGGTTGTGGCAGTGTCCCGGGGAGTTGAGCTCCGAGGTGTTGTCGTCACAAATATATCGCATCAGTTCTAGAATACTTAAGACGGCCGACATCGAAAACTCTCCTATGCGGTTAGTGGCAAGATAACCCCGACATCACCCAGTACTGGGGGGGTAGCTCGGGAGTATTGCCATAGCTTGTATAGTGGATGCGTTTCGAAGGTCCGAGGTAGACGGTTTCCGGAAATAACTGGTTATGTGTTGAAGGATGGATACAGCTGGATGTAGGATTAGAGTTGAGTGCGCGATGCTTCCCCTGTATCCTCAACACCTGATTGCATAACTAGAAACTTTCAGAAATTAATAGGTGGGTTCATCTAGTAGCTCATAGGCATTCTTCCAACGAATGCAGGATATGGAGTTCGGGGTTCTACATTGAGTGAAGTGGTTTTATGGCCGTTGTTCCGATCGGGAGTTGCATCTTAAAGGGTCCTTGGCTATGCTAATCCGGGGATTGCAAAACCCTTTCGTAACACGTTCCATAAGCTTTCAGCACGAATATGTCGAACGAAGCTCCTATCTTGTATTTGTTCTATCTGCACCTTGTTGTTTTATTTACCTTTTTGTCTCCCAAGTGGCTTCTCGTGAAGATTGTTCTTATCATTAAACTGAGAATTTTCATTCGTTCCTCTTGTTCGAATGATTCTTGTGAAGGCTATGTTGCAATTTCTAGCCGTTGTTTCAGCTTCTATCTTCTTTCAATCAAATGGCTAATGGTGGTCATCTCTTTCAGGATGGCTCCTAAAAGGGTTCCTAATGCTAACCCAGAGGGTGAAGAGGTTCCCGATCGCCCTCCTTCACCTCCTCCTCCGTCTGAGGCCTGGAGAGCAATTATGCAAACTACGAATCAGAACACCCAGATGCTTATGCAGATGATGCAGCAAATTCAAGCAAATCAAGCTAATCAGGGTGCTCATGGGAACCAAGGCAATTTGTTCAACCAACAGCACTTTGCTACGCTCAACCAGTTCTTGGCAAATCAACCAAAGGCATTCAGTTACTGTGTGGACCCTCTCGATGCTGAAGACTGGATAACAGATATCAAGAAGCATTTTGAGTGCAGTAACGTCAGGCCCGAGGACTATGTGAAGTTTGCAGCCTTCCAACTCAAGGACCAAGCAGCTGATTGGTGGCAGCAGTACAAAGACTCCAGAGAAGGGCGTGTAATCTCTTGGGATGATTTCTGCAAGGACTTTTGCTCTCACCACATTCCAACAAGTGTCATCGAGGGTATGCGTGAGCAATTCCGCAACCTGAAGCAAGGTTCAATGACTGTCTACCAATATAATGTCAAGTTCCAGAACCTTGCCTGCTATGCTAAGCAAGACATCCCAGATGCCAAGAGCAAGATCTATCAGTTCCGTGGTGGTCTGAAGGATGAACTCCAACTTGCTCTCACCTTGTTCGTGCCTGATGAGTTTGATCAATTCTATAATATGGCACTTAAGCAAGAGGCAGCCCAGCTCAAGATGGAAGCTTCCAAAAAGAGGATCAGAGATGCTGTTCACTCCTCCTCATCTTCTCAAGTGGTCGCGAAGCAACAAAAGTTTTGGCTTCCACCTCCTCCAGTGATCCGAGCTCCCTACAACAACAACAAGAAGAACTCTGGTGGCTGTGCTTTCTCCCACCCACCCAACCCAAGCAACCAGTCAAAGAATCGGTTTCAAGCTTCCAAGTCAAGTGCTCCTCATTACCGTCCTCTCTCAGAAGTGGTTTGCAACAAGTGCTCTCAGAAGGGTCACTATGCTAACAAGTGCCCCAACCCAAGGCGCCTTCCGCCTCCTCCACCTGTCAGCACTGCTATTATCAAGCACAACCCCAAGTCAGCAAGAGTGAATCTGATGAATGCAGCTCAAGCAGAGAATTCTTTAGATGTGATACTTGGTAACCTTCGAGTTAACTCTATTCCTACAAAAGTCTTGTTTGATTCAGGTGCATCACATTCTTTCATGTCAAGACCGTTTGCATTGTCACATGATATGCCATTGCAAGCTTTGCCTAGTCTGATGTCTGTGCTTTCTCCGAGTTTTCTTATGAACTCCAACAACTTTGCTCCGAATGTATCTATTCGCATGGGTGATTACCGCTTTCTGGCTAATCCGGTTATTCTCGGCAATTCCGACATTGATCTTATCCTCGGGATGGATTGGCTTTCTCAGCATGATGCTCACATTGATTGTGCAAATAAGGAAGTCAAGATTACTCATCCTAACGAAGACGTGATTATCTTCGCCTCTCGGGATAACACAATCAGGCTATTCTCTCTCAATGATAAGGGCGAGATTAATGTCATCTCTCAAATTCCGGTGGTAAACGAATACGAAGACATTTTTCCTGAAGAGCTTCCAGGCATGCCTCCACATCGTCAAGTTGAATTCGTCATTGAACTCGAGCCTGGTACTGAACCAGCATGCCGGCGTCCGTACAAGCTCTCCCCCGAAGAGTTGAAGGAGTTGAAGAAACAGCTTGATGAACAAGAGTGTATGGGTCTGATCAGGCCTAGCACGTCTCCTTGGTGCTGTGGTGTCTTATTTGTCAAGAAGAAGGATGGCACGGAGCGCCTTTGCGTTGATTACCGGCCATTGAACAAGAAGACAATAAAGAACAAGTATCCGCTCCCCAACATCAATGAACTGTTCGAGCAGCTCAAAGGAGCTAAAGTGTTCTCAAAGCTCGATCTCCGAATGGGTTATCACCAAATTTGCATTCGTGAAGAAGATATCCACAAGACTGCCTTCAGAACAAGCTACGGCTCCTATGAGTATACAGTCATGTCTTTTGGCCTCGCTAATGCTCCACCTAGCTTCTCGAGAATGATGCACTACATTTTCAACCCCTACACCAACAAGTTTGTGCTTGTGTATATCGATGACATCTTGGTATTCTCCAAGAATGAAAAGGATCACGAAAAGCACCTCCGTCTGGTTCTCGACAGACTCCGTGAACATAAGTTCTATGCCAAGTTCTCCAAGTGCGAATTTTGGCTCGATAAGGTCTTGTATCTGGGCCATATCATCTCCGCTGACGGTATTTCTGTGAACCCTGAGAAAGTTGAAGCGATTGTCAACTGGGAACCTCCTCAGAACGTCAAGCAACTCCGAAGCTTTCTTGGTCTTGCTAGCTATTGCAGAAGGTTCGTTGAGAACTTCTCCAAGATTGCCAAGCCTCTCTCCAACTTGCTACAGAAGAATGTCAAGTACAACTGGTCTCCAGATTGTGATGTGGCATTCAAAACTCTCAAAGAAAAGCTCATCTCTGCTCCAGTTCTTACCCCTCCAGATGAGTCCAAGCCCTACGAAGTATTCTGTGATGCTTCTCTTCAAGGACTTGGTGGTGTGCTAATGCAGGACAAGAAGATTGTGGCATACACTTCTCGTCAACTGAAGCCAAGTGAGAAGAACTACCCCACACATGATCCCGAACTAGCAGCTGTGGTACACGCTTTGATTACGTGGAGACACCTTCTGTTGGGCAGAAAATTCGATATCTTCACCGATCACAAGAGCTTGAAGTACATCTTCACACAGCCGAACCTGAACCTCCGCCAGACTCGTTGGGTTGAGATGATCCAAGAGTATGATCCAAGCATCGAATACACACCTGGCAAGGCAAATGTGATTGCAGATGCTTTGAGCAGAAAGGCATATTGCAACAGTCTCCTTATCAAGCCGTTCCAGCCTGAGCTTTGTGAAGCATTCAGGAAGCTCAACCTCCAAGTTGTTCCGCAAGGCTTTCTTGCAAATCTTCAAGTTGCCCCTACCTTGGAAGATCAGATCCGTGAGGCCCAACTCAGTGATGCTATGGTGCAGAAAGTGAAACATGGTATTGCAAAGGGTACTCCAAAATACAAGTGCTATTGCGTTGATGAGAGAGATACCTTGTTCTTTGAGGACAGACTTGTGGTTCCCAAGGGTGATCTCAGGAAGCTCATAATGAATGAAGCACATGATTCCCTCCTTTCGATTCATCCTGGAAGTTCCAAGATGTACCAAGACCTCAAGCAATCTTACTGGTGGACTCGCATGAAAAGGGAAATTGCCCAATTCATGAATGAATGTGATGTTTGCAGAAGAGTGAAGGCAGAGCATCAACGTCCAGCCGGTCTTCTCCAACCTCTTCCTATTCCCGAGTGGAAGTTCGACCACATTGAAATGGATTTCTTCACTGGCTTTCCCAAGTCCAAGAGAGGGAATGATTCTATCTTTGTGGTGATTGACAAGCTTACCAAAGTCGCTCACTTCCTTCCAGTCAAAGAATCCATCAATGCAGCTCAACTGGTAGAATTGTACACTTCCAGAATTGTGTCCTTACATGGCATTCCTCAAGTTATCTCCTCAGACCATGGAAGTTTGTTCACATCGAAGTTCTGGGACTCCTTTCAGTCTGCCATGGGCACTAAGATCCGTTTCAGCACTGCATTTCACCCTCAGACTAGTGGTCAAGTCGAGAGAGTGAATCAGATTCTAGAAGACATGCTCAAAGCTTGTGTCATATCTTTTGGCATGAAGTGGGAAGATTGTCTCCCGTTTGTCGAGTTCTCTTACAACAACAGTTTCCAAGCAAGTGCCGGCAAAGCTCCATTTGAAATCCTCTATGGCAGAAAGTGTCGTACCCCTCTAAACTGGTCCGAGACAGGTGAACGTCAACTTCTTGGCAATGACTTGATCTCAGAAGCCGAAGGAATGTGCAAAGTTATACATGAGAATCTCAAGGCCGCTCAGTCGCGTCAAAATAGCTACTATGACAGCAAGCATCGTGATTTGGCCTTCAACATTGGTGATCATGTCTACCTCCGTGTTTCTCCTATGAAAGGAACCCAAAGATTCGGTATCAAAGGAAAGCTTGCTCCTAGATACGTGGGCGCTTTCAAGATCCTTGGCAAAAGAGGCGATCTAGCCTATCAACTTGAGCTCCCTTCCAACTTCGCTAATGTTCATGATGTGTTTCACGTGTCTCAACTCCGCAAGTGCCTCAAGACACCTGAACGCACCATTCCGTTTGAGGAGATTCATCTTCAACAAGACTTGTCTTACCGAGAGCATCCCGTTGCTATTCTCGAAGAAACCGAGCGCAAGACCCGCAACAAGTCAATCAAGTTCTTGAAAGTCAAGTGGTCGCACCATATCGACTGAGAAGCTACGTGGGAACGAAAAGATCACCTTCGTTTCGAGTACCCTTCCTTCTTCCAGTCCTAGATCTCGGGACGAGATCTTTTCGTAGTAGAGGAGAGTTTGTAATGCCCCGGATGTAATACTTTCCCCTTTTGGCAATATATAACTTTGGCTTCATCAGTTCCATTCCGGGTTCTTCGTCTTTTCGGGTTTTCGTGGTTTTGTCGTGTGCGTGTGTGCATTCATCCATGTCATGTTGTCATGTGCATTGCATTGCATTGTGTGTCGTTTGCATCCGGTCCCACTCGTTCCTTCCCGTTGTCCGTTTCGAGTTCCGACGCTCTCACACGTGCCCGTGGCTTCCCGGAGTCCTTCTTTTGTGTTTTGCCGTGTAATGTTTCTGGTTTGGCGTGAGACTTGTCGTGCGACGTTGTTTTGATACGCGTAACCCGCCTGTCATGTTTTGTCGCGTTTGGAGTTCTTTGGTGCTCCAACAGTTATCCTCGTGGGCTAAAAGTACCTCCTCTTTGAGGCCCAAGACCCCCCTCCAACAGCCCACCAACCCATCTCAAACCCTTCCCTTCATCTAGGCCGTTCAATTGTGATCGCGTGGCCGAAAACCTCTCCTCATTTGGACTACCCTAGCTCCTTGTGCCTATATAAACATCCACCCCCTCCAATTTTGCGTCCAAAAAACCCTAGTGCTTCCACCGCCGCCGCACCGTGCTTCCACCGCCGTCGCCCAGTGTTTCCACCGCCGCCGCACCGTGCTTCCACCGCCGCCGCGCTGTGCTTCCACCGCCGCCGCTAGTGCTTCCACTCCCACCGCGCGGGCCCGCGGGGCCCGAGGCCAGCCCGCCGATCCGGGCCAGATCTCGCCCCAGCCGCCGCTCCCTTCGTCAACCCCCACCGCCGGAGCAACCCTCGCCGGCCAGAGCTCGCAGTCACCGCCGCGCCGGCCTCTCAGATCCGGTCGCCGCCGCGCCCCTCGCTCCTCCGGTCGCTGCCGCCTCAGCCCCCTCGCCGCCGGCCGCCGCCCGGCCTCCTCCCTCGCCGCCGGTCTCAGGACACCCCGCCGCCGGCCACCACAGGCCTCGCCGCCGGGCGCCAGGCCGCAGCTGAGCCGCCGCTCGAGCCCCGAAGGGATCGGGATCGAGGGATCCCCGATCGGGCCAATCCAGCGTCGCCCTAGGGAAACCCTAGCGGATCCGCGATCCAGACCCGCGACCCGCATCGGACCCGGCCGCCCGTTGACCGACCCGGCACCCGACCCGTTTGACCGCAGGTTGACCTCGTTTTTTCCTCTAAGTCCTTAGTGTTTTTCAGTGTCTGATGCATTTTTGTGATGAGGATAACTTTTACTGTGCTTGTACGATTTGTGCATATAATATGTCAAAACGATCGTCGTGACATGTACTATGTTTTGTTCCATTGTGCCATGCATGTTTGAGGTCATCTAGATGTCTTAATCTTCATGGGAAGAGTGCTACTTGTTATAAACTGCTGCTATTAGTTGTTTTCTTGCCATGTCTGAGATGTGATAACTTGGTGCATGTTTATCCAAATGAAGCAAATGATATGTCCACATGTTCATCATGAGATGCTCTACATGTTGGTTTCTTTAGCTTGCATGATAGATTTCATATTGCCATGTTTATCTCCTTTGCAAAAGTGCTTGTGGCTGTTAGGTTGTTAAACTTGTTACGAGATGCCTAGTTGAGGAGCTCGTTGCTTTTGATGTGGTTGTCCCCATGATGCATGCTTATATGTTTTGGACTCCCCATCATGTGTACTTTGCTGTGGTGCAAACCACTTGCCATGTTATGCTTTGAGGTGACTTAAACTTGCTCACAAACATGCCAGGATAATACTGCTGTTTTAACACTTAGTGAAATTTCACTAAGTCTGGAATCTGTAATATCCAGATGCCATGTTTGCTTGTTGTTCTAGGCAAATCCATGCTAGTTTTGGGGTGGCTTTTGATGATTCCTTGTTGTATATGTTGTTGGCTATCCATTCATGCTCTCACATGCTCATTTGGGTGGCTGTAGCATATTTAACTCTTGCTCCCAAGTTGCTTTAAAATACTGCTGTCAGGTTTTTGTTGTCATGTTCAAAATGATGTAGCTTGTTGCTATTGATCCATGCCTCCTATGGAGATGCTCCAATGGAATTGTTTGCAGTAGGATATGTCTACTTCATGTCCATGCTTCTTGTCATGATGTTTGAGTGTTGTAGAGTATATATTTCTTGCACCAAAGTTGTTATGTGGCTGTTAATTTCAGCTTGCATTGTTTCTTGTTTCGGATGTATCTTGTAGCCCGTTGCTCCGTTTTGAGCAAGTCCTATATGAAACTTGTGTGGTTTTGCATGTAGATTCATAATATCCTCTTGTTAACATGTTTTGGAGTATCTTGTTTGATGCGCATTGTCATGTTCCTTGTGCTGTATCTCTGTGTTTCCTATGTTGTCTTTCTGTGCATCCTAAGTGCATCAGCAGTGCTTCCTTAGTGCATCAGCCATGCATCCTATGGTTTGCGCATTGCATCTTGTTTGATTTCGTGCCTCGTGTGTTTTGTGTTGAGTAGAGCCGGAAGCCGAGAACGAGTACGAGAACGAGATTACTACCGAGGTTGAGAACGAGGAGCCCTCTTACGATCCCATCGACGACTCTACAGGCAAGATGACCTGACCCAGATATCATTACTATCTTTGCCTATTGCTAGAAGTCTCGCTCTTTAGCTTATTGCCTCGATGCCCATGTTTTCCTGTCAGCCTCCTATTGTAACCATGAATCTGTCTAACCACCCTACCTATGCAAACCATTGATTGGCTACGTAGGCATCGCTCAGCCCCTCTTATAGCATTGCTAGTTGCAGGAGAAGATTTGAAGATTCTTGCTTCATGTTGAAGCTTGTTGGGATATCACACTATATTAACTCTTTAATGCAATCATTTATATATTGGTAATGGGTGGAAGGCTAAGCCTCCCGCTTGGTGTTTTTTTCCACTCATGCCGCCCTAGGACCCGTATAAACCGGTGTTATGTTCCTTGATTTTGCGTTTCTCACACGGTTGGGGTTATGGGACCCCCTTGATAAACCGCTTAGCGCTAAGTCTTTTCCAGCGAGGCCCAACATTGGTACTCCATTCGCCTAACAACTAAAACTTGCCGAGGGAGTAATTAACCCGAGGATTAATTAATTCAACCCCCTGGGCCAGTGCTCGATTTGAGTGTTGGTCCAAACTAGAGTCGTGTGAGGTACCCCCCCACCCCTTGGTAACTTGGGTTTTGGTCACTGTACGCTATGCTCATCCGGTCGTGGCCTGAGACTAGATACGCGCGGCTACTGTCAGGGTGTCGGCACGCCGGGAGGTCTTGCTGGATTAGTATTACCTTAGTCGGAGTATCTTGAGCACGGGATTCCGAGGATACTCGGGCCTTCCCACCTTGGAGTTGCGACTCCGCGGATCGTGGGCTTGTCATGGGCCAAGTTGGAACACCCCTGCAGGGTTTTGAACTTTCGAAAGCCGTGCCTGTGGTTATGTGACAGATGGGAATTTGTTAATATCCGGTTGTAGAAAACTTGACACCATGTTCAGAACACACTACCAGCGTGAGTACCGTGACGGTCATTTTCCGAAAGGGGTTCGGGAAGTGAACACGGTGGGGTTATGATTGCCGTGCTTAGTTAGGATCACTTCGTGATCACTTGATCGTCCGAGGCACTTCTCTTCTCGCTCTTATTTACGTAAGCTAGTGCTAGTGCAACTGCAACCTTTTATTCTTTCTTCAGCCTTGTTCCACACCCAAGGCTTAGATAGTTCTGCTACCTGGGAACGGGATTGCTGAGTCCTCTGTGGCTCACAGATTTCTACACCACACCAGATGCAGGTACCATGGTGAGCTACTCAGGTGACGGCTTCGAGCTATACTGGGAGTACGACGAGGAACGTAGCCGTTACTATGTGCACTATCCTGATGATCAGTAGTGGTTTCTACTAGGGGCGATTCGGACCTGTGGTTTCATATATGTTTGGTATCTTTCATCTGGATCTTCACCCATAGACGGGTTGTGATGTTATTTGAATGATGTTTGGCTATGTAATGAATTGTGTGACGTGGCGAGTGTAAGCCAACTATCTTTTTCCCTTTCATCCCTATTTTTACATGAGATGTGCAAAGATACCGAACTTGCGATCATTCCAGAATGGGTTTATACCTTTAAGTCGTGCCTCAACACGTAGGAGGTATAGTCCCATCCTGGGCATTACAAGTTGGTATTCAGAGCCTTCTCCGACCTAGAAGCACCCACTGATTGATCGAATCATTGACGGTTGAGTCTAGGCACACACTTAAAATGTTTTGAGTCCTATATATAAATATCGGAGAGTAGGATTTCTTTTGCTCCTCATCTCTTTTCACTCTGGTGAGGACTCCTGACGATTACTCTTGCCTCTTCTACTCTCAAAAATTGCACCAATTTTTTTTAGGAATCTCGCGAGTATTGTTTGGACTGTTTCGATGTCTTTGTGACGAGAACATTGTTCTCGATGCCTCCTGTCATTAGGGGTTGTGGCAGTGTCCCGGGGAGTTGAGCTCCGAGGTGTTGTCGTCACAAATATATCGCATCAGTTCTAGAATACTTAAGACGGCCGACATCGAAAACTCTCCTATGCGGTTAGTGGCAAGATAACCCCGACATCACCCAGTACTGGGGAGGTAGTTCGGGAGTATTGCCATAGCTTGTATAGTGGATGCGTTTTGAAGGTCCGAGGTAGACGGTTTCCGGAAATAACTGGTTATGTGTTGAAGGATGGATACAACTGGATGTAGGATTAGAGTTGAGTGCGCGATGCTTCCCCTGTATCCCCAACACCTGATTGCATAACTGGAAACTTTCGGAAATTAATAGGTGGGTTCATCTAGTAGCTCGTAGGCTTTCTTCCAACGAATGCAGGATATGGAGTTCGGGGTTCTACACTGAGTGAAGTGGTTTTATGGCCATTGTTCCGATCGGGAGTTGCATCTTAAAGGGTCCTTGGCTATGCTGACCCGGGGATTGCAAAACCCTTTCGTAACACGTTCCATAAGATTTCAGCACGAATATGTCGAACGAAGCTCCTATCTTGTATTTGTTCTATCTGCACCTTGTTGTTTTATTTACCTTTTTGTCTCCCAAGTGGCTTCTCGTGAAGATTGTTGTTATTATTAAACTGAGAATTTTCATTCGTTCCTCTTGTTCGAATGATTCTTGTGAAGGCTATGTTGCAATTTCTAGCCGTTGTTTCAGCTTATATCTTCTTTCAATCAAATGGCTAATGGTGGTCATCTCTTTCAGGATGGCTCCTAAAAGGGTTCCCAACGCTAACCCAGAGGGTGAAGAGGTTCCTGATCGCCCTCCTTCACCTCCTCCTCCGTCTGAGGCCTGGAGAGCAATTATGCAAACTACGAATCAGAACACCCATATGCTTATGCAGATGATGCAGCAAATTCAAGCAAATCAAGCTAATCAGGGTGCTCATGGGAACCAAGGCAATTTGTTCAACCAACAACACTTTGCTACGCTCAACCAGTTCTTGGCAAATCAACCAAAGGCATTCAGTTACTGCGTGGACCCTCTCGATGCTGAAGACTGGATAACAGATATCAAGAAGCATTTTGAGTGTAGTAACGTCAGGCCCGAGGACTATGTGAAGTTTGCAGCCTTCCAACTCAAGGACCAAGCAGCTGATTGGTGGAAGCAGTACAAAGACTCCAGAGAAGGGCGTGTAATCTCCTGGGATGATTTCTGCAAGGACTTTCGCTCTCACCACATTCCAACAAGTGTCATCGAGGGTATGCGTGAGCAATTCCGCAACCTGAAGCAAGGCTCAATGACTGTCTACCAATATAATGTCAAGTTCCGGAACCTTGCCCGCTATGCTAAGCAAGACATCCCAGATGCCAAGAGCAAGATCTATCAGTTCCGTGGTGGTCTGAAGGATGAACTCCAACTTGCTCTCACCTTGTTCAAGCCTGATGAGTTTGATCAATTCTATAATATGGCACTTAAGCAAGAGGCAGCCCAGCTCAAGATGGAAGCTTCCAAAAAGAGGATCAGAGACGCTGTTCACTCCTCCTCATCTTCTCAAGTGGTCGCGAAGCAACAGAAGTTTTGGCTTCCACCTCCTCCAGTGATCCGAGCTCCCTACAACAACAACAACAAGAATTCTGGTGGCCGTGCTTTCTCCCACCCACCCAACCCAAGCAACCAGTCAAAGAATCAGTTTCAAGCTTCCAAGTCAAGTGCTCCTCATTACCGTCCTCTCTCAGAAGTGGTTTGCAACAAGTGCTCTCAGAAGGGTCACTATGCTAACAAGTGCCCCAACCCAAGGCGCCTTCCGCCTCCTCCACCTGTCAGCACTGCTATTGTCAAGCACAACCCCAAGTCAGCAAGAGTGAATCTGATGAATGCAGCTCAAGCAGAGAATTCTTCAGATGTGATACTTGGTAACCTTCCAGTTAACTCTATTCCTGCAAAAGTCTTGTTTGATTCAGGTGCATCACATTCTTTCATGTCAAGACCGTTTGCATTCAGGAGCTGAGGACTTTCAAGGAGCAGGAGCAGCCTGAGGAATTTACTGTGAGGGCTTTGAAGAAACTGGCCGTGAGGGCATTGCTGAGGAAGAATCACTTGGCTTGTGAGCAGGCTTCTAAGACATGGCCTTCTTAGGCTTGGAAGCAGAAGCCTCAGCAGAGGCAGCCGCAGCAGCAGTGTCTTCATTGAATTTCCTCACTGCTTCTTTTGCTTGTCTGGCCAACTTGGCCTGGCGCTTAGCCCATTCTTCAGGAAAGTCCTCACCATGTTTAATGCTACTGGGATCAGCAACTTGGCCATGTGCCAGCGGAGGTCTTGGGTAGGGAGGATTTATTGGGAATTTCTTCATGTATTTAGGAGTGACATATCTGTACTCCCTCCACTCACGTGCCCATCTCCTCTCTATTCGTTGTATGCGCACTTTGCGCTGATTCTTGTCCTCCTTTCCAAACTTTGCCTCATCAGGAGTGCAATAGTCAGCATACACGTCTTCAGGTATCTCAAAAGCAGTATTGACCTCAGGCCTTTTTCCTCCTTTCTGCGGCTTCTTTCCATCAGCCACTTTCTTCAGATGAGGAATTTGAACAATCGAACTCTCTGAAGAAGTATGCAACTTTTCGTCACGGAACACTGCAAATGAGTTAAGTTGATGAGAACCTAGTGATTCAGCAGCGGACATGAGTACCTGTGAATAGAGTATAGTTGCGAGAAATTTGGAGAGGTCATATGCGTTCTGAGAAGGTTTTTGTAAAAAGAACAAGTTTGAGGAATTTGACCAGATGTGTCTTGAAGAATTTCACAAAGCGTTCTTTGTCTTAGGTTCCAGAGTTGTATAGATTGAAAAATCCACACAATTGAGGAATCTTGAAGAAAAATCATAGCTTAGAGAAATCAAATCAAGAACATATGATATGTGAGGTGTTTAGTGTGTGAAGATTTGACGAAGAAAACACCTTTTGATAATTTTGAAGAACACGTTTGAATCAAAGAGGGCAGTAAAAATAACTTTTAATTACCCTGGATGAAGAACACGACGAACTATGGGATGGAGAAGTGAAGTTCGTATGTGCAGATCTTCCACGCCCTGACTTGGCGGAGGAAGACAGCTACAATGGCAGCGGAGTGAAGAAATCCATGGCCGGCGCGAGTACGACGGCGACGAGGTCGAGGCAGTGAAGCTCTTCCTCACCGGCGACAATGGAGTAGCGGCAGCGCTAGGGTTGGAGAAGCTCGAGCGGGAGAGTGAGAACGAGTGGAGTAAAAAGTGAAGTGAGGGAAGGGGAGGGGTAGTGACAGCTGAGGTGAAAAACCGTTCGACCGGAGAAATAGGACGAACATGCCCCTGCCCCTTCACATTCGCATGACATGTGTCACCCACGTACTGTGTAGTGGAGATTGTGTGAGATCGTGGGTGAATAGATAAGTATTGTTGTGGGATGCGGAACAATTTGAGCGGCAAAACCGAAAATTTTAGAAAGGATAAGTTTTAACGTTGCGTTCACAATTTCTTCAGCTGACAAGGACACAGTGAAGATTTTGAACAAGTTACAAATAGAACGCATATGAAGAACTTGTGAATGGAATGGGTTGAGTTTAGCATAGAGGGGGAAGGGTCCGATCACATTCACTTAGCAGAAAAAGCAACGTGAAGAAATAGCAATAAGTAAATGTTGTAGAGGACATAAACTCATATATATATATATATATATATATATATATATATATATATATATATATATATATATATATATATATATATATAGGGTGGGTCTATCCTCATAACACCCCTTAAGACCTTATTCTCCTAACAAAAGGACTTATTCTCATAACACCCCTCCCCCTCCACTCCCCGCCTCCTAGCGCCATCGCCCCGACGTCGGCGTCCTCCCCCACCCCTCCCCGCC
>LR738712.1:250244784-250281874 GCA_902687465.1 Secale cereale | reverse complement strand
CAACGGCGGAGGAAGCGCCCTACGGACGGCGGCGGCTGCGGGCGTCGTCGCCCTCCACCACGAGTGAGCCCCTTCGGTCGCCGGCGGCTGCGGGCGTCGTCGCTCTACACCACGGGAGCACGAGGGCGGGGGGGATTTCTGTGCGAGCACGGGGGAGAGGGAAGTGGAGGCGGGCAAGGGGGCTGAAAGAGAGACTTAATGAATAAAAGACCGTCCGACAGGCCCACAGGTCATAGACAAAAAATAAAAAAACGTCTCGGTGTTGTAACACGATGCAGTTCGCTTACCGAAAACCGCCTCGCCTTCTGAAGCGTTGCAGTTCGCTTACGGCGGACGATTCCGCTTCTGAAGCGATGCAGTTCGCTTACGGCTGACGATTCGGTTCGCCTGCCCTAAAATAAATGCGCCCACTATCGGCCGAAGCGCCCGCGCCCCCCACCCATCCTCTATCCCGGCGGTTGCACGCTGCACGAACTGCAACGATCATCACGAACCCACGATCGCCACCACGGTTGGGAGACGAGATCGTGGCCTCGGCAGAAGTTGCTGCCGCTCCCATTTAAATCCCGCCCTCCATCGAACAAACCGTCCGCACAAACACACGACGCTGCCCCTTCCTCCTCCTCTTCGTCCTCTTTGCAGCAATGGGGTTCAGCAGGACCTACGATGCCGTGCATGCGCACGGGAACACGAAGCTGAAGGTGATCTACACCACCGACGTCGCCGCCATGGCGACGTACGTCGAAGAATTCAAGACACGTCTCCAGCGGCGCCGCCAGAAGATCGTCGGCATCGACGTGGAGTACACACCCGACCACCGCAGGGCGGCCGTGGTTCAACTATCCATCGGCAAGTACCAGCCAGTGCTTGTTTTCCAGGTATGTGGTACATTGGGCAAGAGATGCGTCAACTTCGATAGGTTCCTCGACGACCCAAGGTAAGCAATTCTCTCTGCCGAGTACGCGTTGCTGTTCTATATGCCCGTGTATGCAGTTCCGAAAGGTATAACTTGCGGTTCACTTTCCATAGGTTCGAGTTCGCTGGCTTCGCCATCGAGCAGGACAAGCAGAAGCTCGCAGCCAGCGACCTCCACGTCGCCAACTTCGTCGACATCCAGACGAACTGGAGGGTGCCTGATGGAACGAAGCCACTGGACTCGCTGGGCGATGTAGCTGCTGCCATCATCGACGACGAGTACGCAGACATGAAGACGAAGATGATAGACCACGACCACAGCCTGTGGACTTCCATTCTCAGCACCAAGCACGTCGAGTATGCTGCCAAGGACGCCTACACTGCGTTCGAGATATGGAACAGAATCAGCACCATGAAGAAAGGCCTCGCGCGCGCTGAAACAGAGAAGACAAGGAAGCGCCCGAGGTCTTCCTGGAAGCCGTGGGGCAAGGGAGCATCAACTTCCACCTCCAACTCCAACGGGTGGAACTGGTGAAGCAGGACAGATGCTGAAACCCAACGATTCCTGTCGCAAGTGCTCGATTTAGTTTCCTTCTGTATATGTAGATTAGTTTGCTTTCATTCTAGTTTGCTTTCGGACAATGTTTGCTTATGTTGCGTTAGTTTGCTTCATGATGTAGTATGTTAATTATGACCCCAGAACCGTAGTTTCTATCTATCAAATATATGCAGTTCTCAGTACTCTGTTTTCATTATGTACATTGCTTCAAAACCGCTGATGTAGCTAGGATACACATAAAAAAACAAAACTATCAAAGCAGTTCACATAGAGAATTCTTTCACAAAAACTGCTCCTGTTAAAGAAGTTTGATGCAGTGCTCTTTTATTAAAAAAACTATAGTTCCGTATGTGGGTTAAAAAAGAGGAAAAGCTCGGTGGGGGTTTCCAGAATGCATGTTCTTCAATTGCTGCTGCACATGGAAAACTATATATAAAAAAGAGCACTTCACTTATTCTCATAATTCTCATAAAATAAAATACACCAGAAGCAACGCAAAAAAAGCAGTCCGCCTCGCTTGACCAATCGAAAAAACTTATAAAACTAGTACCCCCACGCAACCGTGGCTGTGATGCAGTTCATACAGGCTCGCATTGCATATTACTGCAGTTCGCCGCACTACAAAAAATTCAACGCGCAACTGCAGTCCACCGCTCTTGACCGCGATTCACAGACAAAACACACAGCGTGCGATGCAGTTCTAACAACTATACAATGCAAAAAAAACTCAAAGAACATCTTTTTGATAAACGACCAGAGCCAGTCGCGCCGCAAAAAAACGTGGACAGAAAACTTAAAATTCTTCCAAAATAACAACTTAATCCGCTCCAATTTATACGGATAGATCAAAAGCAGCCCGTAAATGTCGAAAACAACAGAACATTACGAACAAAACGCAGCAATTTCGATCCGCACTGGGGAGAACAGAGAAAACAGAGAAAGGCGGACGAACGGACGCAGATCCGCCAAAATCCAATGATTTCCGTTGTTTTCTCGCAGAATTCAGTGCTTAACCGCAAATTATATATACAGCCGGTCTATTCTCATAACATTATGAGAATAATATTCTCATAACACTTCCGAACTGCATTGCAAAATTGCATTGGAGAGCTATGCGCACTGCTTCCTTCTTCTACTGTGCACCACATAGAGGTGCAGCAGGAAACATTCATTTAGCATCGTTTCTGGCTAGTTTGTCTGATTTCTACTGGTTTATTCGTGCATGCGCTGATTTAATATGTGGTTAAGCACTGAATTCTGCGAGAAAACGACGGAAATCCTTCGATTTGGCGGATCTGCGTCCGTTCGTCCGCTTTTCTCTGTTCTCTGTTCTTCCCCGTGCGGATCTAAATTGCTGCGTTTTGTATGTAATACTCTGTTGTTTTCGGCAATTACGGGCTGCTTTTGATCTATCCGTATGAATTGGAGCGGATTAAGTTGTTATTTTGGAAGAATTTTAAGTTTTTTGTCCATGTTTTTTCGCGGCGCGACTGGCTCTGGTCATTTCTCAAAGATGTTCTTTGAGTTTTTTTGCATTATATAGTTGTTAGAACTGCATTGCAGGCTGTGTTTTTCGTCTGTGAATCGTGGTCAAGAGCGGTGGACTGCAGTAATATGCAAATGCGCGTTGAATTTTTTGTAGTGCGGCGAACTGCATTAATATGCAATGCGAGCCTGTATGAACTGCATTACAACCACGGGGGTGTCGGGGGACTAGTTTGATTAGTTTTTTTTGCTTTTGGTCAAGCGCGATGGACTGCAGCAATATGCAATGCGGAATGCATTTTGTTATGTAACCGCACTGCTTTATTTGTCGTTTTTTTATGTTGTTTGTTTTACATATATATATATACTGGTGGGTCAATTGGCTCCCCTCCCACCTTATCCCTGGCGGCTCCCATCTCATCTTATCCGTGGCGGCGCCACTCCTGCTCGATCTGTTTTTTCTCCCAACCAGATCTGTTTTTCGCCGGGCAATGGATTGCGCGTGCGGCTGCCTGGCAAGGGTGGAGCCGATGCTGGAGACATGCGTTTTTTCTGAAGGTTTGGTTCTGAACCAGAGGCAGCGGCACAGCGCTCTCTGTTCTATTCTATATTCTTCAGGTATTGGATTTCGGGCTCCATTCGTCCATCAGTTGACTGACGATGATGTCAGTGTTTCATGGGTATGTATTTCTCGAATATTCTTTTTCATGTGTTGTTTGTAGTTAACGCTACCTGAATTTTTGTAGGAGTATTAGTTTTCTGAAGAAATGTTTTTGCTACCAAGTATAAGCGAACTGCTTTTCCCATAGTAGTTTTTTTATGAACAATGTAGGAGCAGCAGCAATGTTTGTCTAGTCAATATTATTACGTGTTGACATCAATATTTTTTTATGAAAGATTGTAATCTTTTTCTTAGTTGTTCTTATTTTTTTTTTCTGTTCTTGTTGTTTTTCTTTGCAGAAATTCCCTTCTGGTCTAGTTAGGGTAACAGAAAGCTGTGTTAATTTGGTGTTGGTCAGCAAGAATGGATATCATGATGTTGATCTTATGTATTCTATTGGCTCTGATGATTGTTTGGTTCTCAAAGATGGCTGGAAGGAATTTATGGAGGAAGCTGGTCTTCAGGCAGGGGATGTTGTGATGGCTATGTTTTTTAGGCATGCAAAGTGTTTGGAAATCAAGTTAAATTTGCTTTAGATCAGTCTCGCTTGAGCAGCAGCAGCATGAGACATTTTTGTTGTAATAATCTGACATTTTTTGCGTGGCTTCTAGTGTTTTTTCTTATGAGAATTCTGAGTATAAGTGAACTGCTTTTTTACATATAGTCTTTCATGTGCATCCTATCAGCAGCAGCAATTGAAGAACATGCATTCTGGAAACCCCCACCGAGCTTTTTCTTTTTTTTAACCCACACACGGAACTAGAGTTTTTTTAATAAAAGAGCACTGCATCAACCTTCTCTAACAGGAGCAGTTTTGTGAAAGAATTCTCTATGTGAACTGCTCTGATAGTTTTGTTTTTTATGTGTATCCTAGCTACATCAGCAGTTTTGAAGCAATATACATACTGAAAACAGACTACGGAGAACTGCATATATTTTGATAGATAGAAACCACGGTTCTGCGGTCATAATTAACATAGTATATCATCAAGCAAACTAACGCAACATAAGCAAACATTGTCCCAAAGCAAACTAGAACGAAAGCAAACTAATCTACATACGCAGAGGGAAACTAAATCGAGCACTTGCGACAGGAATCCTTGGGTTTCAGCATCTGTCCTGCTTCACCAGTTCCACCCGTTGGAGTTGGAGGTGTAAGTTGATGCCCCCTTGCCCCACCCCCTCTTGGATGACCTCGGGCGCTTCCTTGTCTTCTCTGTTTCAGCGCGCGCGAGGCCTTTCTTCATGGTGCTGATTCTGTTCCATATCTCGAACGCAGCGTAGGTGTCCTTGGCAGCATACTCGACGTGCTTGGTGCTGAGAATGGAAGTCCACAGGCTGTGGTCGTGGTCTGTCATCTTCATCTTCATGTCCGCGTACTCGTCGTCGATGATGGCAGCAACTACATCGCCCAGCGAGTCCAGTGGCTTCGTTCCATCAGGCACCCTCCAGTTCGTCTGGATGTCGATGAAGTTGGTGATGTGGAGGTCGCAGGCTGCGAGTTTCTGCTTGTCCTGCTCGATGGCGAAGCCAGCGAACTCGAACCTAAGGAAAGTGAACCGCAAGTTATACCTTTCGGAACTGCATATACGGGCATATAGAACTGCAACGCGTACTCGGCATAGAGAATTGCTTACCTTGGGTCGCCGAGGAACCTGTCGAAGGGGACGCATCTCTTGCCCAATGTACCACATACCTGGAAAAGAAGCACTGGCTGGTACTTGCCGATGGATAGTTGAACCACGGCCGCTCTGCTGTGATCGGGTGTGTACTCCACGTCGATGCCGACGATCTTCTGGCGGCGCCGCTGGAAAAGTGTCTTGAACTCTTCGACGTACGTCGCCATGGCGGCGACGTCGGTGGTGTAGATCACCTTCAGCTTCGTGTTCCCGTGCGCATGCACGGCGTCGTAGGTTCTGCTGAACCCCATTGCTGCAAAGAGGAGGTAGAGGAGGAGGAAGGCGCAGCGTCGTGTGTTTTGTGCGGACGGCCTGTTCGATGGAGCGCGGGATTTAAATGGGATCGGCAGCAACTTCTGCCGAGGACACGATCTCTTCTCCCAACCGTGTAGGCGATCGTGGGTTCGTGATGATCGTGGCGTTCGTGCGGCGTGCAACCGTCGGGATAGAGGAGGGGCGGGGCGCGGGCGCTTTGGGCGATAGTGGGCGCATTTATTTGAGGGCAGGCGAACCGAATCGTCCGCCATAAGCGAACTGCATCGCTTCAGAAGCGGAATCGTTTCCCGTAAGCGAACTGCATCGCTTCAGAAGCGGAATCGTTTTTGTTTACATTTTTTTGCACTAAGCGCACTGCACTGTGTACTCAAAGGTTACTGCACTGCAAGCTTTTAAACGCACCACGCACGCACTGCAGTGTATGTGAATCCTAGCCTGACTCTACATTTTTTTCTTTTCTATCTGGTTTTCTGTACTGATTCACGTTCATGGTCAGATTCTATACGAGCAAGAGAACTGCATTCTCAAAATGACATTCCGATGTCAGGTTTTTCATACAGAAGAGAACCGCATTCTGAGAGTGGAATTCTCATCTTATTTTCTTTTTTCATATAGAAGAGAACTGCATATTATTACATGATACGATATATATAAATGATGAAGTTAATATGTTTTTTAAAAATGCAAAACTACATATGTGTTTGATCTACGTCCTTTTCCTGGTGCTTCTTCGCAGATTGCGCACTGCATTTGTTTCAACGGTTGTTGCTGCTTCTGTCTTGCTCTTGTTGTTCGCGTTACCCCTCGTAACGGGATCGTGCGACCGCGATGCTTGCCTACGCGCTGGATTATGCGTTCTGTCTCTCCCCCTCGTTTTTGATGATGGTTCTTCGATTTCTTCATCTGCTTCTTCTTCTTCCTCATCTTCTTCTTCTTCTTCTTCATCTTCCTCCTCGGTTTCATCAGCTTCGATCGCTTCCTCACTCTCTTCTCTGTCAGCATCTTCTTCGTCATCTTCTTCATCTTTTTCCTCTGTTCTATTTGGACAAGTTCTCGCGTTATGCTTCTCTCTCTTGTTGCAGATGCTACATAGTCTTCTCTTTGGCGTATCATCTTGTTGGTCAGCTTGGTGATTTGTGGTGGCATTTTCAGCCTGGATTTGTTTCAGCCTCTCCTCACATGTTCTTGAGTTGTGTCCCGCAATCTTATTGCATGATTTACACATCCTTACCCCCAGTGGTCTTCCTTCGCTGTCCAGTTCTGGCTCAGGCCTTCTATTTTTTCTAGGGCTTTTTTCATTTGCTGCAGCTTTTTTATTGGCTGACTTGCTCTCTTTCTTTCTCCCTTTTGTGTTTGAAATAGGCGGGGGAAGAATTGTGTCATCCATATTATGAACTGCACCATCAGCAGCATATTCGTGCTCCTTTCCTTGGACTTCACCCCGCGCATCCATTATCATCTCTGCCTCTTCTTCTTCTTCATTTATTACGTTCACTTCTTGTATGAGTTTTCTCATCCCAGCTAAAGCTCTGTTGTACCCTCTATCCGATTTGACACCTCTGTTCGCCAGGTCCATTGCAGTTTCTGCAAGTAGTCTCCTACGGCAGAACATCGAACTCCCATCCGGAGCAGTTTGCTCATAGTCTGTGCGGTCAAAAGTTAGATTTTGGCGTGCGTTTCGTGTGTATCTCTTCAATATGTACTGTTCAGGTATCTTGTCCACCCGCAGCTGATCCAACATGCAAATGATGTGCACGCAGAACAGGCCTGCAGCAAAAGAAAATTTTTGGGTTACTCGTGCCAGCAAACTTCACATAAATAGGCAACATTTTTTAATTTTTTTGGTTTCGTGAACTGCATTATAAATAGGTCCTGTGTCTGCTGCTATAGTGAACCTCACTATATATTTTTTTTGTTTTTAATCTCTTTTTTGTTTTGCTACGAGCAATAAGTGAACTTCATTTTGTTTTACGTGTGCTTATTTTTTTTTGTTTTCCTGTATCACTTACCTGTGTGTGTCCACAGCTTGCATTCGCATTCGTAGATACCGTTCGTCACATCAGCAACCACCTGGAACTCGTGTCTTGCCCAATCAAAATCATCAGACCGGTTGTAGTGGCGCACCAAATATTTCGTTGGGTTGTCAGTGGACTGCTCTGATCTGAAGGCTGTGCTGCGGTAGTGCGTTTGCTTGAAGTCAGCAAAGACCGCCCTGGTGTAAATCTTGGAGAGCTGAAACTCAAATCCAAACTGAGTAGTAGTCTTTATCTCCGTCTGTGAAACAAAGAAAACCAGTTAAGTAGTTGTCTTTTTTGCAGCAAAAATCAAGAAAGCGATTTTTTGTTTTTATTAATTGCTGATCCATCTCTAAAAAATTTGTTCTGTTTTATATACCTCGTTAGCTATGGTCTCCGCGTGCTCGACGCCCTTCCTTGTCTGGATGCACCTGTCCACCTGGGACGCAAAGATGTGCAGGTCGTGTCTTTCCTTGACAAAGTTCCTCTTCAAGATCCGGTTCATGCTTTCACTTCTCTGTGTCGACGTCATCCGTGCACAGAACACCTCCTTGTAGTAAGCCGATATCCATTCTTTTCTGTCTGCCCACATCGCCTTCATAATCTCATCATTTTGCAGGTTATACTTTTCCATGAGCTCACGCCAAGCGCGTTCAAACTCTGATGGCATCAGTGGGTGGTTGAGAACGGAGGTCAGCTCATCCTTGAATTTCTCATAGGCTTTGTACAACAAGGACAGGTGATCCTTGTATCTTTTCAGTATATGCCAACGGCGTAACTTGTGCAGCGTGCCTACAAGCGTACTTTTTATCGCGGCATCCATGGAGGGGCATTGATCTGCATGTTTTTGAAAGAAAAAAAACAAGCATCGAGTTATTGAGAGAACTGCATATCCTTTTTCTGCTTTTTTCCTTTTTTTTCATTGGATGTAAGAAATGTACTACAAAACTTGGCAGTGAACTGCATTGTTATTTAAGTTCACTCTTTTTTTTCAGCATACCTGTGAGTATGCAGATTGGCCGCTTGTTGTTCATGCAACGCAAGAACGTCCGGAACACCCACTCGAAAGTCGGTATTGTTTCGTCTCTGATGAGAGCCACAACGAATATTGTACTTTGGAGGTGGTGGTTAACTCCAACGAAGACGCCCAGAGGCATGTGGAACTTGTTGGTCTTGTAGGTCGTGTCAAATGTGAAACAATCTCCAAAATCTTCGTATGATCCCCTGCAGCTGGCGTTCGCCCAGAATATGTTGCGCACACGGTTATCGACATCTTTGTCGTAATCATAGAAGAACTCCGGGTTTATTTGCTGCATCTTCTCAAAGAAAGCCAGGAGTTTCTTCACATCGTCCTCTGTTTCCTCCCTCGCGAATTGATGCTTCCTGCAGTTCGAATTAACAATATACTTTCAGCATTATGGACTTACAGAAAATGCATAAAGCGGACTGCATGAAATAGACGATATATTGTTTTTTTGTTTTTAGTAAACGTACCTGTTCACCCAGTCACGGCTGGTGCGCCCCATAAAGTGCAGTCCTCCTGACATCCTAGACAGGGTTGACATCATCTGCGTGTGCGTGAGGTTGTCGCTCTGCATGTCCTTCACTAGTTTATCGAGCAACGGGTCATCCGTCTTATGCGAGTGCATGTGCAGAAGCATAGCCGGGCTGTCAATCATCCTGTGGTTGTGATTGAGCTCAATCTCTGCTATCACAAACACATCCTTTATTTTTTTCAATCTCATCCCCGCCTTGCAGCCAGTCCTCTTTGATGTTTTTTCTCGCTTTCTGTCATAATCTGTGACAGTTTGTTTGCTTCTGCCTTCCTTTGAGCACACGATGTATCTGTTTGTTCTGTATCCACCGTTTTTGCGTGTGCCGAAGCCTGCATGCCTCACATACTTGTTGTAGAATTCTCGCGCCACATCTTCTGATGTGAACTGCATACCTTTCACAGGCACAAGTTCTTGGAGCATGTTCTCATCCTGCACACACACAACATGGAATGTTTCTTTTTTTTGTTAATGAGAATGCACAAGCTGAAACTATGCGTAATAACTGAACTGCAGTAGTCAGGCAAGGATGCTTACGTGCGTGTACTGTTTTTCTTCTAACGGTGTTTGCAGCTCACCGATGTTTATTGGGCATGGAGGGGTGACAACAGACCTGTGTAATTGAGGATCGCGAGGAGGCAGGAGTGTGGAGAACTTTACTTTTTTTGTTGCTTGCGGCCCTCCTTGATTCTGTTTCCGATTCTTTTGTTGGGCAGTAGGCGGCCTTGGTGGAATTCCACTGTCCCTTTGTCGACGAATCGTTTGCACATGGACCTGCCGAACTTGCTAGGTTTCAACATCGGCTTCTGGAGGTGCTATATCATCCGTTCTGATCTGCTGACCAAATGTTTCAAAGACACGTGTGTACCTTGGCTGCATAACTGTTATGATTTGCTCTTCGTCATCATCCTCCTCCTCATCATTTTTCTGCGCGTGTTCCCCCATGAAGACCAGATCGTCGTCCTCCTCCTCGTCATCCTGTGGGTTTTTTGTTTCACTGCCTTCTCCAGCTCGAATGATGTTTGGTTCACTGTTTTCATCTTTATCCTCTACATCTTCCTCCACGGAGTAGGCAGTTCTGTTTGTTGTGTTAAAGAACCCCCTAGGTAATTCAGGTGTTATCCATCCAGGCATCTCCCACTCTTCTCTTCCAATGCAGTTCAGGGGCTCAGGGTCGTAAATGATTCGAGGCATCTTCTGTTTTTGAGGCATAGTGAATTCCTGCAGGTTATTAAGCCAAAGCTTTTTTTTATGCACGTCAACAATGAAATGAACTGCATCTTTCGTTCTATATATCATTATATTTTTGCAAACGGTAAGAATTTGCACTTTCAATTTGTCATTCTATAGCAGGGGCACTGTTAGTTAACGTGAAGAAACAATGCACTTCAGCTCTAGGAACAACGCTCTACTTTTTTAGTCAATGTGGACTGCAATTTTGATCCATACAACAATTTTTATTTTTCGAACTATCCTTTTCTGATTTTCTACTTTGGAGACACATGTGACTGCAGTCGACGCAAGATGGGGGACTGCATGTGTATAAAAACGGCACTGCAAACTGGATGTGGGGGTTGGTATGTTGATTTTCTTACCTTATATGCAGTTCCCTCCTTCTGCAGATGCAGCTCTTGCTGCTGTTGTCGTGCAGTCCACCTCCGCTGCAGGAACTCATGCGCTTTTTCCACCTTCGCCATTGTTGCGGGAGAAGGCTGGACGTGCACCATTGCAGTTCGCATCCACGACGAATGCGATGTAGTAGTCAATGTTGCAGTTCGCTTCCCCCTGTCATGCATGGCTGAGGCTGGATGCTTCAGGGGCGGATCCTCCAGGTGTTGTTGGGGCGAAGGTGAGGTTCGGCGTCGCTTCCTAAACACCGCCGCGGAAATTTCGTCCCCGACGGACTGCATCGCCAGCCGCTATGAGGCGGGGGGAGGGGTGGAGGTGAGGTGCAGGACGCCGGCCGCCGGCCGCCGTGCGCTCCGGTGCTAGGAGGCGGGGGAGGGGTGGGGAGAGGACGCCGGCCGCCGTCCGCCGTGCGCCCCCGCGCTAGGAGGCGGGGAGGGGTGGGGGAGGACGCTGCCCGCCGGCCGCCGTGCGCTCCCGCGCTAGAAGGCGGGGGAGGGGTTGGGGAGGACGCAGGCCGCCGGCCGCCTGGGCGCTCCCGCGCTAGGAGGCGGGGAGGGGTTGGGGAGGATGCCGGCGTCGGGCGCTAGGAGGCGGGGAGTGGACGAGTTGGTTGTTAGGAGAATAAGCTTTTTTGTTAGGAGAATAAGGTCTTAAGGGGTGTTATGAGAATAGACCCAACAGTGAAGATTTTTGCAAAGTTGAAGAATATGAACAACTGAGGAATTTCAAAGAAAAATCAAATTGAAGATTTTCAATTTTTGTGGTGGCGTGACCCACCGTATAAGAATGATGATTTCAGACACCGCATACAATTGTCGTAGGGTTCTGAGAATCAAATTCTTCATTAATTTCTTCACACTTAGAGCGTTATTCTTCATTGATTGAAGAAAAACAAATTCTTCATGTGTTGCACATCTAAGTCATCAATTTTGCATAAATGTTAGGATGAGTGTCCAATTCAAAGAACATTCGAAGATTCTAAGATATTTAGCTGACACCGCAACTTGCTAAATCTCTTCTCATCCAAGGGCTTTATGAAGATATCGGCTAGCTGTTCTTCAGTCTTCACATGTTCAATAGAAATGTTGCTCTTCAACACATGATCACGAAGAAAATGATGACGAATCTGAATGTGCTTTGTCTTCGAGTGCTGAACTGGGTTGTGAGCAATCTTGATGGCACTCTCATTGTTACAGAGTAGAGGCACATTCTTCATGTTGACACCATAGTCCTTGAGAGTTTGCTTCATCCATAACAGTTGAGCACAACAAGAGCAAGCAGCAATATACTCAGCTTCAGCGGTAGATAGTGATACACAGTTCTGTTTCTTCGAGGACCAACAGACCAAAGATCTTCCGAGGAAATGACATGTACCCGACATTGATTTGCGGTCCACATGATCACCAGCATAGTCAGAGTCTGAATATCGAATGAGATCAAAAGCCGAGCCCTTGGGGTACCATAATCCAAGTGTTGGTGTGTGAGCTAGATATCGAAGAATATGTTTCACAGCCTTATGGTATGATTCCTTCGGTGCAGCTTGAAATCGGGCACACATGCAAACACTAAGCATTATATCTGGCCTAGATGCACATAAGTACAATAAAGAACCAATCATGGAGCGGTATACCTTATGATCGAAGTCAATACCAGTTTCATCAGTGCACAGATGGCCATTTGTGGGCATAGGAATTTTGACGCCTTTGCAATCGTGCATGCCGAATTTCCTCAGTACATCTTTGAGGTATTTCTCCTTAGATATGAATATACCATTGCATTGTTGACAAATTTGAAGACCTAGGAAGAATTTCAACTCTCCCATCATAGACATTTGATATTCTTCACTCATCATATAGACAAATTCATCACTATAGCGTTGGTCAGTACAACCAAACATAATATCATCATCATATATTTGGCACACAAATAATTCACCATCATAAGATTTAGTGAAAAGAGTTGGATCGAGTGAACCGGGTTTGAAGCCTTTCTTCATGAGGAATTCCTTCAAAGTATCATACCAAGCCCGAGGGGCCTGCTTTAGGCCATAGAGAGCCTTAGTGAGTTTGAAGACTTTGTCAGGATTCTTTGGATCTTCAAAACCTAGAGGTTGAGCAACATATACTTCTTCCTCAAGCTTACCATTGAGGAATGCACTTTTCACATCCATTTGATAGAGAATGATATCATGATGGTTAGCATAAGCAAGTAATATGCGAATAGCCTCAAGTCTAGCAACCGGTGCAAAAGTTTCATCGAAATCAATTCCTTCAACCTGTGTGTAGCCTTGAGCTACAAGCCGTGCCTTATTTCTTACCACAAGGCCATTTTCATCTTGCTTGTTGCGGTAGATCCACTTTGTGCTAATGATATTATGCTTGTGAGGGTCTGGACGATTGACCAGTTCCCAGACGTTGTTGAGTTCAAACGGATGTAATTCTTCTTGCATAGCTTGAATCCACTCACGCTCCAGAAATGCTTCATCTACCTTAGTGGGCTCTATGATAGAGACAAAAGCAAAGTGCCCACAAAAGTTAGATAAATGTGAAGCTTTTGAGCGTGTGAGAGGACCTGGTATATTGATGTCGCTGATGATTTTCTCAATCTGCACTTCTTTCGCAACGCGAGGATGAGCTGGTTGTCGTCGAGGAATTTGATCAGCATTTTCTTCAGCATTTTCCTCAGGTGCATTAGCTCGATGATCTTCAGGTTCTGGAATGAATTCTTCAGCAGATTCTTCGGTAGGAATGACATCCTCAGTAGCCTTGAATTTGATAGTTTCCTCAGGAGCTGGTTCATCTATCACAGTAGGCAGGTGCTCTCTTTGCGAGCCATTAGTTTCATCGAACCGCACATCTACAGTTTCAACAACCTTGTGAAGAACGTTGTTGAAGACTCTGTAGGTGTGCGAGTCCTTTCCGTAACCAAGCATAAACCCTTCATGTGCTTTCGGTGCAAATTTTGAGTTGTGATGAGGATCTCTAATCCAACATTTAGCACCGAAGACTTTGAAATAACTCACATTGGGTTTCTTGTTAGTGAGGAGTTCATAGGCAGTCTTCTTGAAGAATTTGTGAAGATATACTCTGTTGATGATGTGGCACACAGTATCAATTGCATCAATCCAGAAACGACGAGGCATTTTGTATTCATCAAGCATAGTGCGAGCCATCTCAGCAAGTGTCCCGTTCTTGCGCTCCACGATGCCATTCTGCTGAGGAGTATAAGGAGCAGATAGCTCATGAGTAATACCAAGTTCATCAAGATAGTCATCGAGACCAGAGTTCTTGAACTCAGTTTCATTGTCATTTCTGATGTGCTTGATCTTCACACCAAAGTTGGTTGAAGCCCTCGAGGAAAATCGTTTGAAGACTTCCTGCACTTCATGTTTGTAAGTAACAATGTGTACCCACGTATATCGAGAGTAATCATCAACAATAACAAAGTCATATTGAGAAGCATCATTTGAAACTGCAAAATAATGATTAGGACCGAAGAGATCCATGTGAAGCAATTCAAATGGTCGAGTAGTAGTCATGATAGTCTTTGATGGATGCTTGGCCTTGGTCATCTTTCCAGCTTCACAGGCATCGCATAAGTGATCCTTGAGGAATTTGACATTCTCAATGCCAATGACATGCTTCTTCTTCGCAAGCGTGTGCAAATTCCTCATGCCTGCATGACCAAGTCGTCGATGCCATAGCCAGCCTTCTGAAGCTTTTGCAAGTAGACACACAACTGGTTGAGGTCCTGTAGAGAAATCAACAATATACAAGTCTCCTCTCCTAAAGCCTTCGAAGACTATGGAGTTATCAGATTCCATGATCACATCACAACGATGTTTGCCAAAAGCAACAACCATATCCAAATCACAAAGCATTGAGACAGACATGAGGTTGTATCCTAAGGATTCGACAAGCATGACTTTGTCCATGTGTCGATCCCTAGTGATCGCAACCTTACCTAGACCCAATACCTGACTTTTGCCTTTGTCATCGAAGATGATGTGTTTCAGATGAGATGGTGATAAGGGAGCATCCATCAAGAGATTCTTGTCACCAGTCATGTGATTTGTACATCCACTATTGATGACCCACTCAGTGGCTTTGGGTTGATCATCCTGCAGATGAATTAGTGCAGCTTACAAACTCATATACTTCATAAGTGAAGAATATGACATCAAATCATCAAATCAATTTCATCAAGCAATGCAACAGATAAAGCAGTATGGAGACATGAGAAATGAGAGTTCATTTCTTTGTGATTAGCCTGCGTCCTTTCACGCACTTTTCAGGTCTCCAGCAAATTCTTCAGATGTTTGAGTACGTCTGGAGACCTGACCCTGCAGAAGAGATTAGTTCTTTTTCTTCACCACCCACATCTAAAGGGGTGGCAAAGAGTTCATCACTCTGCGAGCTCCATATGAGAAAGGTGGCATAGACACCAGCCCATTTCGTTTCACATAAGAGGAGTTAGGATAAGCATATGAATAAGCAGAGTAATTCTTCGAGGACTTATGAACATAATGGTTAGAAGAATAATGCTCATATTCATAGCCCTTAGCTCTTCCCTGCGAAACAGAGTTGTTAGCACGATGATGTTCATATGAGGACTTTGATCCTTTTGAAGAATTTGATCCATATGAGGAATTGAATCCGTATGAGGATTTTACTCCATCTGAAGATTTTGATCCATATGAAGAATTGGATCTGGGGTTCCTATTCCTCACACGAGGTGTCATGAGGACATTCATTTGAAGATTTTCAAGGTGCCTCTTAGGGACCCAGATTTTCTTCATAGGGGGATCATTCCTGCAGTTAGTTCCAACATATCTAGCAAATACTTCACCATTCTGATTTTTGAACAGTTTATAGTTGGAGTCAAATGACTCATCAGAAGAATGAGGAGATTCACATGTAAAGCCAGATAAATTGGATGGATCAACTGGAGGTCCCTTTTCAGCAACCCATGAGGTTTTGGGATACTGCTCAGGCTTCCAATATGAACCATCAGCATTAAGTTTCCTCTCAAAGGAAATTCCCTCTTTCCTAGGGTTCCTGTTGAGGATCTGCTTTTTAAGCACATCACAAAGAGTCTGATGACCTTTGAGGCTTTTGTACATGCCTGTCATGTACAATTCCTTCAGCCCTGCATTGTCAGTGATACCAGCAATGTCCTCAGATGAGAAATTAGTGATAGCAGAGACAGTTGAAGAATTTGTAGCATTTGAAGCATTTGAGCATATAGGTGAAGAATTAGCAGTTTCTCGTTCAATGCATTTCAAGCATGGAGGAATGAATTCTTCCTGAGAAGCGCTGATTTGTTGAGCAAGTAATGAATCGAGCTGCTTCTAAAGATCTTCATAACTCACTCTTAGCTTTTGAAGATCTTGCTTTCTTTGAAGAAATTCGTAAGAAAGCTTCTCATGATAAGACAAGAGAGTGTTATGATGACTTTGAAGGTTATCACACTTGGACTGAAGTCTCTGAAGATTTCCAGTCAAGATTTTAGATCGATCCATTTCTTCATCCAACATATCATCACTTTTATCTAGCATGTTTTGAACCTTATCAAGAGCCTTTTGTTGTTGCACAGCAAGTTTAGCAAGTTTAGAATAGCTGGGCTTAAGGTTTTTATCAGATTCATCCTCACTAGATTCAGAGGAGGGATATTTGAGTACCTTGGCACCCTTTGCCATGAAGCAATAGGTGGGAGCATATTCATCATTGTCTTCATCAGTCTTGTTGGTGAAATCATTTTCTTCAGTGTTGAAGATAGACTTGCTGACGAATGCAGTAGCGAGAGCTAGACTTGCCACACCAGATTCAGATTCCTCCTCATCCTCATAATCCTCAGATTCAGCTTCAGAGTCCATTTCCTTGCCAATGAATGCCCGAGCCTTTTTGGAGTTGTTCTTCTTGTGAAATGAAGACTTTGAGTATTTTGATGATGAAGATTTTGACGATTTCTTCTTCTTCTTTGCATCATCAGAACTACAATCCTTGTATTTCTTCTTTTTGGATTCCTTTTCCCACTGAGGACAATCTTGAATGTAGTGACCAGGCTTCTTGCATTTGAGACATAGCCGTTTGTTGTAGTCACTGGATGAGGAATCATTTCTCTTAGTGAACTTTCCAAAGCGACCACATCTTGAGAACTTTTAGAATTTCTTCACGGGCAATGCTAGCTCCTGGCTCAATTCTTCAGGATCACCAAGGCTACTACCAGAATCTTCACCTTCAGGTTCAGAGACGGCCTTGGCCTTCAGGGCACGTGATCTGCCATAGCTTGGACCATAGAGATCTCTCTTTTCAGCAAGCTGGAACTCATGAGTGTTTAGCCTTTCGAGGATATCAGCGGGATCGAGTGACTTGTAATCACCACGCTCTTGAATCATCAAATCCAGAGTATCAAATGAGGAATCAAGCGATCTCAGCAATTTCTTCACCACTTCATGGTCGGTGATGTCAGTGGCATCAAGTGCTTGAAGGTCAATTGAGATGTCAGTGAGACGATCGAAGGTTTGCTGAACATTTTCATTGTCAAGTCTTTTGAAACGGTTGAAGAGATTGCGAAGAACATCAACTTGAGAGTCACGCTGTGTTGAGACTCCTTCGTTGACTTTGGACAGCCTATCCCAGATAAGCTTCGTAGTTTCCAAATCACTCACTATTCCATACTGTCCTTTGCTTAGATGGCCACAAATGATATTCTTCGCTTGAGAATCGAGTTGCTTGAATCTCTTCACATCAGCAACATTCAGAGAAGGTGATACTGAGGGAACACCATTTTCCACAACATACCAGAGATCGTTATCAATTGCCTCAAGATGCATTCACATCTTGTTCTTCCAGTAGGGGTAGTTCGTCCCATCAAAGGTAGGACACCCAGCTGAGACCTTGATCATACCCGCGGTCGACATAACTAATACTCCAGGTGGTTAAACCAAAATCACACAGAACAAGGGAGTACCTTGCTCTGATACCAATTGAAAGTGCGTTATATCGACTAGAGGGGGGGTGAATAGGCGATTTTTATGAATTCTTCATTGAGGAATTTGCCATTGAGGAAATTCCTTAGCGAAGAACTACTTGCAGCGGAATAAGTACTCAGAAGTAAACATAACAGAATACAAGCATGATCATCATGAAGAAATGAAGACGAACATAGAGTACATAAAGCGTAATCATAAGATAACACAGAATGAAGACAAACAGACTGAAGAAATTGAACCGTGGAAATAGAGAAAGTCTTCAGTCAAAGTCTTCAAACAGATATGAACAAGCACACAATACAGATATGAGGAAATGAAAGATTTGAGGAAATAGAACCAGTAAGCTTGGTGAAGACAATGATTTGTTAGACCAGTTCCAACTGCTGTCTCAGTTGTACATCTGGTTAGGGCGGCTAGGTATTTTGTCACACCCTGATTTTCATGCCACAACACTTAAGCTAATAATCATGCTAAAAATGTGGATTGACAAAAACTCTTGAGTGTTTTTGACTTTGCTTGAATGATTTTCTGTCTGCTGTTTGATAGTGCTCTAAAAATCAAATAAATCATCCAACTCTTATACTTCATCTCCTTGATCCAAAACCATTTCCCAATGATCATGCCATGTGTATAGACCAGTATAGTATTTTCTTATAAAAATATTTTGGCCAAATAGTATTTTCTAAAATTAGTTTTCCAAAAACCCCTGAATTGAGGTTTGCACTACAAGTACCTTATTTAGGGTGTGAAAAATCTTTCAAAAGGTACATTTGAATCCTATTAGGTATAGGACTCCCATAAACCACAAAATTATAATTTTAAAAGTTATTTTTATATTTTATTTAAATGCTTTTTCTTTAGGCCAGAAATGGTCTTTAATAGGTAAAAATTATTTAGTTATTTCAAAAATATTTGCCAGGGAAACTCATAGGACATATATTGTCCATATATAAGAGTTTCAACACATGATCATGTTCAAAATATTGGAAAAATCCTTCCAAAATCCTTTCTGGATATTTCAAGCTTTTGAAATATTTACAAAGGAAATATTCCCTGAAAATTCCAGGGAAATTCTATCATGTCAAATATGACATATTTGATGATCTTACAAAGCCTCATGCCTTGAAGATCAAGGAAACATCATCTAATCCCCTCAAAACCATTTCTGTCCATTTTGAAGTTTGAGAAACTTTACATTGCCAAACTTGTCCAAATGCTCTCAAACTTGGTGCACATGCTCAATCGATGTAAATATGCATCTATGCTAAATGGAACAAGTTTTGGAGAAGGATAACTTGATCCAAATGCCCCAAAACCCTTTCTGACCAGATCCAAATTTGAACAACTCTACATTGCCAACTTTTTACTTGGGGCCTCAAATTTTGTGGTCATGCTCACAAACCCAAATGATGACACTACACCAAGTGGTGCATCAAGGAGAGATGATTTGCTTAACCTAATCTTAAGAAATCCATTTCTGTTGATTTCTAGGTTTCACCAAAGTTGCATTGGCAACTTTGCCCAAATGAGCTCAAATTTGGTGAAAGGGCCTAAATGTATGTGCCATTTGATCCTGTAAAGTCTAATGTCAATTGGAAGTCATTTGCTTGCCAAAACCACATCAAACACCTTCTGCCATTTTACCAAAACCACTGTTCTGCCCCCTTTTACTATTAACCTTTGATTCAACTTTTTACCACAGCATCACCTAGTCACCTTCTACCTCCAGTAACTGTCCATGACCAGAGCTCAATGATTGAGGGGTGAAAACCCTCATTTTACCACCCTGGACAGCCCCTCTCTCCTTCTTCTTCTGCCTCTCTCCTCTCCTACTAGCTCCCCAGAGCATCCAAGACCACCTCCCTATATTCTACTACTCCCTCTACCCCCCTAGACACTATTGGCCACGCCCTGGACGCCAGAGCAATGCCAATGGCAGCCATATGCATGCTCTGGAGCGCGCTACAGTGCTCTGGTGCACTATAGCCGCCCCCCATCCCAATGCCCCGACAACCTCGGGCCGCCCCAGCATGTCCCCTGAGGCCGCCTCGACGTCTGGGACACGGCACGACGCCGGCCCCCACCTGACCCTCTCTCCTCCCCCCTCTGTGAAGCTCGCCCGTGCGCGCCCTGGACCGCGCCCACGATGCACCAACGCGCACACCATATAGAGCCCCATTGGACTCTCTCTCGACTCCTCTCGCTCTCCCACTACTCCAGCAAACCCCCAGACAACCCATCTCTCCCTCTTGAGACCTCTGTCTACCTCCATGGCCGGAGTACCGCCGCCGACCGCCGCTCGGATTTGGGCCCTCGGCCCCTCTTTCCTTCCCCTTCCTTATTTCCAGGTCCGTGCCCTCCTCAAGGAGTCCCCAGGGTCGAACCAGTCCCCCTCTTGGCCTGTGAAGTCTTCCCGACGTGACGCCGCCGAAGCTCCGCGGCCACCGCGGCCTCCCTGCGGTTGCGAGGCTGTGGGCTTCCTTGGGCGAGCCCGCAGCCACCCTAGGGTGCGGGAAGGACAGCCGAAGCTCCTGGGCTCGTCGGCCGGCCCTCTCGCGTCTCCAGGCGATGACTGCGCCGGCGGCTGAAGCCCTCCCTTGCCCGGCGTCGGGCTGGAGAAGATGGCCAGGGGCGACGGGGTGACCTGCGGCTGGGCCCCGCGGGTCAGCGACCCCGCCAGCCGCCATGTCGTTTAAGTGGAGGCGGGGCGGCACCAAAAGGTTTTCCCGGCGCGAAAGCGTATTCTGCGAAGGCGCTGCCGACGTCACCACCCCCCTGTGCGCGCGGCCGAGCCGTTGGGCCGGCCCAGTTTCTATACGGCTATCTTCCGCCAGTTCGCAACATAAGGGTATAAACCCTTTCTCTTTCCCTTTTTCTTTTTCTGTAAACTTCAAGAACTCATAAATAACTCAAATGAACTCCAAATTTGATGATTCAAATTTCTAGTAGTTCATAAAATCATGCTCTATCACATGGTACAACATGCACACTTTTCCAGAGACTTTTTCTTCACAAATAATTATCAAATGTCATTATTCCATTTTCTGTGATAAACTTCAAAAAATCACAGAGAGCTCAAATTTGATCCAAATGCAATGGATCAAATTCCTAGATGCTTGTAATATCAAAACTTAGTTTTGGAACTTTTTTCCTAATACTTTCTGTACCCCCACCAAATAATGAGCCATTTCTTCATATTTATCAACTTTGCAAAATCCTAGGAAATTCCTCTGAACTCCAAATCCAATGAAACCAACTCCTAGATGCTTCTAAAACCATGATTTGTTAAATGGGTGCCTTTGCTCATTTTTCAAAAATATATTTCTGTACACTTCTTTCAAATCCATAAACCCCTTGTTTCCATCATATTGAAACGTGCCAAACCATCCATTGATCATACTCCAATGAAACCACCTTGGTCATTTTTCATATGACCAGAGGTATCCTAGAAAAGTCCAACTCCTATTTTTAGAGCACTTATATTTTTGCTTTGTTGTGTTGCTTATTATGATTGTTTCCATCGTTAGTTGACAAAATAAACGGAGTACTCAGAGATGGACCAGAAGGTTTGAAGACTTGGAAGGACAAGGAAAGCAGCCCTTTGGCCATGTTTGAGAAACCTTTTTATGCATGTCATATAGTACTATAATGTTGTTGTTACGGAATCATGATGAGGTGGAACCACTTTGATGGTTTGCCACTGCACTTGCTCGTTGATACTTGCATTGTGCATGGCCCTAACTTCTTATGAGGGTTATGCCGGTGGGAGTAGATAGATGTGTGCTATAGTAGTTGGCTACGCAAATTGGGTCAGGGTTATGCATTGAGAGAAACAAGTGTGGTTTGACATACTTGCAAATAACCCAGTGGGTGCCACTAATGCCCCTGGGAGACGATGTGGAACTAGGGCACTACTTGGTGAAGAAGTAGTGTACCGAGGCTTGATGAAAATGTTGTTTATAGAGATGGATTAGATTTATGTGTGACTACCGTCCCAACCAAACATGTGCAACCACTCTACCCCTTGTGGGACGGGGCATTATTTATTACTTAGGCCGATACTAGCATGGTGCCCACATTACTAGTGACGGGGAAGACTTGAGGTCTCTCCCGGGACGGGGTCGTGCTTGGATAGGCGACCATGACTGTTTTCACAGGGCACCGGACACACCGTTGGTCCCTTCGTGTATGCGTGACATTGTAAAGAGGGCAAGACCCATGATTTACCGTTTGTACATGAGGGCTATGCACCAGCAAGTGGACCCTATGTTAGTGTCGTCTAGGGAAAGGTAATGACCGGGTGCTTCCCCCAAGTACTTGAGGTACTGCGGGATCGTGGGTGACACGAAAGCTTCCCGGATCTTGTGGGTAAAGTGCGCAACCTCTGCAGAGTGTAAAACTATTCGAATAGCCGTGTCCACGGTCAAGGACAGTTGGGTGGTGCTGCTTAGACTATGTCCATAAGTTTCTGGAAAACAACACAGTTTGGGTAAATCTGTTGATGTGATTGTGAGAAAGTCACGATGAGTGTGAGCAAGAGTTGTTCATGACTCTTTCTCGATATTGATGTCTAAAACCTCCTGATACTTGTTGCCGACACATGCATGTCCATGTTATATGTTGATCATACTTGCATATGAAAAACAAGATTTCCGCAAAACTGCCAATTTAGCAGTAGAGCCTTGCATAATTATTCTGTCATCACACTTGGGTTGCTTGCGAGTACATTCAAAGTACTCATTGGCTTGCCACTGGTTATTTTATTGGCCAGGCAGGAGAGAACATGATATGATGAAGATTTCTTGGTGACGAGCATGCGAGCTAGGACGCTTCCCAGTCAGAATGCCTGTAGGGTTAAGGCAGATGGCATGGGTCCAAGTTGTTATTGAAGATTTCCGCTGCAATGATATACTCTAGACTTGACCATAATGGTCCTATTTGTGTAATACGGTATGTATGGATGTAAGACTCTTGTTATTCAGCTTCTGTGTGTTCAGTGAGCATTGATCTCTGGGATCACTGTACACGTGCATTCGGTGATCACGACTTATGAGTCGGGGTCCCCACAGAGCTGGTATCAGAGCCATCCTGACTGTAGGAAGCCTTAGTTAGCATGGTCATTAGTTAGGGTAAAACTATTTCCAAAACTATTACTAGTTTTCAAAACTATCTATACTTCTCTTCCCTTCTCAGTTTTTCGAAAACTAGGCTATACTTTCCTTATTAATCTCTTCCCCCTTCAAAACTGTTGGTCGCTAGAACCCTTATGTCCCAGACCACGGGATATCCTGAAATCCTCATGGATAATCTAGAAGGAGTGCACCTTTCCAAACACTCACCCATCTCTTCTAAACACAAGCCTGGTGACACCACAACAAAACGATGCCAACAGAAGATACATCTTCGAGGAATGAGGACATGAAGATCTAGAAGATGGTGACACCCTTGACAGTGCCCCAAGATGATGCAACATTGGCCTATGATGACCAGGGTATAGGTTATGCGAGATCATGATATACCTCGCTAATAGAGTAACCTTGTCACTAATGTTGTTGTGTCGGCAACCACCGGTGGATGAGAACCTCGCCATTTCGTCTGCCTCACTATAGTGAGCAGGAAAATGGTTCTCTTCATCCCCCGCTCTTGGTGTCGATGTTGTCATCAACGTAACCGACATGTCGAACCTCTACTATGCCTTGTTAATATCATTGCATAAAGGATTGCCTACCTGGTACCCTCGACGCCCCAAAAGGCACAAGGGGTCGTCATGATTAAAGAGACAAGAGAAGACCAAGTCAATGCCAGCTACAAGGAGAACCCTTCACAACATCACCTCATCAGGCGAGAAGTTGTTGAAGATTCTTCAGGCTCAACCCGGATCGTTCATCAAACAACTACGAGGGACATAGCAACACCTGAGGAAAACTCAGAAGACTGCACAAGGCACAAGTCATGACACTGAGTCCGAGAACCCCTGGGGTAGGATGAGTCGTGTACCCCCTATGCGCAGTCGAGTCCGTATGATGGTTCGAATAGAACCATGATTGTGTGTTGCTTGATTTTAGTTGTTTGTGCTTTGATATAAGTCGCACTGTTGCCCTAGACAACAAGTACACGACTATATCACCTTTCTTGCCTTGTTTCTTTTGTTTCGGCCTTTTTGCACCTGTTTGTTTGCACTTGCACTATAGAACCCCCTTTAGGCATTCCCCTCCTTTGTGCTACTTTTCCCCTCTCTTCTATCTCCTCGACTGAAGACCAGCAGGACAAGAAGTACCAAGGATCCCAACTCGGCAACCGACTAACAATGAAGACTTCTGCTACAACCTCCACGACCAAGTGCAACCCCGTGAAGTTATGTTTAACCCTCGAGACTAGAAACCTATTCCTAGACCCTTTGAGACTTCATGAGATACTCCAGCACGAATCCTTAACCATGTGCTTAACCCATAGAATTGCAAGAGAACCAGTTAAGCCTCTATAACCTTGCACAACACTGGGTTCGTAATGGAACTAGTGGACACAGTGAGTGAGCACATTTTGGTCCTAATATAGAACAAGAACTGACGATGCCATAGATAGACCAATTTGAGGACATAAAAAGATGATTGGTGACTCTATACCCGTGACTTCGAGGAATTGTCTGAGACCTTGATGGATTGTGAGGTTTTCATGTTGGTGGGATCATGTTTAATAGAGTAGCATAACTTTCATCACCCTGGAGTAACTTGGATTTGCAGGGCAATTGTGATCGCAAACTGAAATTCTTGGAGGTATAAGGATTTGACCTAGCCAGGGGATATTGATAGGAGATAGATGGCATTTTGAGGATGACTTGGGGAAAATGAAGGAATTCTCGTCGGGCATGAGATTTGGATTTAAGTAGGTGATTCTGGTTGGGTATAGATGCTAGATATGTCTGCATGGTTCGGAGTAAATTGGATTTAGACCGATGATCCTGATCATGATACCATGCTTCTCGGTGGACAATAAACTAGGAGATTGGATTATTTGTCGGAGTTGATTTAGGGATCTATATAATCATGACCTTGGAGTTTACTTGACCAGGACGATGGGAATTTGGTGGACTTACTATCGTAATGCATAGTCCTTCCAAGTATTTGGATATTATAGGGACTTGAGATCTTGTGGAACACCGTAGACACCGAATTTGTAGAATTGTTGGATTATGTGGTGATTGATGGAAATTACCGGGCTATTGGAGTTGATCTATAGGAAGGAAACAAAATCTTGGAGTGGCATATGACGTGTTTCCTTAGAATAGAGATGCATTATCTTGAACCTTGCAAGAATAGGTTGGGCGCTTGGATTGTGGTGTTTGACCCTTGCTTGGCAGCTTGTATGCCCTACCCGTGGATTTTTAGGGGTAGCCATGCATATGATTATTGGGATCGTAGATATGTACGATTTTGTTAGACCGCCTCTTGGGAGTCATGAGGATGTGTATGGCATGAGTGGTGATTGAAGTTGGTCTATACGAGAGGATGCATTTAGTGGTATAAGGTTATTCGATTGGACTACTAGATAGAGCTATTGGCATCTCAGAAACCGTGCTTAAGGATAAGATAATATACGTTCACTCACTCACTAGAATCCTTGAAACCCTTAAGCCCCACCGAGCCACAACATGGTTAGATCCCGACCACAGGCCTTGGCTCTAAGTCAGGAAGGCCTTTGCAAAGACTCAGCGGAGACCACCACCAATACCACAGCCTACCTTGCGTACCCCATAGACTTCATGGAGTACTTAGACAGGTTAGTTGTCATCTTTGTTTGGCAACATACTTGACTACCCGAAGACGAAGGAAGAGCTGTGCAGCTGGTTAGAAGACGATTGAAGACCGACATGTCAAGAAGGAAAAACTACATTGACCACCATCATCATGAGATAACTTCCGCGTCGAAGACCGGCCGTATCTGCAAACCACTCCTCTCGAAGAAACCAAGCATTTCCATGACGAAGGAACGCTCACACCAAAATTTATCGACCTTCTTCAAGACCACTACAAGTCAAATAGTAGACGGCTACCATCTAGATTTACCACCTGAGATACCCACGGTGCACCAAATATTCCACGGGTCACCACTCTGGAAGTACTTCTTACTTCCTAACTAGCCTGGTCCCCGCAAGGACATCGATCACCGAGCCTTTGACATCTAGCTCAACCTAACCCATACAAGAGACCCCTCAGCAACCTGCATCAAAGGGGGCAACAAGCAAGAAGCCACACCACCAAGTACTTCAAGATTCCATGGAGCACCACTCGGAAGTAGAACCAACAAGAAGAAGTGAAGACTACCCCGTATCCAAGACTCCGTATTCCTTTCCACGCCTAGTCTGGGAATCTCGGGGACGAGATTCTTGTAAGGGGGGTAGGTCTGTCACACCCTGATTTTCATGCCACAACACTTAATCTAATAATCATGCTAAACATGTGGATGGACAAAAACTCTTGAGTGTTTTTGACTTTGCTTGAATGATTTTCCGTTTGCTGTTTGATAGTGCTCTAAAAATCAAGTAAATCATCCAACTCTTATACTTCATCTCCTTGATCCAAAACCTTTTCCCAATGATCATGCCATGTGTATAGACCAGTATAGTATTTTCTTATAAAAATATTTTGGCCAAATAGTATTTTCTAAAATTAGTTTTCCAAAAACCCCTGAATTGAGGTTTGCACTACAAGTACCTTATTTAGGGTGTGAAAAATCTTTCAAAAGGTACATTTGAATCCTATTAGGTATAGGACTCCCATAAACCACAAAATTATAATTTAAAAAGTTATTTCTATATTTTATATAAATGCTTTTTCTTTAGGGCAGAAATGGTCTTTAATAGGTAAAAAGTATTTAGCTATTTCAAAAATATTTGCCAAAATTCAGGGAAACTCATAGGACATATATTGTCCATATATAAGAGTTTCAACACATGGTCATGTTCAAAATATTGGACAAATCCTTCCAAAACCCTTTCTGGATATTTCAAGCTTTTGAAATATTTACAAAGGAAATATTCCCTGAAAATTCCAGGGAAATTCTATCATGTCAAATATGACATATTTGATGATCTTACAAAGCCTCATGCCTTGCAGATCAAGGAAACATCATCTAATCCCCTCAAAACCATTTCTGTCCATTTTGAAGTTAGAGCAACTTTACATTGCCAAACTTGTCCAAATGCTCTCATACTTGGTGCACATGCTCAAATGATGTAAATATGCATCTATGCTAAATGGCACAAGTTTTGGGGAAGGATAACTTGATCTAAATGCCCCAAAACCTTTTCTGACCAGATCCAAATTTGAACAACTCTACATTGCCAACTTTTTACTTGGGGCCTCAAATTTTGTGGTCATGCTCACAAACCCAAATGATGACACTACACCAAGTGGTGCATCAAGGAAAGATGATTTGCTTAACCTAATCTTGAGAAATCCATTTCTGTTGATTTCTAGGGTTCACCAAAGTTGCATTGGCAACTTTGCCCAAATGAGCTCAAATTTGGTGGAAGGGCCTAGATGTATGTGCCATTTGATCCTGTTAAGTCTCATGTCAATTCGAAGTCATTTGCTTGCCCAAAACCACATCAAACACCTTCTACCATTTTACCAAACCACTGTTCTGCCCCCTTTTACTATTAACCTTTGATTCTACTTTTTACCACAGCATCACCTAGTCACCTTCTACCCCCAGTAACTCTCCCATGACCAGAGCTCAATGATTGAGGGGTGAAAACCCTCATTTTACCACCCTGGACAGCCCCTCTCTCCTTCTTCTTCTATCTCTCTCCTCTCCTACTGGCTCCCCAGAGCATCCAAGACCACCTCCCTATATTCTACTACTCTCTCTACCCCCTAGACACTATTGGCCACGCCCTGGACGCCAGAGCAATGCCAATGGCAGCCATATGCGTGCTCTGGAGCGCGTTACAGTGCTTTGGCGCACTGTAGCCGCCCCCATCCCGATGCCCCGACAACCTTGGGCCTCCCCAGCATGTCCCCTGAGGTCGCCTCGACGTCTGGGACACGGCACGACGTCGGCCCCCACCTGACCCTCTCTCCTCTCCCCTTTGTCAAGCTCGCCCGTGCGCGCCCTGGACCGCGCCCACGGTGCACCAACGCGCACACCATATAGAGCCCCATTGGACTCTCTCTCGACTCCTCTCGCTCTCCCACTACTCCAGCAAACACCAAGACAACCCATCTCTCCCTCTCGAGCCCTCTGTCTACCTCCATGGCCGGAGTACCGCCACCGACCGCCGCTCGAATTCAGGCCCTCGGCCCCTCTTTCCTTCCCCTTCCTTATTTCCAGGTCTGCGTCCTCCTTAGGGAGTCCCCAGGGTCGAACCAGTCCCCCTCTTGGCTTGGGAAGTCTTCCCGGCATGACACCGCCGAAGCTCCGCGTCCGCCGGGGCCTCCCTGCGGTGGCGAGGCTGTGGGCTTCCTTGGGTGAGCCCGCAGGCACCCTCGGGTGCGGAAAGGAGAGCCGGAGCTCCTGGGCTCGTCGGGCGGCCCTCCCGTGTCTCCAGGCGACGACTGCGCCGGCGGCCGAAGCCCTCCTGTAACGCCCCGGACACGCCCGCCGGTGGCCGTTACTCCTGGCGGGATCTAGACTGGCCGCACATATCAATACTAGTCTTTTCTGCGCACTTTGTCCTCACTCGTGCGCACCCGGGAGCAACTTCCCGGTCGGTCACCCATCCTGAAACTACTCAAAGCCGAGCACGCTTAACTTTGGAGTTCTGTCCGAATGGGCTTCCGGAAAAGAAGGAATTCCTTATTGATATGAGTAGTCTATCATCCCTAATATGCTAGGCTATCACATACACCCCCACTCAGAGGAACCGACGTCCTCGTCGGGCCACAGGAACGTTCCCTCTTGGCACAATCGTCTGTGCTTCTAGGACAGCACATGTGCCATGCCGTGGGCCACGACGGGTCACAAACGTCATGCACAACATGACTGCAAACTGTCCGCAAACATCCGTGTAACCGCGAGGGTCGGCTCTGATACCAACTTGTAACGCCCTGGACACACCCGCCGGTGGCCGTTACTCCTGGCGGGATCTAGACTGGCCCCACATATCAATACTAGTCTTTTCTGCGCACTTTGTCCTCACTCGTACGCACCCGGGAGCAACTTCCCGGTCTGTCACCCATCCTGAAACTACTCCAAGCCGAGCACGCTTAACTTTGGAGTTCTGTCCGAATGGGCTTCCGGAAAAGAAGGAATTCCTTATTGATATGAGTAGTCTATCATCCCTAATATGCCAGGCTATCACACCTCCCTTGCCCGGCGTCGGGCTGGAGAAGATGGCCAGGGGTGACGGGGCGACCTGCGGCTGGGCCCCGTGGGTCAGCGACCCCGCCAGCCGCCACATCGTTTAAGTGGTGGCGGGGCGGCAGAAAAACGCTTTCCCGGCGCGAAAGCGTATTCTGCGAAGGCGTGCCAACGTCACCACCCCCCTGTGCCCTAGAGGCAATAATAAAGTTGTTATTTATATTTCCATATATCATGATAAATGTTTATTATTCATGCTAGAATTTTATTAACCGGAAACTTAGTACATGTGTGAATACATAGACAAAACAGAGTGTCCTAGTATGCCTCTACTAGACTAGCTAATTGATCAAAGATGGTTATGTTTCCTAACCATAGACATGAGTTGTCATTTTATCAACGGGATCACATCATTAGGAGAATGATGTGATGGACAAGACCCATCCGTTATCTTAGCACTATGATCGTTTAGTTTTACTGCTATTGCTTTCTTCATGACTTATACATGTTCTTATGACTATGAGATTATGCAACTCTCGAATACCGTAGGAACATCTTGTGTGCTATCAAATGTCACAACGTAACTGGGTGATCATAAAGATGCTCTACAGGTGTCTCCGAAAGTATTCGTGGTGTTGGCATCGATCAAGACTAGGATTTGTCACTCCGAGTGTCGGAGAGGTATCTCTGGGCCCTCTCGGTAATGCACATCATAATAAGCCTTGCAAGCAAAAGACTAATGATGTATTACGAACGAGTAAAGAGACTTGCCGGTAACGAGATTAAACTAGGTATAGAGATACCGACAATCGAATCTCGGGCAAGTAACATACCAATTACAAAAGGAACAACGTATGTTGTTATGCGGTTTGACCGATAAAGATCTCCGTAAAATATGTAGGAGCCAATATGAGCATCCAGGTTCCGCTATTGGTTATTGATCGGAGATGAGTCTCGGTCATGTCTACATAGTTCTCGAACCCGTAGGATCCGCACGCTTAACGTTTGATGACGATCGGTATTATGAGTTTATGAGTTTTGATGTACCGAAGGAGTTCGGAGTCCCGGATGAGACCGAGGACATGACGAGGAGTCTTGAAATGGTCGAGACGTAAAGATCGATATATTGGACGACTATATTCGGACATCGGAAAGGTTCCGAGTGATTCGGGTATTTTTCGGAGTATATGGGCCTTATTAGGTCATACGGGAATAGAGGAGAAAGGCCGAAAGGAAGGAGGCGCGCGCCCCCCCTCTGGTCCGAATTGGACAAGGGGTGCAGCCCCCTTTTACTTCTCCCTCTCCACCTCTTTCCTTCTCTCCTACTCCGGAAAGGAAAGGGGAATCCTACTAGGACTTGGGAGTCCTAGTAGGACTCCCCACACTTGGCGCGCCCCCTCTAGGGCAGGCCTCTCCCTTGCTCCTTTATATACGGGGGCAAGGGGGCACCCTAGGACACACAAGTTGAATTGTTTTAGCCGTGTGCGGTGCCCCCTCCACAGAAACACACCTCGATCATACCGTTGCAGTGCTTAGGTGAAGCCCTGCGCCGGTAGATACATCATATCCGTCACCACGCCGTCGTGCTGACGAAACTCTCGTGTGAAGCTCAACTAGATCAAGAGCTCGTGGGACGTCATCAAGCTGAACATGTGTTGAACACGGAGGTGCCGTACGTTCGGTGCTTGATCAGTTGGATCGCGAAGAAGTTCGACTACATCAACCGCGTCACTTGACGCTTCCGCTCCTGGTCTACGAGGATACGTAGACACACTCTTCCCCTCGTTGCTATACATCTGGTAGATAGATATTGCGTGATCATAGGAAAATTTTAAAATACTACGTTCCCCAATAGTGGCATCATGAGCCAGGTCTATGCGTAGATGATATGCACGAGTAGAACACAATGAGTTGTGGGCGATACTAGTCATACTGCTTACCAGCATGTCATACTTTGCTTCGGCGGTATTGTGAGATGAAGCGGCCCGGACCGACATTACGCGTATGCTTACGCGGGACTGGTTTCACCGTTATGAGCACTCGTTGCTTAAAGGTGACTGGCGGGTGTCTGTCTCTCTCACTTTAGCTGAATCAAGTGTGCCTACGCCTGGTCCTTGTGAAGGTTAAAACAACACATACTTGACGAAACATCGTTGTGGTTATGTATGCGTAGGTAAGAACGGTTCTTGCTAAAGCCCGTAGCAGCCACGTAATACTTGCAACAACAAAGTAGAGGACGTCTAACTTGTTTTTGCGGGGCATGTTGTGATGTGATATGGTCAAGACATGATGAGTTATACGGTTTTGTATGAGATGATCATGTTTTGTAAAGTTATCGGCAACTGGTAGGAGCCATATGGTTGTCGCTTTATTGTATGAAATGCAATCGCCATGTAATTGCTTTACTTTATCACTAAGCAGTAGCGATAGTCGTAGAAGCAATAGTTGGCGAGACGACAACGATGCTACGATGGAGATCAAGGTGTCGCGCCGGTGACAAAGGTGATCATGACGGTGCTTTGGAGATGGAGATCAAAAGCACAAGATGATGATGGCCATATCATGTCACATATTTTGATTTGCATGTGATGTTTATCTTATTATGCTTCTTATTTTTGTTAGAACGACGGTAGCATTATAAGATGATCCCTTACAAAATTTCAAGGTACAAGTGTTCTCCCTGAGTATGCACCGTTGCGAAAGTTCTTCGTGCCGAGACACCACGTGATGATCGGGTGTGATAAGCTCTACGTTCAAATACAACGGGTGTAAGACAGTTTTGCACATGTAGAATACTCGGGTTAAACTTGACGAGCCTAGCATATGCAGATATGGCCTCGGAACACTGGAGACCAAAAGGTCGAGCGTGAATCATATAGTAGATATGACCAACATAAGATGTTCACCATTGAAACTACTCCATCTCACGTGATGATCGGACATGGTTTAGTTGATTTGGATCACGTGATCATTTAGATGACCAGAGGGATGTCTATCTAAGTGGGAGTTCTTAAGTAATATGATTAAATTGAACTTTAATTTATCATGAACTTAGTCCTCATAGTATTAGCATATCTATGTTGTAGATCAATAGCTCACGATGTTGCTCCCCGTTTATTTTTTATATGTTCCTAGAGAAAACTAAGTTGAAAGATGTTAGTAGCAATGATGCGGAATTGTTCTGTGATCTGAGGATTATCCTCATTGCTGCACAGAGAATTATGTCCTTGATGCACCGCTAGGTGACAGACCTATTGCAGGAGCAGATGTAGACGTTATGAACGTTTTGACAAAAGCTCGGTATGATGACTACTTGATAGTTTAAGTGCACCATGCTTTACGGCTTAGAACCGGGACTTCAAAAACGTTTTGAACGCCACAGAGCATATAAGATGTTCCAAGAGTTGAAATTAGTATTTCATACTCATGCCCGTGTCGAGAGGTATAAGACTTCTGACAGTACTTTGCCTACAAGATGGAGGAGAATAGCTCAACCAGTGAGCATGTGCTCAGATTGTCTGGGTACTACAATTACTTGAATCAAGTGGGAATTAATCTTCTAGATAAGATAGTAATTGACAAATTTCTCTAGTCACTATCACCAAGTTAGTAGAACTTCGTGATGAACTATAATATGCAAGGGATGACGAAAGGAATTCCCGAGCTCTTCGCGATGCTGAAGTCGGCGAAGGTAGAAATCATGAAAAAGCATCAAGTGTTGATGGTTAACAAGACCACTTGTTTCAAGTAAAGGGAAAGGGATAGAAGGGGAACTTCAAGAAGAATGACAAGCAAGTTGTCACTCCCGTGAAGAAACCCAAAGCTAAAACTCAAGCCTGAAACTAAGTGCTTCTACTGCAAAGGAAATGGTCACTGGAAGTGGAACTACCCTAGATACTTGGCGGATAAGAAGGATGGCAAAGTGAATAAAGGTATATTTTGATATACAGATTATTGATGTGTACTTTACTAGTGTTCATAGCAACCCCTGGGTATTTGATACCGGTTCAGTTGCTAAAATTAGTAACTCGAAACGAGAATTGCAGAATGAACAGAGACTAGTTAAAGGTGAAGTGACGATGTGTGTTGGAAGTGGTTCCAAGATTGATATGATCATCATCGCACACTCCCTATACTTTCGGGATTAGTGTAAAACCTAGATAAATGTTATTTGGCATTTGCGTTGAGCATGAATATGATTTGATCATATTTGTTGCAATACGGTTATTCATTTAAAGTCATAGAATAATTGTTCTTCTGTTTACATGAATAAAACCTTCGATGGTCATACACCCAATGAAAATAGTTTGTTGGATCTCGATCGTGGTGATACACATATTCATAATATTGAAGCCAAAAGATGCAAGGTTAATAATGATAGTGCAACTTATTTGTGGCACTGCCGTTTAGGTCATAATGGTGTAAAGAGCATGAAGAAACTCCATAGTGATGGACTTTTGGAATCACTTGATTATGAATCACTTAGTGCTTGCGAACCATGCCTCATGGGCAAGATGACTAAAACTCCGTTCTCCGGAACAATGGTGCGAGCAACAGATTTGTTGGAGATCATACATACAGATGTATGTGGACCCATGAGTGTTGAAGCTCGCGGCGGGTATCGTTATTTTCTAACCTTCACTGATGATTTGAGCAGATATGGGTATATCTACTTAATGAAGCACAAGTCTGAAACATTTGAAAAGTTCAAAGAATTTCAGAGTGAAGTGGAGAATCATCGTAACAAGAAAATAAGAGTTTCTATGATATGATCGTAGAGGTAAAATATTTGAGTTAGCGAGTTTGGCCTTCAGTAAAAACAATGTAAAATAGTTTCACTACGCACGCCACCTGGAACACCACAGTGTAATGGTGTGTCCGAACGTCATAACCGTACTTTATTAGATATGGTGCGATCGATGATGTCTCTTACCGATCTACCACTATCGCTTTTGGGGTTATGCATTAGAGACAGCTACATTCACGTTAAATAGGGCACCATCTAAATTCGTGGAGATGACACCGTATGAACTGTGGTTTGACGAGAAACCTAAGCTGTCATTTCTTTAAGTTTGGGACTGTGATGCTTATGTGAAAAAGTTTCAACATGATAAGCTCGAACCCAAATTGGAGAAGTAAATCTTCATAGGATACCCAAAAGAAACTGTTGGGTACACCTTCTATCACAGATCTGAAGGCAAGGTCTTTGTTGCTAAGAGTGGATCCTTTCTAGAGAAGGAGTTTCTCTCGAAAGAAGTGAGTGGGAGGAAAGTAGAACTTGATGAGGTAATTGTACCTTCTCCCGAATTAGAAAGTGGAACATCACAGAAATTAGTTCTAGTGATTCCTACACCAATTAGTGAGAAAGCTAATGATGATGATCATGAAACTTCTGATCAAGTTTCTGCTGAACTTCGTAGATCAACCAGAGTTCGTTCCGCATCAGAGTGGTACGGCAACCCGGTTCTGGAAGTCATGTTACTGGACCATGATGAACCTACGAACTATGAGGAAGCGATGATGAGCCCATATTCCGCAAAATGGCTTGAGGCCATGAAATCTGAGATGGGATCCATGTATGAGAACAAAGTGTGGACTTTGGTTGACTTGCCCGATGATTGGCAAGCCATCGAAAATAAATGGATCTTCAAGAGGAAGACTGATGTTGACGGTAATGTTACCGTTTACAAAGCTCGACTTGTTGCGGAAGTTTTTCAACGAGTTCAAGGAGTTGACTACGATGAGACTTTCTCACCCATAGCGATGCTTAAGTCTGTCCGAATCATGTTAGCAATTGCCGCATTTTATGAAATCTGGCAAATGGATAACAAAACTGCATTCTTTAATGGATTTATTAAAGAAGACTTGTATATGATGCAACCAGAAGGTTTTGTCAATCCTAAATGTGCTAACAAAATGTGCAAGCTCCAGCGATCCATCTATGGACTGGTGCAAGCATCTCGGAGTTGGAATATACGCTTTGATAAGTTGATCAAAGCATATTGATTTATACAGACTTGTGGTGAAGCCTGTATTTACAAGAAGTGAGTGGGAGCACTACAACCTTTCTGATAAGTATATGTGAATGACATATTGTCGATCGGAAATGATGTAGAATTTTCTGGAAAGCATAAAGGAGTGTTTGAAAGGAGTTTTTCAAAGAAATACCTTGCTGAAGCTGCTTACATATTGGGCATCAAGATCTATAGAGATAGATCAAGACGCTTGATAAGACTTTCGATGAGTACATACCTTGATAAGATTTTGAAGTAGTTCAAAATGGATCAGTCAAAGAAGGAGTTCTTGCCTGACTTGTAAGGTGTGAAGTTGAGTAAGACTCAAAGCCAGACCACGGCAGAAAAATATAGAGAGAATGAAAGTCATTCCCTATGCCTCAGCCATAGGTTCTATAAAGTATGCCATGTTGTGTACCAAACATGTTGTGTACCTTGCCATGAGTTTGTCAAGGGGGTACAATAGTGATCCAGTAGTAGATCACTGTACAGCGGTCAAAATTATCCTTAGTAACTGGATGACTAAGGAAATGTTTCTCGATTATGGAGGTGATAAAGAGTTCGTCGTAAAGGGTTACGCCGATGCAAGCTTTGACACTAAATCCAGATGACTCTAAGTATCAATCCGGATGCGTATGCAGAGCATTGTAGACATAGAAATTTGCGTAATACATACGGATCTGAATGTGACAGACCCGTTGACTAAACTTCTCTCACAAGCAAAACATGATCACACCTTATTACTCTTGGGTATTAATCACATAGCGATGTGAGCTAGATTATTGACTCTAGTAAACCTTTTGGGTGTTGGTCACATGGCGATGTGAACTATGGGTGTTATTCACATAACGATGTGAACTATCGGTATTAAATCACATGGCGATGTGAGGTAGATTATTGACTCTAGTGCAAGTGGGAGACTGAAGGAAATATGCCCTAGAGGCAATAATAAAGTTGTTATTTATATTTCCTTATATCATGATAAATGTTTATTATTCGTGCTAGAATTGTATTAACCGGAAACTTAGTACATGTGTGAATACACAGACAAAACAGAGTGTCTCTAGTATGCCTCTACTAGACTAGCTCATTGATCAAAGATGGTTATGTTTCCTAACCATAGACATGAGTTGTCATTTGATCAACGGGATCACATCATTAGGAGAATGATGTGATGGACAAGACCCATCCGTTAGCTAAGCACTATGATCGTTTAGTTTTACTACTATTGCTTTCTTCATGACTTATACATGTTCCTATGACTATGAGATTATGCAACTCCCGAATACCGTAGGAACACCTTGTGTGCTATCAAATGTCACAACGTAACTGGGTGATCATAAAGATGCTCTACAGATGTCTCCGAAAGTGTTCGTGGTGTTGGCATATATCAAGACTAGGATTTGTCACTCAGAGTGTCGGAGAGGTATATCTGGGCCCTCTCGGTAATGCACATCATAATAAGCCTTGCAAGCAAAAGACTAATGAGTTAGTCACGAGATTATGTATTACAGAACGAGTAAAGAGACTTGCCGGTAACGAGATTAAACTAGGTATAGAGATACCGACGATCGAATCTCGGGCAAGTAACATACCAATGACAAAAGGAACAACGTATGTTGTTATGCGGTTTGACCGATAAATATCTTCGTAGAATATGTAGGAGCCAATATGAGCATCCAGGTTCCGCTATTGGTTATTGACCGGAGATGAGTCTCGGTCATGTCTACATAGTTCTCGAACCCGTAAGGTCCGCACGCTTAACGTTTGATGACGATCAGTATTATGAGTTTATGAGTTTTGATGTACCGAAGGAGTTCGGAGTCCTGGATGAGACCAGGGACATGACGAGGAGTCTCGAAATGGTCGAGACGTAAAGATATATATATTGGACGACTATATTCGGACATCGAAAAGGTTCCGAGTGATTCGGGTATTTTTCGGAGTATATAGGCCTTATTGGGCCATACGGGAATAGAGGAGAAAGGCCAAAAGGAAGGAGGCGCGCG
>LR738712.1:250215193-250244692 GCA_902687465.1 Secale cereale | reverse complement strand
CCCCCTCTGGTCCGAATTGGACAAGGGGTGCAGCCCCCTTTTCCTTCTCCCTCTCCACCTCTTTCCTTCTCTCCTACTCCGAAAAGGAAAGGGGAATCCTACTAGGACTTGGGAGTCCTAGTAGGACTCCCCACACTTGGCGCGCCCCCTCTTGGGCCGGCCTCTCCCTTGCTCCTTTATATACGAGGGCAAGGGGGCACCCTAGGACACACAAGTTGAATTGTTTTAGCCATGTGCGGTGCCCCCATCTATAGAAACACACTTCGGTCATATCGTTGCAGTGCTTAGGCGAAGCCCTGCGCCGGTAGATACATCATATGCGTCACCATGCCGTCGTGTTGACGAAACGCTCCCGTGAAGCTCAACTGGATCAAGATCTTGTGGGACGTCATCAAGCTGAACGTGTGCTGAACGCGGAGGTGCCGTATGTTCGGTGCTTGATTGGTTGGATAATGAAGAAGTTCGACTACATCAACCGCGTCACTTGACGCTTCCGCTCCTGGTCTACGAGGGTACGTAGACACACTCTTCCCCTCGTTCCTATACATCTGGTAGATAGATCTTGCGTGATCGTAGGAAAATTTTAAAATACTACGTTCCCCAACAGCTGCCAACGTCACCACCCCCCTGTGCGCGCAGCCGAGCCGTTGGGCCGGCCCAGTTTCTATACGGCTATCTTCCGCCCAGTTCGCAGCATAAGGGTATAAACCCTTTCTCTTTCCCTTTTTCTTTTTCTGTAAACTTCAAGAACCCATAAATAATTCAAATGAACTCCAAATTTGATGATTCAAATTTCTAGTAGTTCATAAAATCATGCTCTATCACATGGTGCAACATGCACATTTTTCCAGAGACTTTTTCTTCACAAATAATTATCAAATGTCATTATTCCATTTTCTGTGATAAACTTCAAAAAATCACAAAGAGCTCAAATTTGATCCAAATGCGATGGATCAAATTCCTAGATGCTTGTAATGTCAAAACTTAGTTTTGGAACATTTTTCCTAATACTTTCTGTACCCCACAAAATAATGAGCCATTTCTTCATATTTATCAACTTTGCAAAATCCTAGGAAATTCATGTGAACTCCAAATCCAATGAAACCAACTCCTAGATGCTTCTAAAACCATGATTTGTTAAATGGGTGCCTTTGCTCATTTTTCAAAAATATATTTCTGTACACTTCTTTCAAATCCAAAAACCCCTTGTTTCCATCATATTGAAATGTGCCTAACCATCCATTGATCATACTCCAATGAAACCACCTTGGTCATTTTTCATATGACCAGAGGCATCCTAGAAAAGTCCAATTCCTATTTTTAGAGCACTTTTATTTTTTCTTTGTTGTGTTGCTTATTATGATTGTTTCCATCGTTAGTTGACGGAATAAACAGAGTACTCGGAGATGGACCAGAAGGTTTGAAGACTCGGAAGGACAAGGCAAGCAGCCCTTTGGCCATGTTTGAGAAACCTTTTTATGAATGTCATATAGTACCATAATGTTGTTGTTACAGAATCATGATGAGGTGGAACCACATTGATGGATTGCCACTGCACTTCCTCGTTGATACTTGCATTGTGCATGTCCCTAACTTCTTATGAGGGTTATGCCGGTGGGAGTAGATAGATGTGTGCTATAGTAGTTGGCTACGCAAATTGGGTCAGGGTTATGCATTTAGAGAAACAAGTGTGGTTTGACATACTTGCAAATAACCCAGTGGGTGCCACTAATGCCCCTTGGAGACGATGAGGAACTAGGGCACTACTTGGTGAAGAAGTAGTGTACCGAGGCTTGATGAAAATGTTGTTTACAGAGATGGATTAGATTTATGTGTGACTACCGTCCCAACCAAACATGTGCAACCATTCTAGCCCTTATGGGACGGGGCATCATTGATTACTTAGGCCGATACTATCATGGTGCCCACATTACTAGTGACGGGGAAGACTTGAGGTCTCTCCCGGGACGGGGTCATGCTTGGATAGGCGACCATGACTGTTTTCACAGGGCACCGGACACACCGTTGGTCCCTTCGTGTATGCGTGACATTGTAAAGAGGGTAAGACCCATGATTTACCGTTTGTACACGAGGGCTGTGCACCAGCGAGTGGACCCTATGTTAGTGTCGTCTAGGGAAAGGTAATGACCGGGTGCTTCCCCCGAGTACTTGAGGTACTGTAACACCCCAAAATTTTAACAATGTTTTATTAATTAAAATTTTGCCAGGATATTAAAACTTTCACTTGCTAGTTTCTTCTTTTGATTCCAGGACCTTCTTTTCTTTTTTTGTTGGAGTTTTTACCTCAAGTGAGTAGCTTTCCTTTTATTGTTAGACTCTTTTGCTCTCTTAATGAAACTTTTCTGTTATCATTATAAGTATTAATTATATAATATTTTTCCCTAATCTCCTTCACTCTAAAAATGGTTTCTCCTTAAAATAAGGCCCCATTTGAACTACAACCCTTTGACAGGTTTATCTAAAATTCCAACTAAAATTTGGGGATGTCAGGTGATGTTATTAGATCACTTTTATGTAGGAATATATTTGTTTGATTTAATATTTTGAGCTCCACAACATGATTTCCAATCTGGTCCAGTAGGCCGATTGCACTACAACCCCGTTAAATATTTCCCTAGTGCTTCCACCAAAATTATGGGATGTTCATAGGAGTGTGTTATTCAACTTTATGCAAAAACCCATTTGAGTCCTTTGGAAAAATTGAGTGAATCAACCTCTTTTCTGTTCTGGTCCAGTTTGGCATTTTGCACTGCAACCCTAGTTTATCTTGCTCCAGTGCTCTTGAGTTTCCTCCTGCTTGTAGCCCATCTTGCAAAACCCTTAAGTCCAGAAGAGTGGACCCATTGGGATATTTTTAGTTCATGAAACAATGCCCTCCACTTTCTGTCCAGAACTGTAGATTTGCAAAACTTGCACTAGCAAGTTTCTGGTTTTGCTCAACCAACTTTGCCATCATCACCTTCACCTAAAGAGACCCTGATCTGGAGATTTTGACCACCAGAAGAAATGCCCACATGCTCATGGCATTCTGTCGAGCACTTGGTATGCATGGCCAGTTTTGACATGAGTTTTGCCTTGCACTGTGATCTTGGCCCTCAGTGCCTAATGTCATGTCCATTAACCTCCCCTAAGACTCTAACCCAGACCTGCTAAATCCCAGCTCCATCCAAGCTCTCTAGCAAGCAGTGGCATTTCGTCGAGCGGCTCATGTGCGTGCTCTGGGCGGGCCCAGAGAGCACGTTTTGCACGCCCGTGCACCGAGCCGCCGCGTCCCTCTACCGACGCCCCGCGCACGTTTTGGCCGCTCCCCTCGCACCGACAGCACGCCACCCTTATCCCTTGGCCGCAGAGACAACCCTGGCACTCCACAGGGCCGCCGTCAGGTCGGCCGTGGCGGCTAGCGGGCAGCTCCAGCAGCTCCTGCCGCGGACAGGGCCGCCCAAGCCATCAGCACTCGCCACCTGCCCCCTGGAACAGCTCCAGTTCGTCAGCGAGCTTGTCCCCTAGCGTGCGTCGCCGCCACGTCGCCCTGAGCAACAGAACGTCGGTCGCTGGCGTCCTTATCCACGGCCGCCGCGGAACCGCCTTCGCCCGCCTATTTAAGGAGGCCCCGAGCTCCTCCGCAGTCTCAGACAACCCCCAGCCACCCCACAGAGCGCCCCCATAGCAGCCAATCGCCCCGAGGAGGTTTCTTCCCCAACTCCGGCGAGTACAGCCGCTGCCGCTGTCCGGTTCAATACGTCGCAGCCCGAGCCTCTCCCTTCCAACCAGCATCGACGTTCGACTCCATATGATCTTGCGGAGCTGCCCAACATCTCAAACGAGCTCGAGAGCCACCGTAGGACGGAACCCCATTTCCACCCGAGACCATCGTCCGCCGCGAAGCTCGTCGCCGACGATTTCCTCCACCTCCGTCGCCCCCTCGACCACCGGGAGGACCGCCCCAGTCTGGCGGATCCATCCCTGCACTCGGACGCCATCAAGGAGCCGCCGTTCGCCGGCGTTGATCGCCGGAGCAGCGCTTCCGTTCGGCCAAAGAAAGAAGGAGGCGGGGGCGACTGGTCAAACCTGACTAGTGGGCCCCCGGGCCCCTCTGTCAGCGAGCCAGCGCCAACCCACGTGCGCATAAGTGGAGGCGCAAACCCCAGGGTACGTCTCCACTAGTTCGAAAGCGCATTCCCAAACGAAACGTTTTCCTTTTTCTGTTTTTATTCTAAAAACAGAATTGACTAAACTTTGACTGGCAATTTCTTTTTAAATATAAATCCAAATGACTTGATTCTTTTTCTGTCGTTCCCCAAATATTGTCTAGTTTATTTTCATATTTATTTCAAAAATTTCCAAGCAACTTTTTTGTGCTGCGTTTAGCCTATGTATTGATTTGGTATTATTTTCAAATAGGATTTTTGAAGAGGGAGAAACTTCCAAAAAGTATTGGAATGCATTTCTCCTCCCCTCTACTTGAAGGCAAGCATTTTTGAACCCTGGTGTAACGCGTATGATGGTTGTTGACTCGTTTGCATGATATGAAAGTATTCATTTTCATTTCCTAAGTGGTGATAGGATCATACCGATGAGGGCATGTGGTAAAACTCTTGCTGAAAATAATTTTGTTTGCTTGACGGGGTCCCCTCCGTATGCCTTTCATGCCTAACGGAAGGAAGTCGTGAGAGTCGCGGTCTTGTGTAGACGCGAGCTTGTCACTAGCTCCCCGTCGGGACGGTGGAATCCGGTACGGCTTGGTAAGGCATGACGGATGGTGCTTTCCGACTGTCGCTACAAATATTTTGGTTTTGACTAATCATTTAAGTAAAGCTGAAACCTCCTAAGTCGACCATAGATCGAGCCTTGTTCCAGTAACCCCCATACTTGCTTGTGCTACCACTTGTCCCTGCCACGGGTAGGGTACGGTTCAGTAAGTGTTAACCCCTGTCCTAGCACACACCGTATAGAGAGGCTAGGGTGGAAGATACCGGTTGCAACCGGTAGGCAGGCCACCTGGTCCGGGGGCATGGGTGTTTCCGGTGGGGACCGAGAGGGGGGCACCCCTTAGAGCGCGCGATAGAAATGTGATCCCATGCTACGCGAGGTTGTAGCCTCCCCACTCAGAGTTTGCTTAACAAGTGTCGTGGGTGATTCCAGACACTTGTAAGTTAAGCTGGTGTGTGCAAGTCAGGCGAGTTTTTGACTAAAAGACCGTAGATGGAATTAGTCCAAATAGACTAAAGGAATCCGTCACTTGTGGGTAAAGAGTACACCCCCTGCAGAGATATAAAAACCTATTCGAATAGCCGTGTCCATGGTTAAGGACTACAGTCTGGGATGGGTCGAGTGTCGGTCTTAGTGTCGGTCTTCGGAGGAGAAACTACTAAACCAGAACATTGAGTATGATTTGTGATATATGGTGATTATGATTAATATTGTGGACTAACCAGTTGTTTTCCTTGGATTAATGAGTATCCTGGGGACGGTTCTACCTCCCGGATATTCATCCACTTTTCCTTATAAGCCCTTTCTGTGGTGTCGCTCAGACGCCCGCTGCGGCATGCTTGTTATTTAGTTTCCTTATAAGCCCTTTCTGTGGTGTCGCTTAGACGCCCGACTGTAGCATGCTTGTTATTTATTTTCCTTATAAGCCCTTTCTATGGTTTCGCTCAGACGCCCGACTGTGGCATGCTTGTTATTTATTTTCCTTATAAGCCCTTTCTATGGTGTCGCTCAGACGCCCGACTGTGGCATGCCTGTTATTTATTCTTCTTATAAGCCCTTTATGTGGTGTCGCTCAGACGCCCGACTGTGGCATGAATGTTATATATTTATTTATCACTCTGATTGCATATGCCTTTTTATTCGAATGACCTGCTCGCATAATGGACTGTCATATCATTATTACCATAGTGGTCATCATTTAATCTCGAGCATGATTTTTTTTATCTCACCCATGTTCTTAATGTTTGCGAGTACATTCCAAGTACTCACTGGCTTGTCCCTGGCTATTGTCTTGGCCAGATTCCTTGCGTGGGAAGGAACGATGCAATGACACCCCCGGAATCTACGTATATGGAGATAGGAGCCTCGCGAAGGTAGGAGTTAACCTGGTTAGCTGTTCCTGTGGGAAATGGAGTCCCATAGCCACCGATGAACCACAACCCGCTGCCGCCCTCAGCCACTAGAAACCCTGCGTTGTACTCATAGGCCAGAATGGTCTTGTACTACATATCTTGTGTATTTTTGCTTGGAGTTTCAGTAACAAGTTGGTGCCTCATCAGCTAACAGTAATCCTGGGGCTGATGAGCACAAGGTCCGCTTTTGGGAAATTAATATCCCGAAAATCCGGTCCTGACAAACTTGGTATCAGAGCCAGGCTGACCATTGGCTAATCCTATCTTAGCCAGGTCGAAAAACTTAAGTAAACCAACCCACCAGACCTTAACCAAACCCCGGCCAAGCTTCTCGTGTAAGATACTCACACAGTGACCGACACCTAAATTGTCTCATTCGCCAGCGTGCGAAGGAAGACTCCGTCCCCTTTTTCTATAAAAAGGGCACGCTAGCCTCCACCCAGCACAGCACAACCTCTACCCCAAAACCAAGCCATAATGCCAGGTTCCATCGTCCACAATGAAACCACCACAACCAACCTTGGAGGTTTTGTGACCGTGCTCGCAAACCTCACCCGTCGTGCCCTTGCGATGGAAGAGCCCCCAGAATATGTTGTGTACCAAGAGAACCGGCAATTATGGGCCACCGTACACGTCTATGGTAGGGGTCTATCGCCAGAACGCCCCTACAGGTTCACCGGAAGGACCACTTCCTTTGAACCGCAAGCCCTCCAACTAGCTGCTCGAGAGGCTACAGTTCAACTCCGACACTTGTCACCCAGAATCAACTGTCGCCCATTCTACTACTACCCCAGCCGTGACGGGCATGGGAGGCTACCCCGAGTTGCCAACGGAGATCACGAGACGGATCCTGCATGATTGTATCTGGTGCGCTATGTAAGTGCACTAGAGAAACTGTTCGATCAGATCACCCTAGATCTAATCGCAGCTCGTGGAGAACTGGTCCGCAGAGCCCCAGCAAGAAGAGAAGACGAGCCCGACACCGACAACCCAGTCGTGCTGTTCGGACAACCGATCGAGACCCCGAGGTGTGCCCCAGCCATCGACCAAAGTGTTTTGGTGACCCCAGAAGCGATTCGTCACCTCCTAGGAACTCGCTCCAGCGGGATTTGGGCCAACACCCCCCGCAATGGTCATCATCCTTACCCCGACCCTGCAGTCCCTCAACCCCCTCCAGCTAACCCCGATGGTGAAAACCGCGAAGAAACCTCGACGTCCGCAAGGCACGCCCGCTTAGATGTAAACGAGGTGGACTAAATCGCTCAAGTAGCGCCAAGTCCTAGTATGTCCACGCATGTCTCTATGTGACCTTGTACCATTTATTTTAAATACGGTCTGCTCATGCGCCCCTTTCTCTTTTTATAGTCATGCGTGAGTACGTTGGTGTATGACAGCATTTTTTTTATTACGGGTATAGCCACCAAAACCACCCCGTCGACACACTCCGTAATATGTCACTTTTGCGGGACATGTGTGCCTGTGACATTGACCCCGATCCCATAGAGCAGAACCGGCAAGATAGTTGCGCCCCCACGGTAGCTTTTTCTTTTACTACAATAATAGGATGGTTAGTTGTGTGATATTGCCTTGTGATAGTAGATATATTTCTTTTCATTACAGCCCTTAGCAAATCTCGAGGACGAGATTTTTCTTAAGGGGGGTAGTGTTGTAACACCCCAAAATTTTAACAATGTTTTATTAATTAAAATTTTGCCAGGAAATTAAAACTTTCACTTGCTAGTTTCTTCTTTTGATTCCAGGACCTTCTTTTCTTTTTTTTGTTGGAGTTTTTACCTCAAGTGAGTAGCTTTCCTTTTATTGTTAGACTCTTTTAATCTCTTAATGAAACTTTTTTGTTATCATTATAAGTATTAATTATATAATATTTTTCCCTAATCTCCTTCACTCTAAAAATGGTTTCTCCTTAAAATAAGGCCCCATTTGAACTACAACCCTTTGACAGGTTTATCTAAAATTCCAACTAAAATTTGGGGATGTCAGGTGATGTTATTAGATCACTTTTATGCAGGAATATATTTGTTTGATTTAATATTTTGAGCTCCACAACATGATTTCCAATCTGGTCCAGTAGGCCAATTGCACTACAACCCCTTTAAATATTTCCCTAGTGCTTCCACCAAAATTATGGGATGTTCATAGGAGTGTGTTATTCAACTTTATGCAAAAACCCATTTGAGTCCTTTGGAAAAATTGAGTGAATCAACCTCTTTTCTGTTCTGGTCCAGTTTGGCATTTTGCACTACAACCCTAGTTTATCTTTGCTCCAGTGCTCTTGTGTTTCCTCCTGCTTGTAGCCCATCTTGCAAAACCCTTAAGTCCAGAAGAGTGGACCCATTGGGACATTTTTAGTTCATGAAACAATGCCCTCCACTTTCTGTCCAAAACTGTAGATTTGCAAAACTTGCACTAGCAAGTTTCTGGTTTTTCTCAACCAACTTTGCCATCATCACCTTCACCTAAAGAGACCGTAATCTGGAGATTTTGACCACCAGAGGAATTGCCCACATGCTCATGGCATTCTGTCGAGCACTTGGTATGCATGGCCAGTTTTGACATGAGTTTTGCCTTGCACTGTGATCTTGGCCCCCAGTGCCTAATGTCATGTCCATTAACCTCCCCTAAGACTCTAACCCAGGCCTCCTAAATCCCAGCTCCATCGAAGCTCTCTAGCTAGCAGTGGCATTTCGTCGAGCGTCTCATGTGCGTGCTCTTGGCGGGCCCAGAGCGCACGTTTTGCACACGCGCGCACCGAGCCGCCGCGTCCCTCTGCCGACGCCCCGCGCACGTTTTGGCCGCTCCCCTCGCACCGACAGCACGCCACCCTTATCCCTTCGCCGCAGAGACAGCCCTGCCACTCCACAGGGCCACCGTCAGGTCGGCCGCGGCGGCTAGCGGGCAGCTCCAGCAGCTCCTGCCGCGGACAGAGCCGCCCAAGCCATCAGCACTCGCCACCTGCCCCCTGGAACAGCTCCAGTTCGTCAGCGAGCTTGTCCCCTAGCGTGCGTCGCCGCCACGTCACCCTGAGCAACAGAACGTCGGTCGCCATCGTCCTTATCCACGGCCGCCGCGGAACCGCCTTCGCCCGCCTATTTAAGGAGGCCCCGAGCTCATCCGCAGTCTCAGACAACCCCCAGCCACCCCACAGAGCACCCCCATAGCAGCCAATCGCCCCGAGGAGGTTTATTCCCCAACTCCGGCGAGTATAGCCGCCACCGCTGTCCAGTTCAATACGTCGCAGCCCGAGCCTCTCCCTTCCAACCAGCATCGTCGTTCGACTCCATATGATCTTGCGGAGCTGCCCAACGTCTCAAACGAGCTCGAGAGCCACCGTAGGACGGAACCCCATTTCCACCCGAGACCACCGTACGCTGCGAAGCTCGTCGCCGACGATTTCCTCCACCTCCGTCGCCCCCTCGACCAACGGGAGCACCGCCCAGTCTGGCGGATCCATCCCTGCACTCGGACGCCATCAAGGAGCCGTCATTCGCCGGCGTTGATCGCCGGAGCAGCGCTTCCGTTCGGCCAGAGGAAGAAGGAGGCGGGGGCGACTGGTCAAACCTGACCAGTGGGCCCCCGGGCCCCTCTGTCAGCGAGCCAGCGCCAACCCACGTGCGCATAAGTGGAGGCGCAAACCCCAGGGTACGTCTCCACTAGTTCGAAAGCGCATTCCCAAACGAAATGTTTTCCTTTTTCTGTTTTATTCTAAAAACAGAATTGACTAAACTTTGACTGGCAATATCTTTTTAAATATAAGTCCAAATGACTTGATTCTTTTTCTGTTGTTCCCCAAATATTGTCTAGATTATTTTCATATATATTTCAAAAATTTCCAAGCAACTTTTTTGTGCTGCGTTTAGCCTATGTATTGATTTGGTATTATTTTCAAATAGGATTTTTGAAGAGGGAGAAACTTCCAAAAAGTATTGGAATGCATTTCTCCTCCCCTCTACTTGAAGGCAAGCATTTTTGAACCCTGGTTTAACGCGTATGATGGTTGTTGACTCGTTTGCATGATATGAAAGTATTCATTTTCATTTCCTAAGTGGTGATAGGATCATACCCATGAGGGCATGTGGTAAAACTCTTGCTGAAAATAATTTTGTTTGCTTGACGGGGTCCACTACGTATGCCTTTCATGCCTAACGGAAGGAAGTCGTGAAAGTCGTGGTCTTGTGTAGACGCGAGCTTGTCACTAGCTCCCCGTCGGGACGGTGGAATCCGGTACGGCTTGGTAAGGCATGACGGATGGTGCTTTCCGACTGTCGCTGCAAATATTTTGGTTTTGACTAATCATTTAAGCTGAAACCTCCTAAGTCGACCATAGATCAAGCCTTGTTCTAGTAACCCCCATACTTGCTTGTGCTACCACTTGTCCCTGCCACGGGTAGGGTATGGTTTAGTAAGTGTTAACCCCTGTCCTAGCACACACCGTACAAAGAGGCCAGGGTGGAAGATACCGGTTGCAACCGGTAGGCAGGCCACCTGGTCCGGGGGCATGGGTGTTTCCGGTTGGGACCGAGAGGGGGGCACCCCTTAGAGCGCGCGATAGAAATGTGATCCCATGCTACGCGAGGTTGTAGCCTCCCCACTCAGAGTTTGCTTAACAAGTGTCGTGGGTGATTCCAGACACTGGTAAGTTAAGCTGGTGTGTGCAAGTCAGGCGAGTTTTCGACTAAAAGACCATAGACGGAATTAGTCCAAATGGACTAAAGGAATCCGTCACTCGTGGGTAAAGAGTACACCCCCTGCAGAGATATAAAAACCTATTCGAATAGCCCTGTCCATGGTTAAGGACTACAGTCTGGGATGGGTCGAGTGTCGGTCTTAGTGTCGGTCTTCGGAGGAGAAACTACTAAACCAGAACATTGAGTATGATCTGTGATATATGGTGATTATGATTAATATTGTGGACTAACCAGTTGTTTTCCTTGGATTAGTGAGTATCCTGGGGACGGTTCTACCTCCCGGATATTCATCCACTTTTCCTTATAAGCCCTTTCTGTGGTGTCGCTCAGAAGCCCGACTGCGGCATGCTTGTTATTTATTTTCCTTATAAGCCCTTTCTGTGGTGTCGCTCAGACGCCCGTTTGTGGCATGCTTGTTATTTATTTTCCTTATAATCCCTTTCTGTGGTGTCGCTCAGACTCCCGACTGTGGCATGCTTGTTATTTATTCTCCTTGTAAGCCCTTTCTGTGGTGTCGCTCAGACGCGCGACTATGGCATGCCTGTTATTTATTCTTCTTATAAGCCTTTTATGTGGTGTCGCTCAGATGCCCTACTGTGGCATGAACGTTATATATTTATTTATCACTCTATGATTGCATATGCCTTTTTATTCGAATGGCATGCTCGCATAATGGACTGTCATATCATTATTACCATAGTGGTCATCATTTAATCTCGAGCATGATTTTTTTATCTCACCCATGTTCTTAATGTTTGCGAGTACATTCCAAGTACTCACTGGCTTGTCCCTGGCTATTGTCTTGGCCAGATTCCTTGCGTGGGAAGGAACGATGCGATGACACCCCCGGAATCTACGTATATGGAGATAGCAGCCTCGCGAAGATAGGAGTTAACCTGCTCAGCTGTTCCTGTGGGAAATGGAGTCCCATAGCCACCGATGAACCACAACCCGCTTCCGCCCTCAGCCACTAGAAACCCTGCATTGTACTCATAGGCCAGAATGGTCTTGTACTACATATCTTGTGTATTTTTGCTTGGAGTTTCTGTAACAAGTTGGCGCGTCATCAGCTAACAGTAATCTTGGGGCTAATGAGCACAAGGTCTGCTTTTGGGAAAGTAATATCCCGAAAATCCGGTCCTGACAGGTACTGCGGGATCGTGGGTGACACAAAGGCTTCCCGGATCTTGTGGGTAAAGTGCGCAACCTCTGCAGAGTGTAAAACTATTCGAATAGCCGTGTCCATGGTCAAGGACAGTTGGGTGGTGCTGCTTAGACTATGTCCATAAGTTTCTGGAAAACAACACGGTTTGGGTAAATCTGTTGATGTGATTGTGAGAAAGTCACGATGAGCATGAGCAAGAGTTGTTCATGACTCTTTCTCGATATTGATGTATGAAACCTCCTGATACTTGTTGCAGACACATGCATGTCCATGTTATATGTTGATCATACTTGCATATGAAAAACTAGCTTTCCGCAAAACTGCCAATTTAGCAGTATAGCCTTGCATAGTTATTCTGTCATCACACTTGGGTTGCTTGCGAGTACATTAAAAGTACTCATTGGCTTGCCACTGGTTATTTTATTGGCCAGGCAGGAGAGAACAGGATATGATGAAGATTTCTTGGTGACGAGCATGCGAGCTAGGACACTTCCCAGTCAGAATGACTGTAGGGTTAAGGCAGATGGCATGGGTCCAAGTTGTTATTGAACATTTCCGCTACAATGATATACTCAAGACTTGACCATAATGGTCCTATTTGTGTAATACGGTATGTATGGATGTAAGACTCTTGTTATTCAGCTTCTGTGTGTTCAGTGAGCATTGATCTCTGGGATCACTGTACACGTGCATTCGGTGATCACGACTTATGAGTCGGGGTCCCCACATATTTAAACCTGAGGACACACAGTCCCGGACACCCAGTCAAGGACACACAGTCTAAGACACCAAGTCCTCACCGTATTCCTCTTGAGCTAAGGTCACACAGACCTCGCCCAATCACTCGTGGTAAGTCTTCAGGTGACTTCCGAACCTTCACAGACTAGGTCACTCGGCGATCCACAATTCCTCTTGGATGCTCTAGACCATGACGCCTAACCGTCTGGAAGAAGCACAGTCTTCAAAGGTAACAAGCGTCGGATCCACGCAGAATCAATCCCTTCACTGATGCTTAATCACTTTTGGGTTTGAAGGTTTTGGGTGTAGTTTTGGGTTTTTCCTCACTTGATCATTTTCGCTCAAAGTCCTCGGAGGATGGGTTGCTCTTATGACAAGTGTTAGTTTCTCGCGGAGCAGCCAACCAGCTAGTGGTTGTAGGGGGCGGCTATTTATAGCCTAGGGAGCATCCCGACATGATAAGACATAAATGCCCTTTAATGTTATGACCGTTAGGTAGGTAGATATTTTGGGACAGCTGGCGCTTAGCACAACAACGATCGGAAATTTGAGTATCAAATTCCTCAGGGCTATCATGTTCCTCACTGTGTAGGTAATCCGCACTGGCGAATTCCTAACTCCTCAGTCAGAACAAATTCCTCAAAGACCAGAAGAACTTCGTCTCTATCACTGAAGAATATGATTGAACTGTATGAGATTTCCAATGGCTTCACTCGAAGAGATTGGTAGGTGTAGGATTTTGAGTTGAGCATCACATGGAAATTTTTCCTTAGTATTTCCTCGACCCCCTTTAACAGTACGGTGTTTCCTATGACTCAAGAAAGAGAAAATGAAACTATAAAAACAAAAGTCTTCATGCTTCATGATCCTCAAATGAATACCAAGTCTTCAGGGTCACACCAATTTATTCACTTTCAAAGTCTTCAGAAAGTCTTCAGAAATCCAAAGTCTTCAGTCGAAGAACTTCATTTTTAGGGGTCGACTTTCCCAGTAATTATCAAACTCCTCATAGACTTATAGACATGTGTACACTCATACACACATTAGTTCCTTAACCTATAAATCTTCAATACACCAAAATCACTAAGGGGCACTAGATGCACTTACAGTTAGTTCATAATATTTTCTGAAAACTTGAATGCTGGCTTTAAGTATTTACAACAACAAGATCAAACAGAGTTTGTAAAAGTTTTTCTTTGTCACTTTCAGTTTATCAACTGAATTGCTTGAGGACAAGCAATGGGTTAGCTTGGGCGAGTTGATACGTCTCCATTGTATCTACTTTTCCAAACTCTTTTGCCCTTGTTTTGGACTCTAATTTGCATGATTTGAATGGAACTAACCCAGACTAACGCTATCTTTAGAAAAATTGCCTTGGTGTTATTTTTGTGCAGAAATAAAAGTTCTCGAAATGACATGAAACTTCACGGAGAATATTTTTAGAATATATAAAAATATTGATGGAAAGAATCACTGGAGGGGGCCCACACCCTGTCCACAAGGGTGGTGGGCGCCCCCCCTAGGGCGCGGCCCCTACCTTATGGGCCCCCTAGAGCTCCACCGACGTAAACTCCAACTCTATATAATGTCTTTCAGGTAGAAAAAGATCAGAGAGAAGATCCCATCGCATTTTACCATACGGAGCCGCCGCAACCTCCCATTTCATATAGAGACCTGATCTGGAGTCTGTTCGGGCTCCAGAGAGTGGAGATCGTTGTCGCCGTCGTCATCATCAACCATCCTCCATCACCAATTTCATGATGCTCACTGCCGTGCGTGAGTAATCCCATCGTAGGCTTGCTGGACGGTGATGGATTTGATGAGATTTATCATGTAATCGAGTTAGTTTTGTTAGGGTTTGATCCCTAGTATCCACTATGTTTTGAGATTGACTTTGCTATGCTTAATGCTTGTCACTAGGGCCCGAGTGCCATGATTTCAGATCTGAACCTATTATGTTTTCATGAATATATTTGTGTTCCTGATCCTATCTTGCAAGTCTATAGTCACCTACTATGTGTTATGATCCGGCAAACCCGGAGTGACAATAACCAGGGCACTTCCCGGTGATAACCATAGTTTCCACTAGGACCTTAATATCCCTTAGTTTCCACTAGGACCCCGCTGCAATGGGAGGGTAGGACAAAAGATGTCATGCAAGTTCTTTTCCATAAGCACGTATGACTATATTCAGAATACATGCCTACATTATATTGATGAATTGGAGCTAGTTCTGTGTCACCCTTGGTTATAACTGCTACATGATGAATATTATCCGACACCTATCATTGCTGATCCATTGCCTACAAGTTCGTTCCATATTGATACTTGCTTTGTTACTTTCGTTACTGCTGCTATCATCATCACTACACAACTGCTACGGTTACTTTTGCCACCGTTACCGTTACTTCTATATTACTTTGCTACTAAATACTTTGCTGCAAATATTAAGCTTTCCTGGTGTGGTTGAATTGACAACTCAGCTGCTAATACTTGAGAATATTCTTTGGCTCCCCTTGTGTCGAATCAATAAATTTGTGTTGAATACTCTACCCTCGAAAATTGTTGCGATCTCCTATACTTGTGGGTTATCACGAAGGAAAATGTCGCAATAGCAACAAGTTGAATAGATATCCCTATTTTAATAGAGGCAAAAAAGGAAACAATTACTGGCCAATAAAGGAGGATGAAACATGCGGCCAGAAAAATAAGCATCTACCTTATCTTGATGGAAAACAAAGTATGGGACAGTAGCATTTCTAGAACGGTTGCATTGATTCATATTAACAGTGAAATTCTCTTAAAATAAGATTCATTAAAAATGTAATTTACTTTTAACAGTGGCATTGCTTCAATTTTCCAGTGACATTCTTAGATTTACAATAGCAACATAGTTGTATGGAACATGGAACATGCCAGCAACATGCGCCTCCACACGTATAAATGGGTGATGCAGAGTATGTTGCCATGCAGCATATGTGTGTTGGTCCCATATCTGTTCTCTTTGAAACTTTTTCCTATGCGAGTGCAGCAAATCTAGCCATGCACAAACTCCCTGACCCCCTAGTTTCTTTCCCTTTTCAACAAAGAGATCAGTTCCTTCCAGATGTGTGTACTGTGTTACCCCTTTTCCCTTTTCGACCAACAGAGCGGCTGGATAGCCAGTCGATACTAGTTTCCCTCTCTCCTTTCCTCATTGAGCCACGTCCTAGATTCATGATCCACCCCACCCCACCCTTCTTTCCTCTTTGAACCAAGACCTATATTCGACGGAACACACTCGAAAAAGATCCGAATGCAGCTAGAGCAATGACGGTTTCAAAGAAAGTTATACCCTAGGGTCGTCGGGATGTGGCGAGGCGAGCGGCGGGAGGCCGGATCTGCCCACACTATGTATGACAGCGAGGAAGAAGGGGTCGGAGGCCCTCCCGCACATGCGCTGGGTGAAAGAGAACAGCGCAGCCGGCAATGGATTGACTCCCTCACCGAAGGCGACATAGTGAACGCTGCACCTCCTCCCCTTCCCGGTGCGACGAGATCCGAATGGCTGCTTCACCAGCTGTGAGGGAGCAGAGAGAGAGAGAGAGGCCAACGCAGTCTTGTTTAGATGTGATGAAGATGGTGAGAGATTGTGAATAGATCAAACCCTAGCAAAGGAACGCTAAGCCTCCGACATGTATATATATGTAGTGCAGCGAGAGTGTGAAGAGTACAAACTGAAACTCTTTATTTAAATTGTGTACGAACTGAAACTCTTTATTTAACAATCGCTTTAAATTGTGTACGAACTGAAACTCTTTATTTAACGTACCAGTGAAGAAAACTACGAACAAATAACAATCCATACGTCCTAGTCGCACTTCCTGCCATTCATGTGCGGTACACTATACCCTCCGTTAAGTGAACAACCACACACGCGCAAAATTAACGAAAATTTGTGAGAGTGTGTATAAATAAAGAAAATTAATTTCAATTACTTTGTATGTATAGTTTGCCCTCTCTCAATGATTATGGCATGTTGTGTTTGGTCTAAACATGGTCAAACTTTACAAAGTTTGACTTCAGTCAAACCTAATACTCCCTCCATTTTTATATACAAGGCCATAATCAAAACTACAATTTGCAACAATACAAGGCCACTATGAAAAATACATTTTTGCATCTGTACAAGGCCACTCACAGTAATCGAGACAAAATTTAATGATGTTTCCTCGTGCTACCAACTTGTTTAATACTTGCATGCATGTAGTCATAATGATAATGTACTACTTCCATCTCATTTCTTCCTTGCATGCATGCAGACGCATTAATGATCCCAGTTAACAAAAAGAAAAATTGGCTAGCAAAGCAATCATTAAATTTTCCTTGGTACCTGTAATATGAGTTTGTGGCCTTGTATAAGAGCATGGTTAATAATATAGCCCATTGCTGGCTATAACATCTTACCACGTCATCTATAGCCAATATAATAGCCAACACCTATAGTAGTGGGCTACAAAGAAATACTACTTTTCTATCATATGGCCCACCATACACTCTCACATAGCTTCTTGGAGCACGTGCTACAGTCGGCTGTAAGTCTACAACCTGCTTCTCTTCACTCTCATCTTTTCTCTTGCATGCAGGTGTGTCTGAGAAGTTGGCTTGCATGTGCCTCATTAATTAACCAAACAGAGTGAGAGCATTGGCTTGTTGTAGAAGGTGGGACAGAGAAATATGCATTAACACATTTACTTTTACCTTGATACCTGCTGTAATATTGCTTTGTGGCCTTGTATACAAAAATGGAGGGAGTATGCAGAGTAAATAAAATGGAGGGGTACTACCTCCATCCAGGTTTTTAATCAAAGCCTTGTTGGAAATATGCCCTAGAGGCAATAATAAAAGTATTATTATTATATTTCCTTGTTCATGATAATTGTCTGTTATTCATGCTTGAATTGTATTGTACGGAAACAGCGATACATGTGTGAATATATAGACCACATTGAGTCCCTGGTAAGCCTCTAGTTACCAGCTCGTTGATCAACAGATGGTCACGATTTCCTGATCATGGACATGTGATGTCAGTGATAACGGGATCACATCATTAGGAGAATGATGTGATGGACAAGACCCAATCCTGAGCATAGCACGAGATCGTATAGTTCGTAATGCATAAGCTTTTCGGTGTCAAGTATTTATTCCTTAGACCATGAGGTTGTACAACTCCCGAATGCCGTAGGAATACTTTGGGTGTGCCAAACATAACAACGTAACTGGGTGGCTATAAAGGTACACATCGGGTATCTCCGAAAGTGTCTGTTGAGTTGGTACGAACCGAGACTGGGATGTTGTCACTCCATATGACGGAGAGGTACCTCTGGGCCCACTCGGTAAGACGTCATCATAATGAGCTCAAAGTGACTAAGGAGTTAGTCACGGGATGATGGATTACGGAACGAGTAAAGAGACTTGCCATGACGAGATTGAACAAGGTATCGGGAATACCGACGATCGAATCTCGGGCAAGTACCGTACCGATGGACAAAGGGAATAACATACCGGATTGAGTGAATCCTTGACACAGTGGTTCATCCGATGAAGATCATCGAGGAACACGTGGGAACCAACATGGGTATCCAGATCCCGCTGTTGGTTATTGACCGGAGAGTGGTCTCGGTCATGTCTTCGTGTCTCCCGAACCCGTAGGGTCTACACACTTAAGGTTCAGTAATGCTAGGGTCGTAGAGATACATGCACGTGGAAACCCGAAAGTTGTTCGGAGTCCCGGATGAGATCCCGGACGTCACGAGGAGTTCTGGAATGGTCCGGAGGTAAAGAATGATATATAGGAAGTCCAGTTTCGGCCATCGGGTGAACTCCGGGGGTCACCGGGAGTGTCCCGGGACCACCGGAGGGGTCCCGGGGGTCCACCAGGTGGGGCTACCCATCCCGGTGGGGCCCCTAGGCCGCAAGGGGAAGGGCGACAGCCCCTGTTGGGCTGGCGCACCCTACTGGCCCCCCCTCATGCGCCTAGGGTTGAAACCCTAGGGGAGGGGGCCCCCTTGCCTTGGGGGGCAAGATTGCCTCCCTGGCCGCCGCCCCACCCTGCAGATGGGATCTGCAGGGGCCGGCGCACCCCCCTGGCCCCCTATATATATGTGCGGGGGGGGGGAGGGCAGCCGCACCCAAGTCTCTGGCACCTCTCCCCCTCCCGTCACACCATCCTCCTCCTCCGCAGGGCATCGGCGGAGCCCTGCAGGAATTCCCGTTGCATCCACCACCACGCCGTCGTGCTGCTGGATCTCCGACGACCTCTCCTCCCCCCTTGCTGGATCAAGAAGGAGGTGACGTTGCTATACCGGACGTGTGTTGAACACGGAGGTGCCGTCCGTTCGGCGCTAGATCATCGGTGACGAAGAACGAGAAGAGTACGACTACTTCATCCACGCTTCTTCAAAAGCTTCCGCTCGCGATCTACAAAACAGTATGTAGATGCACTCTCATATGCTCGTTGCTAGATGTCTCCTTAGATGGATCTTGGTGATAGCGTAGAATTTTTTTTGAATTCTCCTACGTTCCCCAACAGTGGCATCTGAGCTAGGTCTTATGCGTAGCATCTTGCACGAGTAGAACACAAAGCAGTTGTGGGCGTTTGAGTTTGCTCAATTTTCTTACCGTTACTAGTCTAATCTTGATTCGGCGGTATTGTGGGATGAAGCGGCCCGGACCGACTTTACACGTACGCGTACGTGAGACTGGTTCCACCGACAGACATGCACTAGATGCATAAGGTGGCTGGCGGGTGTCTGTCTCTCCTACTTTAGTCGGATCGGATTCGATGAACAGGGTCCTTATGAAGGGTAAATAGAAATTGACAAATCACATTGTGGTTTTGGCGTAGGTAAGAAACGTTCTAGCTAGAAAACCTATAGAAGCCACGTAAAAACTTGCAACAACAATTAGAGGACGTCTAACATGTTTTTGCAGCATGTGCTATGTGACGTGGTATGGCCAAAGAAGATGTGATGAATGATATATGTGATGTATGAGATTGATCATGTTCTTGTAATAGGGAATCACGACTTGCATGTCGATGAACTTGACAACTGGCAGGAGCCATAGGAGTTGTCTTAATTATTGTATGACCTGCGTGTCACTGAATAAACGCCATGTAATTACTTTACTTTATTGCTAAATGTTAGCCATAGTAGTAGAAGTAATAGTTGGCGTGACGACTTCTTCAACACACGATGATGAAGATCATGATGATGGAGATCATGGTGTCGAGCCGGTGACAAGATGATCATGGTGCCCCGAAGATGGAGATGGAAGGAGCAAGATGATATTGGCCATATCATGTCACTTTAATTGATTGCATGTGATGTTTATCATGTTTATGCATCTTGTTTACTTAGAACGACGGTAGTAAATGAGATGATCTCTCACTAAAATTTCAAGAATTGTGTTCCCCCTAACTGTGCACCGTTGCTAAGGATCGTTGTTCCGAAGCACCACGTGATGATCGGATGTGATAGGTTCTAACGTTCGCATACAACGGGTGTAAGCCAGATTTACACAAGCAATACACTTAGGGTTTACTTGATGAGCCTAGCATGTACAGACATGGCCTCGAAACACGGAAGACCGAAAGGTCGAACACGAGTCGTATAGAAGATACGATCAACATGAAGATGTTCACCGTTGATGACTAGTCCGTCTCACGTGATGATCGGACACGGGCTAGTCGATTCGGATCGTGTATCACTTAGATGACTAGAGAGATGTCATTCTGAGTGGGAGTTCATTAAAATTTGATTGAGATGAACTTAATTATCATGAACTTAGTCTAAATTCTTTACAATATCTCTTGTAGATCAAATGGCCCACGCTCAAGTTTCCCTCAACTTCAACGCGTTCCTTGAGAAAACCAAGCTGAAAGATGATGGTAGCAACTATACGGATTGGGTCCGTAACCTGAGGATAATCCTCATAGCTGCCAAGAGATCATATGTCCTTGAAGCGCCGCTAGGTGTTGCACCCGTTCCCCCGGCGACCCAAGACGTTATGAACGCCTGGCAGTCGTGTTGTGATGATCACTCCCTGGTTCAGTGTGGCATGCTTTACAGCTTAGAGTCGGGACTCCAAAAGCGTTTTGAGAATCATGGAGCATATGAGATGTTCGAAGAGCTGAAAATGCTTTTCCAAGCTCATGCCCGAGTCGAGAGATATGACGTCTCCGACGCATTCTACAGCTATAAGATGGAGGAAAACAGTTCTGTTAGTGAGCACATCCTCAAGATTTCTGGATTGCACAACCTCTTGTCTCAGCTGGGAATGAATCTCCCAGATGAAGCGGTCGTTGACAGAATCCTCCAGTCGCTCCCACCAAGCTTCAAGAGCTTCGTGTTAAACTTCAATATGCAGGGGATGGAGAGGTCCATTCCCGAGGTGTATTCGATGCTGAAATCAGCGGAGGTGGATATCAAGAAAGAACATCAAGTGTTGATGGTCAATATAACCACTAAGTTCAAGAAAGGCAAGGGTAAGAAGAACTTCAAGAAGGACGGCAAAGGAGTTGTCGCGCCCGGTAAGCCAGTTGCCGGGAACAAGCCAAAGAATGGACCCAAGCCTGAAACTGAATGTTTTCATTGCAAGGGAACGGGGCACTGGAAGCGGAACTGCCCCAAATACTTAGCAGACAAGAAGGCCGGCAACGTCAAAAGTATATTTGATATACTTGTTATTGATGTGTACCTTACCAGCGCTCGTAGTAGCTCCTGGGTATTTGATACCGGTGCAGTTGCTCATATTTATAACTCTAAGCAGGAGCTGCGGAATAAGCGGAGACTGGCGAAGGATGAGGTGACGATGCGCGTCGGGAATGGTTCCAAGGTCGATGTGATCGCCGTCGGCACGCTACCTCTACATCTACCCTCGGGATTAGTTTTAAACCTTAATAATTGTTATTTAGTACCAGCTTTGAGCATGAACATTGTATCTGGATCTCGTCTTATGCGAGATGGCTACTCATTTAAATCGGAGAATAATGGTTGTTCTATTTATTTGAGAGATATGTTTTATGGTCATGCCCCGCTGGTCAATGGTTTATTTTCGATGAATCTCGAACATGATGATACACATATTCATAGTGTAGATGCCAAAATATGTAAAGTTGATAATGATAGTCCCACATACTTGTGGCATTGCCGCCTTGGTCATATTGGTGTCAAACGTATGAAGAAGCTCCATTCAGATGGACTTCTAGAGTCTCTTGATTATGAATCATTTGACACATGCGAACCATGCCTCTTGGGCAAGATGACCAAGACTCCGTTCTCCGGAACAATGGAGCGAGCAACCAACTTGTTGGAAATCATACATACCGATGTGTGCGGTCCAATGAGTGTTGAGGCTCGCAGAGGCTATCGTTATGTTCTCACCCTCACAGATGACTTGAGTAGATATGGGTATATCTATTTGATGAAACACAAGTCTGAGACCTTTGAAAAGTTCAAGGAATTTCAGAATGAGGTTGAGAATCAACATGACAGAAAAATAAAGTTCTTACGATAAGATCGTGGGGGTGAATATTTAAGTCATGAATTTGGCACACACCTTAGAAACTGTGGAATTGTTTCACAATTGACACCGCCCGGAACACCTCAACGTAACGGTGTGTCCGAACGTCGAAATCGTACTCTGTTGGACATGGTGCGATCTATGATGTCCCTCACCGATTTACCGCTATCTTTTTGGGGTTATGCTTTAGAGACTGCCGTATTCACTTTAAATAGGGCTCCGTCGAAATCCGTTGAGACGACTCCGTATGAACTTTGGTTTGGCAAGAAACCGAAGATGTCGTTTCTGAAAGTTTGGGGTTGCGATGCTTATGTCAAGAAACTTCAACCTGAAAAGCTCGAACCCAAATCGGAAAAATGCGTCTTCATAGGATACCCAAAGGAAATGATTGGGTACACCTTCTACCACAGATCCGAAGGCAAAGTCTTTGTTGCCAAGAATGGATCCTGTCTGGAGAAAGAGTTTCTCTCGAAAGAAGTGAGTGGGAGGAAAGTAGAACTTGATGAGGTGACAGTCACCCCTCCTGAACCGGAAAGTAGCGTAGCGCAGGAAATTGTTCCTGAGGTGCCTGCACCGACAAGGGAGGAAGTTAATGATGATGATCATGAAGAAACAGATCAAGTTACTACTGAACTTCGAAGGTCCACAAGGGCACGTTCCGCACCAGAGTGGTACGGTAACCCTGTCCTGGAAATCATGTTGTTAGACAACGGTGAACCTTCGAACTATGAGGAAGCGATGGCGGGCCCGGATTCCAATAAATGGCGTCGAGCCATGAAATCCGAGATAGAATCCATGTATGAAAACAAAGTATGGACTTTGGTGGACTTGCCTGATGACAGGCACGCCATAGAAAACAAATGGATATTTAAGAAGAAGACAGATGCGGATGGTAATGTGACCATCTATAAGGCTCGACTTGTCGCTAAGGGTTATCGACAAGTTCAAGGGATTGATTACGACGAGACTTTCTCTCCCGTAGCGATGCTTAAGTCAGTCAGAATCATGTTAGCTATTGCCGCATTCTACGATTATGAGATATGCCAAATGGACGTCAAAACGGCATTCCTTAATGGCTTCCTCAAGGAAGAGTTGTATATGATGCAGCCGGAAGGTTTTGTCGATCCAGAGAACGCTAACAAGGTATGCAAGCTCCAGCGCTCGATTTACGGGCTGGTGCAAGCATCTCGGAGTTGGAATATTCGCTTTAATGATGTGATCAAAGCGTTTGGCTTTATACAGACTTATGGAGAAGCCTGTATCTACAAGAAAGTGAGTGGGAGCTCTGTGGCATTTCTCATATTATATGTGGATGACATATTGCTGATGGGAAATGATATAGAATTCTTGGAAAATGTAAAGGCCTACTTGAATAAGAGTTTTTCAATGAAGGACCTTGGAGAAGCTGCTTACATATTAGGCATCAAAATTTATAGAGATAGATCAAGACGCCTCATTGGTCTTTCACAAAGTACATACCTTGACAAGATATTGAAAAAGTTCAATATGGATCAGTCCAAGAAGGGATTCTTGCCTGTTTTGCAAGGTATGAGATTGAGCAAGGCTCAGACACCGACCACGGCAGAAGATAGAGAAAAGATGAGTGTCATTCCCTATGCCTCGGCCATAGGTTCTATCATGTATGCCATGCTGTGTACCAGACCTGATGTGAACCTTGCCATAAGTTTGGTAGGGAGGTACCAAAGTGATCCCGGTATGGAACACTGGACAGCGGTCAAGAACATCCTGAAGTACCTGAAAAGGACTAAGGATATGTTTCTCATTTATGGAGGTGACGAAGAGCTCGTCGTAAAGGGTTACGTCGATGCTAACTTCGACACAGATCTGGATGACTCTAAGTCACAAACCGGATACGTGTATATTTTGAATGGTGGGGCAGCAGCTGGTGCAGTTGCAAGCAAAGCGTCGTGGCAGCATCTACATATGAAGGGGAGTACATAGCTGCTTCCGAAGCAGCGCAGGAAGGAGTCTGGATGAAGGAGTTCATCACCGACCTAGGAGTCATTCCAAGCGCATCAAGCGCCGTTTCAAGTCCATCCGGAATTATGTTCAATATGGAGACATAGATATTTGTAAAGTGCATACGGATCTGAATGTAGCAGACCCGTTGACTAAACCTCTTCCACGGGCAAAACATGATCAACACCAGAACTCTATGGGTGTTCGATTCATCACAATGTAACTAGATTATTGACTCTAGTGCAAGTGGGAGACTATTGGAAATATGCCCTAGAGGCAATAATAAAAGTATTATTATTATATTTCCTTGTTCATGATAATTGTTTGTTATTCATGCTTGAATTGTATTGTACGGAAACAACGATACATGTGTGAATATATAGACCACATTGAGTCCCTGGTAAGCCTCTAGTTACCAGCTCGTTGATCAACAGATGGTCACGGTTTCCTGATCATGGACATGTGATGTCAGTGATAACGGGATCACATCATTAGGAGAATGATGTGATGGACAAGACCCAATCCTGAGCATAGCACGAGATCGTATAGTTCGTAATGCATAAGCTTTTCGGTGTCAAGTATTTATTCCTTAGACCATGAGGTTGTACAACTCCCGGATGCCGTAGGAATACTTTGGGTGTGCCAAACGTCACAACGTAACTGGGTGGCTATAAAGGTACGCATCGGGTATCTCCGAAAGTGTCTGTTGAGTTGGTACGAACCGAGACTGGGATGTTGTCACTCCGTATGACGGAGAGGTACCTCTGGGCCCACTCGGTAAGACGTCATCATAATGAGCTCAAAGTGACTAAGGAGTTAGTCACGGGATGATGGATTACGGAATGAGTAAAGAGACTTGCCATGACGAGATTGAACAAGGTATCGGGAATACCGACGATCGAATCTCGGGCAAGTACCGTACCGATGGACAAAGGGAATAACATACGGGATTGAGTGAATCCTTGACACAGTGGTTCATCCGATGAAGATCATCGAGGAACACGTGGGAACCAACATGGGTATCCAGATCCCGTTGTTGGTTATTGACCGGAGAGTGGTCTCGGTCATGTCTACGTGTCTCCCGAACCCGTAGGGTCTACACACTTAAGGTTCGGTAATGCTAGGGTCATAGAGATACGTGCACGTGGAAACCCGAAAGTTGTTCGGAGTCCCGGATGAGATCCCGGACGTCACGAGGAGTTCCGGAATGGTCCGGAGGTAAAGAATGATATATAGGAAGTCCAGTTTCGGCCATCGGGTGAACTCCGGGGGTCACCGGGAGTGTCCCGGGACCACCGGAGGGGTCCCGGGGGTCCACCGGGTGGGGCCACCCATCCCGGTGGGGCCCCTAGGCCGCAAGGGGAAGGGGGCCAGCCCCTGGTGGGCTGGCGCACCCTATTGGGCCCCCCCTCATGCGCCTAGGGTTGAAACCCTAGGGGAGGGGGCGCCCCCTTGCCTTGGGGGGCAAGATTGCCTCCTTGGCCGCCGCCCCACCCTGCAGATGGGATCTGCAGGGGCCGGCGCACCCCCTTGGCCCCCTATATATATGTGGGGGGAGAGAGGGCAGCCGCACCCAAGTCTCTGGCGCCTCTCCCCCTTCCGTCACACCATCCTCCTCCTCCGCAGGGCATCGGCGAAGCCATGCAGGAATTCCCATTGCATCCACCACCACGCCGTCGTGCTGCTGGATCTCCGACGACCTCTCCTCCCCCCTTGCTAGATCAAGAAGGAGGTAGCGTTGCTGTACCGGACGTGTGTTGAACGCGGAGGTGCCATCCGTTCGGCGCTAGATCATCGGTGACGAAGAACGAGAAGAGTACGACTACTTCATCCACGCTTCTTCGAAAGCTTCCGCTCGCGATCTACAAAACGGTATGTAGATGCACTCTCATATGCTCGTTGCTATATGTCTCCTTAGATGGATCTTGGTGGTAGAGTAGAATTTTTTTTGAATTCTCCTACGTTCCCCAACAAGCCTGACAACATATATTTAGTTAAAAGCCGGACAAATAAAATTATAGGGGAGCTGAAGACAAAGTTGTGAAAAGGCTTAGAAATCAATGCAAAACTTTTGCTCTTAGTACCAACGTCGATGCTTCTTCGAAAAAACATTTGGTTCATATCCAATTGTGTGATAAAATTGCACCAACGTAAACGACTGCTGCAAGATGAACTTATAAAGGATATCGTCATTGTGGTAAGACGCAAAGAGCACTGATGGAAGACAACCCTTTCTTCATTGAACATCGATCAACTTCACCAACACATGCGACCATGAGCATCGATAGGTCATCGTGGTGATGCATCATCGATATTGGAATCAAGTTTGGCTCAGGCACCAATGAAGTTTGATAATCCTCACTGTGGTTTGTTTCTTCTCGGTAATCAAGCTCGAGAAAGGAAGAACCACTTGGCAGAAGATAGTGAGGAGAAACAAAAGTGACATCCAATTTTGTGCAGTTCCACTAAAATTGAGGAAGACACGCCTGAGTATGGAGATACACATCGCTGTTTGCAAAAATATATAAAAGAGGATATTTACTTAGTGTCGTTACTTTGTTTTGGCAGTGGGACAAGATTAACAGCGGCGCCTGAATTGTCAATAAGAATTAATGAAATGTACACAAAAAATAGAAGCATCTTATCTTGATGTGAACTAAAGCGGAAAAATAAATTAAACACGACATAAGCATTTATCGACGCCTCTAGATTGGCTGCAACATTACTTCAAACGGATGTCACTTAAACATGGGCATTGCTTTAATTTACCAGTGATAGTTTTATATATTAGTAGAAGCAATAGGAGCATATGGACAATGACCGCACAACCACCATGTACTATTGTAAAAAACATTTATACCAACACCGAGGCATACCAGGACAACTTTTAGAGTAGGTGATGAACCAGCCGACGAACCCTAGCTCTAGTACATGGGGAGCTGGGGAGCAGTGGTATAGAAGAAAACATGCATGGAGCGACCTAGGGAGCTGGACCGGTACAATGAAGCATGAAATCCAAAAGAAGTTATATCTCAGGTGGGCGAGATGTGGCTTAGGCGGGCGGGCGGGCAATATCTTCCCACACGATGGGAGCGAACAAGGGTGCGAAGGACTTTCGTCCGTGCTGGCACTAGTTCCGAGAGGACGGTGCACATCGGCTTCCTCCATCGCCGACGGCGACAACGTCAACATTGGACCTCCTCACCTCCAGTAGCGGACGGGATCCAGCTGGATCTATGACCACCGGTGAGGAGAGATATAGAGAGGATAGATAGAGCAAGACGCGAGAAACCCTATCAAAGAAGAGGCTATATATACAATGGAGTAAAAACATCTCTCTATAACAGTGGTTTTAAATAGAATACACACGTTCCCGAAAAAAATAAACGAAAACTGGCGAACAAATCTTTTTTTAATGTACCAAGAAAGAAAACTCGATTTTTTCTTCAAAAAAAGAAAGAAAACTCGATCAATAACACACCCCTGCTCCGAGGTCGCACTTTGTACTCTCCCGCGTGGTCCCCGGCCTTCCATTATTAAGTGAACAAATTAATGGGTCAAATTATTACGTACGTAATGCCTCTTCGTGTAGAAATGCGCTCCATCGTGTACTCGCGGGTATGTTGGAGGCAGAGTGAGTGCATGTACATTTATTCTTGTACGTACTAATCCATTTATCTCACTTCATATTGTTTCCCACTCCTATGATATTCCTATCCTAGGAACAAGCTAATTTTGTGTGTGTGTAGGGAGAACGAGACATCGATGATGTGTACGAGTAGTCACGAGAGTCATCACTATGTGTGTGTGCATGCACACACACACATAGACATGCATATCCGTGTTTACGTAAAATTCTTAGTAGTACTTCCATCTCCATCTCCAGCTCCATCTCCAATCATATTTGTCCAACTGGCACATTATTTGCGTTATTAATATTTACATAGACTAGCTACAGTGGGAGTAACTTCAGCAGTAACATTGAGTCCAACTCAGCAAATTTGCATATGTGTCAATGAGTTAATGAGAAGAGAGGTTGTTTGAGTAGCTTAGCTAGTTACTGTAACATCACATGTCACAATGCAATATGAGTCTATAACCTAATAAATGAAGCTTTGCATGATACTACCTCCGTCCTGGTTTATGGTTTATTAGTCCCCTTTGTAGTTTGTGCCATAGTTTGACCAACGTTCAATGATATAATTTTTTGTGACATGCACAAACATTTTGTTAGTTAAATTTATGGTCAAAATTTGGCACAAAATACGATAGGGAGCAATAAACCATGATGAAGCTAGTACGAAGGTAATAACATAATATAGGGATATGTGTATATTACTAGTGTATGTTACTCTCCATTGTGGCTAGTCGTGGTATGCCCAACACCTCCTGTTTGCGGCCGTCCGGACTGCTGCCACGCCCGCTCCTGACCGTCCTGGCCAACCCAAAGCCTCGTCATCACCCGTGCGCACTTCCCGCCCGAAAGGGTCAGTGCCGCATTCATGCACGGCCAGAGCGGACGCGACCTCTCACTAGCACCGGCATTGAAGCGGCGCGCTGCCCGTGCCGCTTCCCGGTGCACGCGACCGCTCGGCGTTCAGACGTCACCACGGGCGGCCACAATATATAATGGAGTAAGAAAGTTCTTGGCAGTCCGCGCTAAAGCTAGCTGTCAACCCCCTCCTCACCTATCTCTTCCGGTCGTGCTACTACTTCATGGCACGATCCATCGATAAGCAGATGGGGAAGTTTGACTATACTCGGTTGACAGTGAGGGGCATGCCGAGCGACGGAGCGTGTGGGTGGAGGAGGGTGAGACACGAACGCGAAAGACATGATTTAAACGTTGGTTTTGCTCGATGGCGCGATCCAATGAAATGAAACGTTGGTTTCCAAAAGAATACTGTACTGCATGAGGGAGAAGCGGATTCAACGAAGAGTGATGTGCTTCTCCCGTCCAAAAGAATATTGTACTGCACGCAACTCTCTCTCTCTCTCTATCTCTCTCTCTCTCTCTCTCTCTCCGGTTTTGCATGCATGTGACACGACTCTCTCTCTCTCTCTCTCTCTCTCTCTCTCTCTGTGCAAGCATGGCTTAAGCATGGTTAATAATATAGCCGGTTGATGGCTAACATGTTGCTGTGCCATCTATAGCCGATGTAATAGCCAACATGTATAGGCTACAAGAAAGTACTACTCCCTC
>LR738712.1:249981757-250215128 GCA_902687465.1 Secale cereale | reverse complement strand
ATATACACACACACACACATGCAAAATGTATTTTTTCATACAATACTACTAGTCGCCAATGTAATAGTCAACATGTATAGTAACGAGTTATAAGAAAGTACTCCCCCCCATCTCAGTTTACAAGTCGTGCACGTCTACCTAGGTCGTTAATTTGGGAATAGCAAACACGCTGATGTGACAGATAATTAAAGAACAAAGAGAGGGAGTAACATAGGTAGATACCGTATCGTGCTAAATGTTATGCTAATCCCTCTGTTCCTAAATATAAGTCTTTTAAGACATTTCAAATGAAATACAACAAACGGATGTATGTAGACATGTTTTAAAGTGTAGAGTCACTCATTTTGCTCCGTATGTAGTCACTTGTTGGAATCTCTAGAAAGACTTATATTTGGGAACGGAGGGACTACTTTGTAGTATCATGCAAGGCAAGAAATATGATCATCTATGATACTACATACTCTATGATACTATGCACTATGAAGGTAGTAGCATACACTAGTATCATATGCATGATACTAGTCTATGATACTACTCCCCACTATACGCATACAAAAAAGGTTCGGAGGGAGTACAAACCTTTTAGATTTTGTTTCATGTATATCTATCCTGACTCCAAGGTTGCCCCGTTACAACATTCCATCAAATACAAAGGAAAACTAACACACAAGTTGATGCATCTCAATGATTCACATATCATAGCCAATATTTACTTCACAACTAAAGGCAAAAGTTGCGAGTGTGTGTACACTTTTTTACTGATGGAGTCCCTAGGCCCTAAACCCAAAAACCTAAGCAGGGTTTAATTTCCTGGCTAGGTAGAACCTGTCAAAGGAAAGAAGTGTGGCACCCTTGGATCATAGGATTCTTTTGTGCAGTTCCACTAAATTGAGATGAGCATCCTTGTTGGCAAAGATATTGCATAAGTGTGATAAGAATAATTGTAGTGGCACTATTTCATGAGACATAAACTCATCAGAAATAGAAGCCGGTAGAAGTAGAGAAATATCTCCCCCGCAAAAAAAAGTGCTCAACCTGGGACATCGGTTTGTAGCTAGAAGGTCGGTGGCACTACAAAAAAAAACCCCACTTCTGTGATAATACATGTTTGTCATAGTAGGTCACGTTTTATGTCATGCATGTACATCCATCACGATGTTATGATAAAATCAAGATAGTCATACCTGTGCTATCGTAGAAGTGTTCCATGACAATAGTGAAATTATCATCACGAGAGTGTTCACTTCCATGATGATAAATAGCGCGTAATGGAAGTGCTTTCGTCAAGGGTAACCGGCACGTGGTGTCCACCGTAACTAGTTGCCGTTAAGCTATCGAGTCTGGTTTTGTATCCGATAACCCGCTAACAGAGAGGACCAATGGGGATTTTCCACGTGTAAAATTCTCATTGGCCGAACAAACCACGTGTCAGCTCCACGTGCGGACAGATGTCAACCAACCAATGGACATGAGATGCCAATGATACGTCGACACGTGGAACGGCCCAACAGGGGCCCATTCAGGTCAAAAGGCCAGCTTTTTTGACTTGGTCAAAGGATAACGGGCTGGCCCATCAAAAGCCTGCTAACGGCTTGCTCGCATATAGCCCATTCATGCCCGATAACTCACGGCCCATTATTGTCTTTCCTAATTCGTCCCACTAGCTTCATCTGGGCCGTCTAATACGATTCTATCCCGTTGTAACTTCCGACCCATGTACGGCCCATGACATCTTTCGGCCCATATGAGGCCCTTTGTAACTCTTGGCCCATTAACGGCCCATAGTGAAACTGGCCCATAATAAACAGTATGTCGCTTCATACCAATTAACGGCCCATTACTCCATTGGGCCGTTCCCAGCCCGTGTTATCTTTCAGCCTTTTAAGGGCCCATTTATTCTTGGGCTGATTTGCAGCATTCGGTAGCTTACAGCCCGTTACTGGCCTTTTCCGCTTGTGGGCCAAATTCAGCCCGTGGTTAAAGTCAGCCCGTTTGTGGCCCGTTAATCCGTTGGGCCATTTTCATAGCATCATCAAATACGGCCCATTAATGACCCGTTATGCCTATCGATAGAGTTAAGGCCGTTATAATCGCCGGCCTCTTAAAGGCCCATCATGCTCGGCCCATGAACGAAACGACTGCCACTCTAGCCCGTATACGGCCCATAATGCGGTCCGTTATTGGCTAATGTTTGGCCAATCGGACATACGGCCCGTAGAAGGCCCATTGATTCTACGACCCGTAGAAGGCCCGTAGTTGGCCTATGGTCACTACCGTAGATAACAGGACCATGGTGACAACGGTCCGTATGTTTCCCTCGGATATTGTGGCCTACTTTTAAATAATAGGTTATGGAGGCCACTAGCACACCGCGGAAAAAGAACTTCACTGACTACAAGCAAACAAATAAACAAGACGACAAGGAAATAAATAAGCAAGCAACATATGCTAGGCTATTACGACTATTACACATATTACAACCATTGTGCATCAAAGTTCGCCACCAGTGCAAATATGGGGAACAAAGCAGCATATTACGTACACTGGTTGTCAAAGTTGGCGACCAGTGCAAATAAACGCCGCAACAAAACAAGTCCAGAACTGAAACCACTTCACAAGAGTTCAAGAAACAATATCCTCGGTATCCACCATGCTAGCAAGACACTTAGCAAGCTTATTAGCTTTCTCTTGTTTGGCGCTTAAATCCTCCAGCGCTTGCTGTTGCACTAGAGAGTATGCATCTAAATTCTCCAGGGACTTCCGTAGTCCTTCGCTTCTTGTCGCAGCACAGCTGCCCAATGTCTTTCAGCTAGTAGTTGAGACTCAGGAAACCGAACTAATTCAGACAGTCAGTTCGAGGAGCTTGTGCCAGCGGTAGTGGCTAGTAACTCGAACACTACACCAAGACAGAACTTTGGGGTTGTCTCACTATCTTCAAGATAGTTTTCCTTAGCTGTTTTATCAGCTTTCTTGGAGACTAACATGGATGTCTGCCTATCCTGAACCTTATCTGCATTACTTCCTTTACGATTGCATAACGGGGTACTCTTCTCCAATATCTTGTCCGCATCCTAAAAGAGAAACAAGAAGACACATCACAGGTTTAGCATGTATATGAAACTCATTTTGGTAAACCAGTTCAGTAGTAAGGTGGACAAGATAACATCTTGAAACAAACATATATCCATGTACTATAGTCACTGTATGGTCTATATCATTCTAGTTTATGTTGCCAAATCAAGATAGAGACGTTTCAAATCATATCTGTTTAAGACAAAGTAGCATAAAAAGAATATAGGTGTGGAAAACTACACAACACTAGCAACACTTGTAATGTGCATGGCATGATAACATAACTGTTTATTCAATTGAAATTGAAACCAACATAGAGCAAGTTACAAACAGCAAACCAGTTAAAGAAACAGGTTTAAAACATACCTGTCGCACCATTGGAGTTTTAATTGTATCCTTCAAATTTGAAATTAGTTCGTATGAGTAAATACAGTGATGCAAGAGCAAAGGAGTATGAACCATAGCTACGGAACCTGACCTGAGAACAATTCTTCTTCTGTTTTAAGCATTGACTTGGGGTTCAGAGTGGTGGTCCTCGTGCTTTGGGCACTGCACTTTCTTACTGACTGCTCGTGTTTGGGTGCTCTATGGTAGAGATGGTGTTGTGCCAGCTGGAACTGGGTTACTATCTGCTGTGGTTGGGGTTAGAAGGGTTCTAGCTGGTTCTCTGTCCAACTAGGTATGGGTACAATCTGCGTGAGTCTGGGTTATGTGTGGTAGGGCTGGTTCCTGAGCAAGTACAACCATGGTTCTAAATGCATCAACGGGTAGCACTATCTTTTCTGAAGACCATGTTTTTACTCCCATATATACTGCCCTCACCCCCTCCAATTCAAATGGCTGATAAACAAGACAAGTAATTGAATGTCCAGACATTGTATGATAGACAGGTGCAATGGATGGTAGGGAAGAAAACAGGCCACGAAATAATTCACATTTATGTTGTCTAACCAAACAAGATAGCATGACACAATTTCACATATATGATGGCTAACTAAACATGATAGCATGACACAATTTCACATATATGATGGCTAACTAAACATGATAGAATGACATACTTCAAAATACGATGACTATGTAAACATGATGACATGATATAACTATACGAAGTGTCTATTAAAGTGGTTGGCATGCCATAATTCAGATATATGCCATCGATGGAAACATGATGGCATGATATAATTCACGGATAGAATGACATAATTCAAAATATGATGACTATGTAAACATGATGAGATGATATAACTATATTATGTCTTTAGAAAATGGCTTGGCATGCCATAATTCAGATACATGTTGTCTATGTAAACATCATGGCATGATATAATTCAAATATATGATTTATATACTAAGCAACTGAGCAGAGGGCAATCACATATATGATGTGTAAACTAAGCAGATGGCACTCGTTATTGTGTATATGATGCAAAAACTAAGCATTGCGAGACAACATATGCATGATATGAGTAATATATCCCTGCCAAGTTTGAGCATACACCTCAGGGGGGAAATAGGACTGATCATCTGTCTCTGAATCCTCCTCTGAGGAGCTATTTGTAACCAGCAAGATATCTACTTTAGCAGGTATCATTGTCTGCTCTGAAGAACTTGTTTTCACTCCAGATTTTTCTATCACCAATTCAAATGGCTGATGCACAGGAAGATTAGTTGAACATACAAACATTGTCGACAAATGGAATGCGTAATACAAAAAAGGATGGCATGGTATAATTCACATATATGATGCTTGGGTAAACAACACAGCATTGCATAATTCACGTATATAATGCCTTGCAATAAGATAGCATTGCATAATTCACATATATAATGTCCTGCAACAAGAGGGCATTGCATAATTCACATATATGGTAATTACACACTAAACAGGTGACATTCACACAAAGCATGTATAAACTAAGGAAATGACATAGCAATGCAAGACACCATATGCACGATATGAGCAATATAACCTCGGGGGAGAAATAGGACTGGCATCTATCTCTGAATCCTCCTCTGAGGAACTATCCATAACCAGCGAGACATGCACTTCATTAGATAGCATTGTCTGCTCTGAAGACCTTGTTTTCACTCTAGATTTTTCCCTTACCGTGTGGAATGGTTGATGCACATAATGAGTAATTCAATGTACTAACATTGTTGACAAATTTAATACGTAATAAAAAGGATGGCATGATATAATTCACATATCAGATGACTGGCTAACCATGATGGCATTGCAAAATTCACATATATGATCCATGGCTAAACAAGATGGCATTGCATGATTCACATATATGATATATAAACTAAACAAATGGCATTCACACAAAGCATGTCTAAACTAAGCAAAGACATATTTGATGTGTAAAGTAAGAAATGCAAGCCGCTATACGCATGATATGACCAACATCAGCAGGCCAAGTTAGAGAAAGACCTCAGGGGGTAAACATGAGTGGTCTGCTCCCTCTGAATCCCCCCCTCTGAACAGTTATCTTCCTCTTGATTACAATATGGAATGGCGGGAGGGGAGCTATGTTTGCGCCCACCATTGAGAGACGTCTGCATGACAATTTATTGCCACAAAAGCCTCATCTCTTTTGGTCTACATGTTCAGTACCATTGTGTACGATAACTGACATACAATAACTAACATATAAGGAGTGCCTGCAGAAATCCAGTGTGATGGTAGCTACTTATGGATAGACCCAAAACCAATGATAGCAGGCAGATAATAGCTTCAGTTAAAAAATACAGTTAACAGCTCCTTTAGTGTTTGTTTCCACCCAACATGAAACTCACCGTAGACACCTGAGATTATTCAGATAGTAGATAGATAGTTTTGATTGTTGCCCCAATATGTATCCCACAACCATTTTAAAACTCAAGTTTGAGCATTAGTTTGGACCTGACTCAGAGTCTAATCGGTGAACAACATGATAAAGTAGCATGTCATCATGTTAAGCGATGCATAACGTAAGCAGACACGAAAGAGTCTGGCCTCTCTGGAGGACTCGTGTAGTGTTCAAGGTCCTCTACTCAGTTGATGATGCTAATGCGGTTGTCGTGGCTGCCAGACACGGGGAAGAAGATCTGAGGCGGCGAAAGACAGTCTGGATGGTGGATCCCTGCTGTGGTGACCCCTTCTGTCGTTGGAGCAGTTGAGCTGGGGTGGACCACAACACAGCAGGAGCGGGACAAACCACACAAGGTTTTATTTGACATATATCTGTAACAGAAGTAATTATGAAAGGGCTTGTTTGAATTGGAGGATTCTAACAATGCAGGGATATGAAATACACATGAATAGGATAGGAATGCATGTGCAAAACAGAGAATTTAAAAACACATGATTTCTATCAATCTGGGTGTTTGGTTCACAAGAATTGGATGATCACAGGAATGCAAAGAAGCATGGTGAAATTAAGTCAAACCACAAGAAAATATACAGTTATAATGCTACTATGCTACTATCTCATAGTCTTGTGCTTCATGAATAGGAATTTCAAAAGGAGGCCAAGTGGATATTAAAATTCCTACGGTTTTTATATCAAGGAGGCACTAAAGGAATAAATCCTATAGTTTTCCTTTGCTCCATTCCTTTGAACCAAATGCATGAATAGTAGTACCAAAGGAAACTTTCCTATTCCTATGTTTTTCCTTCATTTTTCCTTTCAAGCACTGGCGATTCTAGTAGGCAGGCTTGAACAGGGAAAAACCTACACCCGAACAATGTTTTTGTGCTACTCCTACTACTTTGGACCCAGGCCACTGCCCTACTAGCTCAACTCCCAGGCCCATCTAGAAATGCATAGCTCAAAGCATAGAAATAATGATGGCTTTCAAGAGAGTCCACCACGGATAGCTAGGTTGCTTGGTACCTCACTGCTTGTTATATAGGAGAAACTAACCATATTTCACGTTACTACGTGTGCTCATTGGACAATATATATAACATGTAGAGTAAAAACGATGCAACAAGTGTACAACCTCTTTGGCGAAGCCATGTCGATCTCAGCATCATTGGGTTGGTCGCTGAGGATGCTGCCGCTGATGTGGCAGTCGAAGGAGGGGAAGAAGATCTTAGGCGCCAGGAGATGGAGCCAAGGTGTCGGTGTACTAAGGTAGGGGTACCTTAGTACCCCAACTTGTGCACGGGCAGTAGCAGCTTCCCGTGGCAGGGCTTACCACGCGCTCGCCAAGCTCCGCTCTGGTCCCTATGAAGCCATTCAAGAACAAAGTATCCAAGTTAAGAGACAAGACCCCGGCAAGAGGAGCTTGCCGGGAAGGCCGCACCAGGCTCAAGGGCATCTTTTCAGCACAAGACCCTGGCAAGAGGTGCTTGCCAGGAAGGCCAAAGGATAACACCGCAAAAGATACATCGCGGCGCATCGTGCGCCCCGGCAGGGCCCGAGAAGCGGCAAGCTTCCGGGGCCGGCAAGATAGCAGCCCCGGCAAGGTGCTTGCCGGGGGAAGCTCACACTGTGTGCCTGCGCTCCAGCTCATTCGGCCACGCGTCGCCCTGGGGCCCTTCCAGAGGCACGTGGCAGATGGATGTGCAGCCTGAGGGACACGCTGGCGAGCCGCGGTGACGAAGCTACCGCCGTGGCGAACGGAGACGCATGGACAGACGCTTTTGGGGTCGACGGCGACGGGCATTAAATGCCCTTGTCCCCCACCGTCAAGGTTAGGTGAAGACCACTGTTCGCACACTATTCATGCACTGTTACAACTACCACCAAATTTACACTTTTACCCTCCTCTACGTTGACACCTGTCGGTGACCCCTTTGAACTATAAAAGGAGGCCCATGCATAACGTAGAGGGGGTTCGATCCCAGAAACTCGCTCACTCCCACGCTCGGTGTAGCTGGTACTGTAGATCTTCAAGCTCCCGAGCCCAAGAACTCAATACAACCAAAGCAGGAGTAGGGTTTTACGCGTCATCGCGGCCCGAACCTGGGTAAACTGCCCGCGTGTGCCCCTCACTCTGCTCTCCGTGCTCCCTCCGCTCCCTTACCGCAACGTAGAAGGGGCTCCGGTCCCATAGGTGCTCGTGAGACGACAGTTTCCCCCGACATCTTTGGCGCGCCAGGTAGGGGGCGTCGAGGTTGTGCGAACCTGATCCGGCGCTCACGCGGGCGCATTCTTCATCAACCTCTCCAACTTCATCGGCTACATCAACATGCCTCCGAAGAAGAAGGCTTCGGAGGTTGGAGGCCCGTCTGCGTCGATCCCACCACCACCAGAGCCGACGGTTGGTGGGGGAGGCGCCGGCGGAAGGGTGGACGCCGGTGGGGACACTCACGGCGCCACCAAGTCCAAGGACAAGACAGACGACCGAGCGAACTCCAAGGCCTCGGTGTCCGTACACGCACCACGTCCCTCTCAGGAGGTGCCAGACCAGCAGCGATGTGGTACCGGAGGTACCATCCGCTTGCTGGGACGTGGCCAGGCCGGCGAATCACGAGACGCTCAAGGCCAACGTCCAGGCACGAGCAAGGCGCGGTCGCCGGGACGGGAACATGCTCCTTCTAACGCGGTTAGAAGTCCGAGCGTGTCCCGCTCCTCGCACCGTTCGCCACCGTTTCCCTCCTCTCCAGCTGAAGCCCTGGCCAGGGCTCAGCTGCTCCTCGACTTCCCTCCAGCGGCGGACAAGGCCGAAGACTGGAGGGCGACGATCCAGAGCCTCATCGCCTTCGCCAACAACGATGCGCCGCAGCAGCCGGCAACTTCACGGCCTCGGCAAGTCGACCAAGCGAAGGCCGATGGCGACAAGACCGCCGAGGGTGCAACTACCGTGCACTCCCCGCCGCGGAAGCAGAAAACGCCGCCCCGCCGGATCAACGTCGATGATGACTCCACGGCGTCGTCAGATCCGCGGGCTCGCCGCGATCAACGCCAAGTCCTCGACGACAGGCGACAAGAGGACGCTCGAACCCGCATCGAGCGTCGACGAGAAGCCAGAAGACAGTCCGATCAGCGCGCTGGAACCGCTGTCGACATGCACGCGCCCGGTGAACCAGGCGACTTGCCGTACGCGGCAGGTTGCCCTGCGTTCACCCGAGAGCTGCGGCAAGTCCAGTGGCCCAGCATGAAGAATTTCAAGCCCGACGTACCCGAGAAGTACGACGGCAAAACACACCCCTCGGAGTTCCTCAGCATCTACACCATTGCGGTGCAGGCTGTCGGGGGACGCGACGAGAAGATCCTAGCCAACTACTTCCTGCTTGTGCTTAAGCCAAACGTCAGGTCTTGGCTTATGCACTTGCCGGAGAACTCCATTTCTTCATGGGCGGATATGTGCCACCAGTTTGTCGGCACCTTCACGGGCGGCCACAAACCCCACGGCCAGGAGAGCGATCTCCACATCCTTGCCCAGAAGGAGGGAGAGTCCCTGCGCAAATACATCCAAAGGTTCAGCCGCGTTCAGCACAATATTCCCGACGTCCACCCTGCCGCGGTTATCAGCGCGTTCCACCAGAACGTGCGTAACCGCCGGATGAGGGAGGAGATGGCCATGACCAAGATCCGGGACGTCAGCGAGCTTTACGCTCTGGCCGACAAGTGTGCACGTGGTGAAGAGGGGAGAAGACTCCCCGGAGAGGATACCGGCGCCAGGAGGAAGCGACAGTGAGGATGCCGCCCCGGCAAGGAAAGGCCGGCGGCGGAACAACAAGAAGAAGAAGAGCAAGGAGGTATTGGTTGTCGAGCAGTCCGGCAAGGAGGCTCCCGCCAAGAAGTCACAGGTTGGTGGTTCCGGCAAGGAGCCCGCCCCTGTAGCGGCAGCCGACAAGCAGGACGGCTCCGACAAGCAGTACTGCAAGATCCACCGCACCAAGGGCCACGATCTCCAGAACTGCAAGAGGGTAGAGTACCTCGTAGAGCAGCAGAAAGCTGAATACGAGCGTCGCGACAAGGAGAAGGCCCAAGGAGGCAGAGGAGAACCCAGCAAGAAGCGGCCGTTCAATGGCCGGGGAGGACGCCGCGGCAAGGCCAAGCAGCGGCAAGGAGACGGACCTCCCCGGGGCCGCGACAAGGACGAAGACGAAGACGATGATGAGGATATGGATGAAGGAGACAACAGCGAGCAGGAGTTCCAGAAGGCCACAGAAGTTCTGTGCCTCGATGGAGGTGCCTTTCTGCACACTTCCCACCGCCAACTCAAGCAATGGGTGCGGGAAGTGAATGCAGCTGAGCCACCCGTTGAGTCGCGCAGGCTCCTGAAATGGTCCGGCACGCCCATCATCTTTGACCTTGAGGATCACCCTGACCGCACAACCGCGGTCGGGTGCTTGCCGATGTTGGTTTCACCAACTATCCGCAACCTCAAGGTCACCAAGATGTTGGTTGATGGCGGGGCCGGCCTCAACTTGATCTCCTCCGCTGTGATCAAGAAACTGCAGATCCCCGACAGCGAGCTCGAAGAAACCGGGACGTTCCAAGGAATCAACCCGGGAAGGAGCAAGCCGAAGGGGAAGGTTACACTGCCAGTGACCTTTGGTGGGGAGCTCAACTTCAGGACGGAGAGGATCACGTTCGACGTCGCCGACATCCCATTGCCGTACAATGGGATACTTGGCCGTCCTGCGCTCGCCAAGTTCATGGCAGCTTCCCACTACGCGTACAACATGCTCAAGATGCCGGGGCCGATAAGCGTCATCTCTGTCCCCGGCGACAAGAAGGATGCGCTTATTTGCGCCGACAAGATCTACCGGGATGCAGCAGCCGCGGCAGACAGTCAAACACTTGCCGCTGAAGCTCCCGGGGGGAAGACCAAGACCAAGTCCAGCAAGAGCTCTGGGGCCCACTCCGGCAAACGCACCTCTTCGGAGTGCTGCGCTGCCGTCGAGGACGCACCATCGAGCTCCACCGGCAAGTGCAAGAAAGGAATGGAAGCTCCACCGGCAACCAAGAAGGTGTCCGCAAAGGAGGACGGCACTGGTGGTACCTTCACCATCAGTGCTACACTCAACCCCAAATAGGAAAGCGCGCTCGTTGCCTTCCTGCGGGCGAATGTCGACGTGTTTGCATGGCAACCGTCTGACATCCCCGGCGTTCCCAGGAAGGTAATTGAGCACAAGCTTGCTGTTTGTCCTCATGCGCGGCCCATCAAGCAGAAGGTCAGGAAGCAAGCTGTGGAGCGCCAAGAGTTCATTGCCGAAGAGATAAAGAAGTTGGAAGCAGCAGGCCTGGTTAGAGGCGTAATCCATCTTACGTGGTTGGCCAATCCAGTTGTTGTGCGCAAGGCCAATGGGAAGTGGAGACTTTGTATAGACTTCACTGATGTGAATAAAGCGTGTCCCAAGGATCCATTTCCCTTGCCGCGTATTGACCAGATTATTGACTCCACTGCCGTATGTGAGTTGCTTTCATTCCTTGATGCATACTCAGGTTACCACCAGATATTCATGGCCAAGGAAGATGAAGAAAAGACTGCATTCATTACTCCATGCGGCACATACTGCTTCATACGCATGCCCTTTGGATTGAAGAATGCAGGCTCGACATTTGCAAGGGTGGTACACACTGCTTTTGAGCCACAGATACACAAGAATGTAGAAGCCTACATGGATGATATAGTGGTCAAGAGCAAGAGCAAGGACACCCTGATTCAAGACTTGGAGGAAACCTTTGAGAATCTGCGCAAGATACAACTCAAGTTGAACCCCGAGAAGTGCGTCTTCAAAGTCCCCTCCGGCAAGCTTCTCGGGTTCTTCGTGTCCCAGAGGGGGATTGAAGCCAATCCCGACAAGATCAAAGCCATCGAGCAGATTGAAGCCCCGAAGCGCGTCAAGGACGTAAGAAGACTTGCTGGTTGTGTGGCTGCCCTCAGCAGGTTCATTTCAAAGTCTGCCGAACGCGCCCTGCCTTTCTTCAAAATCTTGAAAAAGGCAGGTCCTATGAAATGGACTCCGGAAGCGGAGGCTGCGCTGCAAGACTTGAAAGGATACCTATCCTCCACTCCAATACTTGTCGCACCTAAACCACAAGAGAAGTTGTTGCTGTACTTAGCGGCGACCAATCAAGTGGTTAGTGCTGCGTTAGTAGCGGAGAGGGAGGCGGATGAGGAACCCACATCCCCGGCAAGCGCATCCAGCGGCAAGCAGGGGGCTTCCCCGACAAGCTCTGGCCCCGACAAGGACAAGTCTGCGCAAGAACAAGGAGAAGTGCGAAAGAAGATGGTGCAGCGCCCAGTTTATTTTGTAAGTTCCCTTTTGCAGGGGGCTAGATCAAGATACTCTGGAGTGCAGAAGTTACTTTTCGGCCTCCTCATGGCCTCGAGAAAGCTGCGCCATTACTTCCAGGCACATGAGATAATAGTGGTCACTCGCTTTCCGTTGAAGAGGATATTGCAAAATCCAGAAGCAACAGGCGGGATCGTTGAGTGGGCACTGGAGCTGTCAAGCTTTGGCCTCAAGTTTGAGAGTACTTCAACTATACAGAGCAGAGCTTTGGCACAGTTTATAGCAGAATGGACCCCAACACCAGATGAAGAAGTCCCAGAGACAAGCATCCCCTTCCAAGAAGCAAGCAAGGAGTGGATAATGTACTCCGATGGTGCCTTCTCGTTGCAAGGCGCTGGCGCTGGCGTGTTACTCATAGCACCCACCGGAGAGCACCTCAAGTATGTTGTTCAAATGCACTTTCCCAAGGAGCAAGCAACAAACAATACTGCCGAGTATGAAGGTTTGCTTGCCGGTCTCAGAATTGCGGCCGAACTTGGGATCAAGAAGTTGATTGTGCGGGGAGACTCACAGTTGGTGGTCCGACAAGTAAACAAGAGTTACCAGAGCCCTCTGATGGAAGCTTATGTAGATGAAGTGAGGAAGCTTGAAGAACACTTTGAAGGCCTACAGATGGAGCACGTTCCAAGAGCTCAGAATGACATCGCAGATGGCCTTTCAAAGTGTGCTGCAACGAAGTTACTTGTGGAACCAGGGATCTTCGTGCTCAAGCTAACTCAGCCATCCGTTACACCATCAGTTGGGCTGGGCAAGAAGAGGAAGTTGGTCTCTGGCGATTACTTGCCGGCGGATCTTCCCGAAACCGCCGCCAAGGTCACCAAGATCAGCAACTAAGATGCTGAGGAACAGTCTGCTCCTGCGGACCCAAGGGTCTGTACAGTTGAAGCAGGCGTTCCCAACAAGCCTTGCCCCAGCAGGCTTGCCGGGGAACCCTCAGCTCCGGCAGAGCCGCAGGTTCTTGCCGTAGAAGCTGAGGTTCCCGCGGCAACCCTGATGCCTTTAGTCCTTGTTGTTGAGCCTCAAGCTCCAGCATGGGCACAACAAATCGTCTGTTTTCTTCAGACTAGAGAACTTCCCGAAGAACCAGAAGAGATAGAGAAGATAACCAGGCAGTCAAGTATGTACCAGTTCGTCGACAACAAACTGTACAGAAGAAGACTCAACGGTGTCAGGTTGAAGTGCATTTCCCGGGAAGATGGACAGAAGCTATTGGCAGAGATACATGGAGGCATATGTGGCCACCACATTGGCGCAAGAGCACTTGCCGGAAAGGCGTTCCGGCAAGGTTTCTTTTGGCCAGAAGCCCTCCAAGATGCAACTGCACAAGTAACCAAGTGTGAAGCGTGCCAGTTCCATGCCAAGCAGATTCACCAGCCAGCTCAAGCTCTCCAGACGATCCCTTTGTCCTGGCCCTTCTCGGTCTGGGGGCTCGATATCCTCGGCCCCTTTCCCCGCGCAGTCGGGGGCTTTGAGTACTTGTACGTTGCAATCGACAAGTTCACAAAGTGGCCATAAGTGGAACCAGTGAGAAAGGTGACAGCACAGTCATCAGTGAAGTTCTTCAGGTCAATTGTTTGCCGTTTCGGAATCCCTAACAGGATCATCACCGACAACGGCACACAGTTCACAAGTCGCACCTTCATGCAGTACGTCCAAGACCTTGGCGCCAAGGTCTGCTTTGCTTCCGTTGCTCACCCAAGGAGCAATGGTCAAGCAGAGAGGGCCAATGCTGAAGTGCTGCGCGGGCTCAAGACACGAACCTTCGACAGGCTGCACAAGTGCGGAAGAAACTGGATAGAAGAGTTGTCGGCGGCTCTTTGGTCAATCAGGACGACACCAAATTGAGCCACCGGACAGACACCCTTTGCTCTTGTCTATGGAGCAGAGGCAGTTCTCCCCACGGAACTCGTATACGGGTCTCCTCGAGTGCTCGCTTATGATGAGCTCGAGCAAGAGCAACTGCGGCAAGATGATGCATTGCTCCTCGAGGAGGAACGTCTCCAGGCTGTTGTACGAGCTGCTCGATACCAGCAGGCCTTGCGTCGCTATCATAGCCGCAAGGTCAAGGCCAGGAGTCTCGAGGAAGGCGACCTTGTTCTTCGGCGTGTTCAATCCGCCAAGAACTCCAACAAGTTGACGCCGAAGTGGGAAGGCCCTTATCGGGTGAGACAAGTCACAAGGCCTGGCGCTGTCCGCCTTGAGACCGAAGAAGGCTTACCGGTGAGCAACTCCTGGAACATAGAGCATCTTCGCAAGTTTCACCCATAAGGCGCGGTTGCCGTGATCCGCTCCGGCAACCACCTTTTGTACAAGTCTTGCCGCTGTCGCATGTAAACCTTTGTACAAAGCCGGGCGCAGACCCCGTGCATTAGTAAAACTTTTGTGCTTCGCACCATTTGTCATTTCGTGCTTTTCCTTTTACTTGCATGTATCATCTGACATTTTATGCAGCACACACTCCCGGTAAGCAGTAACAAGCCGCAAGGCTCCGTACTTGTATTTCCTTCTCTTTTGTCTTTCTCTCTGAAACAGAAGGACTGTTCCTCGCGCACAAGTTTGCCGGGGGGCAGGAGATAGAAGTATGGACCAAGTGCTGTTCAAGAAAGAAAAGTCTGGCCGGGAAGTAAACAACCCAATGAAAGCTAAGTCACCAAAGTTTGAGCATTCAAATTTTTAAATTTTAGTTATCTTCCTTGAACAACCACACTTTGTATGGAAAACCTGTGCGCGGAGGAACCTACCCGTGGCTAGCCGCACCCTTACTTTGTTTCGAGCACGCTCAATGGCTTAAGTGAGCTGCGACAAGTGTCGCGCCCTTACTTCATTTTCGAGTTCGCTCAGCAATTTAAGTGTGCTGCGACTAGCTGCGGCAAGGTTACTTGCCGACAAGGTCTTTGCTAGCAGGCCGCTAAGAGTCCCGCACTCAGCGCTCGCGGCAAGGGCCCCATGCCGGCAAGTCCCCTTAAAAGCGTAGGGTGAAAAGCATACAAAGTGAAGGACCAAAAGCAAGGGAGATAACACTGCATTGATTACCCAAAATAAGAGTATATATTACAAAGATAACTTGCCGCTGTTCTAATCAACTACTGCCTATGACTCAATCAACAGCGGCGAAGGAAGCAAGAAGCCTAATCCCTACGGTCTCCGTCGACCCTCTGGATCTTGCCCACCTTGGCTACAATATGGGCAACTTGAGCCTTCAACGCCTCCTTGTCAGCCTCGGGCGGCAAGGTGCGGAGGACGTTGACGAGGTTGATCCCGGGGTTGCGGTAGACAATCTTTGACAGCACCCGCTCCATGGTGCCCATGCAGAGCCGGCGCGCCTCGTCGGCCAGCTGCTCGGGGATCTTCTCCCGCAGCCGCGCAAGCGCCGGCGCCACTCCCCTAAAGAACAGACTCAGTTTGGCGCTGTGAGGGAGGTTCTCGTCGGGGGAGTACACGAGATGCTCCGCCCTCAACGCCATCATCTCCATGTCGATGTTGGCGGCGGAGGTGACGAGGTCCTCAGTCCATCGCTCCACCGTCTGCTGGAATTGGGTTTGCGAGACGGCGGTGCTTTCCAGCAGGGCCCTCTCAGTGCGGAGATCGTCCTTCAGTTTCGTCTCGCGGTCCCGGGCAGCGTCAAGCGAGTCAGTAAGGGTGGAGACCTTCAGCTCTAAATCAGCAATGGAGTCCCTGGCATCAGTGAGCTCTTTACCCTTCTCGGAGAGGCGGATTTGCAGCTCCGAGTTGGTGTGGGCGTCCTTCTCCCGCTCCACGTTGAGCGCGGTGACTCTGTCTTCGCTCGCCTTCAAGAATAGCTCCAACTGCGCCACTCTGGCCTCCAGATCCTTCTTGGTAGTCTCCGCGGCAGCAGCGGCGCCCCTCGCCTCCTGCAGAGCCCCGCCGATGGCTTGCTCCCGGGCGGTGAGGTCGTCCTCATGGGCGTCGAGGTCGACCTTCCGCTGGTTGAGCTCTCCTTCCCGCCGAGACAGCTCCTCGGCGGCCAGTCGCTGCTGCTCCTCGACCTCAGCCTTTTCGAGGACGAATGCTTGCTGCGCCCCGGCAAGCTCTTCGCGCTCCTCCGCCAAGTTTCGGAGGGCCGCCTGGTTGGCGGCACGGAGCTCCGCGGCGTGCTTCTCCAGGTCAGCACCAGCCTTGGCAGCTAGAGCCTCCCGAGACTCCAACTTCGCCTGCCTGGCCCGGTATAAGGCCAGGAGCCGCTCCTCTTCGGGCTCGTCGCTGCTTCCGGGCGCATCAACAACCTTCAGCCCGGCGGAGGCGAGAACCTCTCCGTCGAAGGTCTCTCCCTCCGCGGGTGCCCTAGACGAGGACGCCCACGGGACTTGAATGAAGACCCCATTGGCGGCCTCCAGATAGACACCCGACCGGTCCGCGGAGGCGGAGGGGTCGGCGGCCGGTGCAGCGTCCGACGCTCCTGCAGCCTCCGGGCTAGCAGTGTGGTCGCCGGTCCCTTTCCCAGCCGCGGCGTCGGTGGTCGGGGCGGTCTCCTCGACAGTTGGCTCGTCAGCTCCAGCCATTCCCTCAGCAGTAGCGGCGTTGCCGCCGTCGCCATGCACGCCCTCCTCGGCGGTGGCCTCCGTCTCCATCAGCTCCGGGGCGGGAGGATCTAGTAGAAGAAAAAGAAAAGAAAGATTGTCAAGAAAATATCCAAAAAGACGAATCCAAGAAAAAGAAGTTACAAGGTTTACCTTCGCGGACTTCTTCAACGACGGGGTCCCTCGCCGGGGAATTCTCCCTTGGCGGCGGAGTAGTAGCCCTTGCTGGCGGGGGGTCGCTTGCGCCCTCCCTCGGCGGGGTGCTCACCCTTGTCGGGCTGCTAACCCTTGGCGGGGTACTCGCCCTTGGCGGAGTACCTGCCCTTGGCGGAGCACTGTCCCTCGCCGGGGAGCTCATCCTTGGCAGGGAGGATGGAGCGAGCAGCTCGTCGGGGGCGACCTCTTGGTGCTCCTGCGGTTGCGGCTCCACTTCTGCACAAGACAACAAAATATCAGCAAGAATAACGACCTCAAGCGCAGCCATCAAGCAGGAAAGTGAACATCAGGACTTACGCTGGGGGCTGCGCTGGGGGCTGCTCCCCGGAGCAGCAGACTGGTCCGGCAAGTTTGCCGCCGGCGCATCCTCCGTCGCTGCGGCAGGCTCGTCGTCCTCGATGTTGACCACAGGGATTTTGGCCCTCTTCGCCATCCTCTGGGTCAAGGTCCTGCAAAACAAGATCAAGATCAGAACCAAGCAAGAGAAATCAAGACAAAATCAAAGGAAATGAAAATTGCAAGTACTTACTCTTCCTCCTCTTCGTCGGAGCTGAGAGCGGAGAAGTCAAATCCCGCCTCGGGTGCTCCAGCGCGAGGAGCTGGAGGAGAGGGCTCCCTCGGGCGCTTGGCGGGCTCCGGAGCTGCAGGCTGTGAAGACCCAGCACCGGTCGTCGCTGAGGACCGAGGAGCAGAAGGTACCCCGGAGTCACTCCGGGAAGACCCCCCTCCGCTTGTCGCTCGGGCACGGGGCGCCTCCTTGACGACCTTGCTCGTCGTGGTGGCGCGCGTCGCCCGGCGCTGCGGTCGTTGTTGGGGCGCCGGCGGCCTCACCGTCTCGACGGCCTTGCGGAGGCGCTTCTTCGGTTGCGGCGGAGGGCTTGGGCTTGGTGGTGGCGGAGAGTTCTCCGAGGATGATGAGGCGTCGTCGTCGAGATTCAGAGACCCCCCAGAGTCTTCGTCAGAATCTCCGGACTCGGCGTCCTCCTCCTCCTCGGCAGGCCCGCTGGACTCGGTACCCTGCCCGGCAGCCTCGCCAATCCCGGCAGGCTCCCCGGTAGGCTCCTCGGCAAACTCCTCGGGCGTGATCTGCAGTAGCTTGAGGATTTCCTCCTCCTCAGCCTGGCTCACCGCGTCCGCCGCCTCCGCTTCATCAATAGAGTATCCAAACTCGCCTGCCGCTGCTGCCGCGGCGGCCTCCTCCATCCTAGAGGAAATGTACGCCACATCCCGCGCGGTGGTCTCCCGGGTGAGCCCCTTCCTCTCATCGGCGTTGCGTGGTTTTTCAACCAAGTTGTCGAAGAAGGCTTGCACGGTCTCCGCCGAAGGCTCCAGCCAATTGGGGACGACCCCGTGGGAGTCGCACTCAGGCATTGCCGCGCGGATGGCACTGAGGGCAGTATTGTTGCACAAGGGAACTACTCCGGTCGACGGTTTGAACCACTCCGGGTGCTTGGGGTCGTGTTTGAACAGCTCCCGGACCATCCCCTTCAGCTCCAAGACGGTGAAGTTGTAGTTCAACCCGGGGCGCAGCCTCATGCGGTCTGCCGCGTTGCCGAACTCCCAAGCAGGCCTCTTCCTTTCCTGCAGAGGAGCAATGCGGCGGCGGAGGAAATCAGCTCCAACTTCACCCACAGTCAGATTGGCAGCCCGGAGACGAAGAATCCTAGTTAGGGCGATCTGCAGCTTGTCGTCCTCCGGGGCCAAGTCACTCCAATCCTTGCCGCACACTATGGCAGTCTGGCGCGGCAAGGTAAACTTCTCGGGCTCCTTTTCCAGAATCCAACACCAATCTGCCCTCCACTCCTCCCACTTGCCGCGAAGCTCTCCCTTCAAGTACGCCTCCTTCTTGTTCAGCCTGAAGATCCAAGAGATGCCGCTGGAGAGGGGGGATCCGGACTCTACTCTAGGCGTAAAGAAGTGGCGGAAAAGAGCTACATTTGGGTGGACCCCAACGTAGTTTTCGCACAGATGTGCGAAAACGGCCAAGGTGAGAACGGCATTTGGGGTGAAATCTAAGAGGCGGAAGCCGTACGTATTCATCACATCGCAGAAGAACTCCGAGAACGGAGGGCAAAGACCGCAATAGAAGAATGCAGCGAAGAAGTAGTAACCTCCCGGAAACATGTCGACGGCCACGGCGGGGAGGACTTGGGTGCGGGGATGATCCTTCGTCTCCCTCGCCCAGAACAAGTAGTACTTGTCCCGCAGCTCCCTCGGGCCGAGCCTTGGCGGGAAGACCACCCTCTTTCTCCTCATGGCTGCCAGCTTCGCCGCCTGCTCAGACTTCTCCTTCTTCGCCTTGTCGCTCTTCGCCTTGTCACTCTTCGCCCGGTCACTCTTCGGGGCCATGGCGGGGGCGGCGAGGGAGGACGGCGGCACGGCGAGTGGGGAAGACGGTGGAGGAAGGGCAGAAGCAGGAAGCGGCGGGGGTTTCTGAGGACTCAAAGCGCAATGAAGACGATGTGGGAAACTGCTCCTGCTTCCTCTGCTTTTAAGGGGGAAGTGGGGGACGTTCCGCATTTTCCCATTAAAGAAACAGGCCACGATCTCTCCCACGACGCCGCAATCGACGCGTGCCGTTAGGGAGGGATGCGGCGGATACGGAGAGGGATACGGCTTGCCGTGGGACGCGCGTGCCCGTGCACTGTCTTGGGATTGGCCCAACAGCGCTCGGCACCGTGTGTGGCCCAGGCCCGGGGGCTCCTGTCGGTGTACTAAGGTAGGGGTACCTTAGTACCCCAACTTGTGCACGGGCAGTAGCAGCTTCCCGTGGCAGGGCTTACCACGCGCTCGCCAAGCTCCGCTCTGGTCCCTATGAAGCCATCTAGAACAAAGTATCCAAGTTAAGAGACAAGACCCCGGCAAGAGGAGCTTGCCGGGAAGGCCGCACCAGGCTCAAGGGCATCTTTTCAGCACAAGACCATGGCAAGAGGTGCTTGCCAGGAAGGCCAAAGGATAACACCGCAAAAGATACATCGCGGCGCATCGTGCGCCCCGGCAGGGCCCGAGAAGCGGCAAGCTTCCGAGCCCGGCAAGATAGTAGCCCCGGCAAGGTGCTTGCCGGGGAAAGCTCACACTGTGTGCCTGCGCTCCAGCTCATTCAGCCACGCGTCGCCCTGGGGCCCTTCCAGAGGCACGTGGCAAATGGCTGTGCAACCTGAGGGACACGCTGGCGAGCCGCGGTGACGAAGCTACCGCCGTGGCGAACGGAGACGCATGGACAGACGCTTTTGGGGTCGACAGCGACGGGCGTTAAATGCCCTTGTCCCCCACCGTCAAGGTTAGGTGAAGACTACTGTTCGTACACTATTCATGCACTGTTACAACTACCACCAAATTTACACTTTTACCCTCCTCTACGTTGACACTTGTCGGTGACCCCTTTGAACTATAAAAGGAGGCCCATGCATAACGTAGAGGGGGTTCGATCCCAGAAACTCGCTCACTCCCACGCTCGGTGTAGCTGGTACTGTAGATCTTCAAGCTCCCGAGCCCGAGAACTCAATACAACCAAAGCAGGAGTAGGGTTTTACGCGTCATCGCGGCCCGAACCTGGGTAAACTGCCCGCGTGTGCCCCTCGATCTGCTCTCCGTGCTCCCTCCGCTCCCTTACCGCAACGTAGAAGGGGCTCCGGTCCCATAGGTGCTCGTGGGAGGACAGTTTCCCCCAACACAAGGGTACTGCTCGGCTGTGATGGTGGGTTTTGTCATTGGAGCAGCTCCGATGAGTTGTACGATGGCGAGGCTGAAGCAGGACAAGAGAGACAACGTTAACCTGAGTGGAATTCTAATAGCATCTCCAATAGATGATGTAAAATACATAACCACAAAGTGCTAGATGTAAAATACATCAGCCGCTCATCTCTGAACTTAACTGTTGAAACTGAATTTAAATGTCAAAACTGAATTTTACTGATGAAACTGAATTTTAGTGTCGAAACTGAACGCACAAGTAGAAGAAAAGCAGTAGCAGCAGCGCCCGGAGCAGCAGCGCATGCGAGAGCCGGGGCAGTTGGTCATGTAGCAGCATCTCGGGTAGCAGCTGCAGGGGATCGAGCGAGAGCAGGATCTGCTACTCGTACAGCAGCAACACGAGGAAGACTAGAGCAGCAGCGCAAGCAAGAGCAAGAGCAAAAGCAACAGCGCAAGCAAGACCAGACCAGGCAGGGTCCCGGAGAGCAAGAGTAGAGCAGTAGCTGGAGCGAGAGCCAAAGAAGTAGCTGCTTCGACTGATGTGGACGTCGCCGCCGAGGGAGCGACACCGTAGATGGAGCTGCGCCATGGCGGCTCGGGGCCGAGCGCCGGCAACACCGTGAGATCGAAGCAAAAAGAAAATGCAGCGATTACTGTAGAACCTCTTTGGTGGCGTCGATTAGGCCTCAGCTTCATCTGAGGGATCAGTGATGATGATGCTCTTCTGGTGGTGTAGGAATAGAGGTGGCGGAAAGGATGAGGGGAACATCGGGGCAACTCCTTGGAGGTGGAGGACGAGGTGGCTGAACCGGCGGGACGATGAGATCGAAGATGGATCCTCATCTAGTGCGGTGGATGAGGGAGGTTGAGGTGTTGCGGTGGACGGCGTCATCGGGGAAGAGGCTCCGGCTGGGTGGCGGATGGAGGAGGGTGTGTGGCTTCGCAGGTTTTCGCGGCCTCGGTGTTCGAATGGGGGCGGCGGAGGGGATGGGAGGGGGTACCATGGCTTATTGGCGCGCTTGTCCGAAATGTGGGGTAAGTTACGAAAATACCCCCACCAATTTGAACTAGGTGATTCTTTTGGATCAGGGGGTATCACGGGAATTTTACGGTCGGGATTTCGCAGGAGGTGGGAGTTTTCGCGCGTGTTATAACTTTGGGATGGCAACGCGCGGGTTGAGATGGAGGGAGTTTTCCGAGCACAAGAGACAAAGAGATAGCTTCAAATTTCGGGATAACAAGGCGCGTGTTAATTTTCAGGAGAACGGTACGCTACCAAATCAATTTGCACAACACAAGAGAGTGTCATGTCCTGTTTTGCTGTATGAATTACTACAAATGCCATTCAATGTTTTGAATCCATGTTATGTTTGTATAATGCATGTAACCTACTCGAATGAACATTTTAGGGCATTCCAAATGTATACTACCGGCTGCAATATAAACTAAATTTGAATTCGTTTCTCTATTTGAATAAGATCTACAATCATGTTTGTTGTCAATTTAAATCATCATTTGTATATTATTTTGGCAACATGTTATTGTCAAGTTAGATATCAACTGCTTGTACCATTAAACTTGAATTCAATATTTTGAATCCACTTTATAATGATTTCAAATAATAATACATTTCATGCTCTAGCTAGATCTCCATAATCTAAAACATGTTTCATATGTATAGTGTGTTTATGACACAATTTATGCATGCCCCCACACCTACAAGTATTTAGATGTGAGCTGCAAAAGCCTGCATGGCTGCAATCTGGTCACACGATGCCTGCTATCAGTATATGAATTTCAAATGAAATGTGAAATGTTTGGGACACCGGTGTCTGGGCACCTAATTCGGATCTGACCCGCTAATTCATAATCCGCTTACAAATAATTAATAGTACCTTTCAAATAATTCACTTTCCTTTTCTACTTGCATGCACTACCATTGATTGTAAATTGGTTTCCCAAAAAATTGCATGCTATTGATTCCCCCATAAGTGATTTCTTTCCTTAAATACTATAATATCGTAAATATAGGCTGAAACTCGCATTTGGGTATATATATATATATATATACCCTTTGATTTATTCTAGGTATTAGATGTCTTTCCTCAAATACTAGAGTATATACTCCATGATTTATTGTAGGTATTAGATACCTACAAGCGTACCCGATAGATTTGTAAGTGGATACACATGTTTTCACAAAAAAAACAGTACACAGTGAAGATATATCTGTAAATACCTCAATGTGAAATTTGTTGGTATATACTCGTAAGTGTTATTTCCTTTTTATGAGTATACATGTAAGTAAAGTAAATACCCCAATAAATGATACCCTATGTTTTATTGTAGGTACTAGATACCTACAAGCGTACACGATCTATTTGTCACTAGATACCTACAAGCGTATCCAATATTTTGTATGAATTTTTTCTGGTATATACTCATAAATGTTATTTCCTTTTCATGAGTGAATACATGTACGTAACCTAAATACCTCGAAAAATAATATGTATCCAAGGTATGATAATAGAGGAATCATACCCAAAAAATTATGGCTACATACTAAAACTAATATGTATTATCCTCACATAATTTGTGGGTAAATACCGTAAGCACAAGTAGGTATCATAGAAAGAGAAACCGTTTTTTGGTATACTCACAACGGAGACCAAAGTGGCAAAATCCACTATTTTTTAAAAGGCACATTGGCAATACGCGTAAAATGTACAACATCTATGCATACATGGACCATTAAAATTTGGCAGCTTCTTGTATTCTAAGAAAGTGTTGTTGCATGCATCCTCATTAATGCATATGTCTAAATTAGAGAAAGTAATCGCTAATTAACATGTAGTTAAATAGAATTAATTACTACATTGCAATAAATTTCCAAATTAAATACTGCAAACGGTTATACCCATTAGTGTCTACACCTCCCACAACGGCACACATCCTAATGCAATCCAACGGTACACAAACAAGGAGCCTGGACACCTAGGTGTCCCAAATGACCGTCCTATATATATAGCCGGTCTATTCTACTAATATTAGGAGAATAACTATTCTGATAACACTTCCGCACCGCACGCTCAATGCAAGTGTACATCATTCTTTGAACCAAGTGTGCTGCAGTACTCAAGCGAGAGAACTTCCGTCGCAAAAAACTGCACGCGGGTGTTTTCTTGGTACTATTTTTGCTTCAGTTTTAAACCGTTTGTCGGAACGAGGCGTGTAATATACCGTTGAATAACTATGGATTAGGCACAACTTCGCCATGTTGAAATATTTCGGAGATTCATCACAGTTTAAGAGCAGTTTCAAAAACGGTGCGGCGCATGTCGAGTGGCAGCGAGCGATTTTTCTAGTTTTTTTTTCTAAACCGCTCGTCGGAATGAAGCGAATAATATACCGTTGGAAAGATATTGTCGATACGCATCTTTTTTATATCTATTATTTTCTCTAATTCGTTACGGTTTAAGAGCGGTTTCAAAATTACTAAATTGCGGAATTCGGTTTTTAATTTCTTTTAAAATTTTGGGTACTGTTTTCACTTCAATTTTTAACGGTTTGTCGAAAGGAGGCATGTAACATACCGTTGAAAATCTATGTACGAGGCGCAACTTTTATATGTTGAAATGTTTTTGAGATTCCTTACAGTTTTAAGTTAATTTTAAAAATCGTGCGGCGGACGACGAGTGGTAGTGGCCGTTTTTCGCAAATTATTTTACAAACCGCTGGTCGGAATGATTCAAATGGTACACCGTTGGAAATATATTGACGAGGCGCAACTTATTCATGTAGAACACTCTCACTAATTCCTTACGGTTTAAGAGGAATTTCAAATTTATCGAAATGCAGACACTATGTTTTTCGCGACACACAAATCGACGTGCGTACTTCATCCGACTGAAAACCGCATTGCATCAGATGAAAAACCGCACTGCATCAGATGGGTAAGAGAACTGCATTTTTTGTGGGATGTAAATTTTCCTATACAAGTTTTTGTTTTTGTTGTCTTTTTTTCAACTTTCTTTTTTTGAACGAGAGTGGACCGCAAAGACAAGGGCAAGTGAGCCGCAACATATATCAAAGTGAACCGCATTACCATCTTGTTGTTTCGCTAGTTTTTTTGCATTTTCATGTTGGGGCAAGTGAACAGCATCACTCAAAAGTGAACCACATCCGAGGACCAAACACACTTCAAAATGAACCACACACATTTTTTTGTTTTCTTTTTAATTTTAGAAATTCTGTCTAATGTTTGTGAGCTACATGAAAGTGGCAAATGTTTGTGAGCTGCATGAAAGTGGCTAATGGGCTGCATTAAAAATCACACTGCATTAAAAGAATGTTACCTCCCACCAACATTCTTTTGTATTTTTTCAAAGAACAAGTGAACCGCACACAAAATACAAAGTACTGTACGATCGAGCCAACCAAAATGCACGCACACTTTCTATTTTTAACCAATTGTCTATGGCCGTTGATGATGCTCATGGGCACAAGACATCCATTAGTTGTTTTACACAGCCACACACATATACATACACACAAAATCAGCACTAGCTAGTTCAAGAAAAATAAGTGGAATAGGGGTGTTGCGTACTGCATGCACCCACGCGCTACATTGCCCACGCCCATGGACCATGGCGCACCGTATCGCGCACTGCTTGACCACGCTGCCGAACTGCATATGCCCATTCCAAATATGCAACAATTTAGAATTTCTCTAAAACTAAACATGGAAAGTGCAAAACTTAAAAAAAAAAATGAAAGTGATCCACATCCAAAAAGAAATTGTACTCGAGTTTTTCATAAACAAAAACCACATCCAAAAAGAAAGTGTACTCGTGTTTTTCATAAACAAAAGTGAACCACCAATTTTTTGTCACAAACGAGAGCGAACTACATGAATGAAATATGGCTCACTGTGTACTCCAACGTTGCGACGTCGACTCCCCCTGACAAGAGCACCTCCCTTGTCCCTGCAGCGAACTGCAAATGGTAGCATCGCCAACCGTAGTGGGGGCTAATGAAATGCTCGGCTGGGCTGCCGCACATCCTGCCGGAGAACTACACGCAGTGGCCTCCTGCCCACCGGTGAACTGAACACAGGAGCCGTTGCGCGCCGGCAAACTGCATGTGAGGGTCCATAAAGATAGCCGTGGACGCCCACCGTAGGTCACCGTCGCGGGCGAAGAGGAGGGATGGAGGTGGATGCAGCGGCTTGGTGACGAGGAAGAACCTCTCATGGGAGCAGGCGAGATCGGGCGCAGAGCGATCCAGGCAGTCGCCAGGATGGCGCCGTGGGCCTGCGACAGCCGGATCCGTCGCCTAGGCTACAGCGAGGCCGGACTCATCACGCGGGTAGTGCACTGGTGGAGGGATCACGAGATATGAAGGTGCAGATCCACGCTAGCAGCAGTGCGGGGCATCTGGGGGAGGTGCGTCCGAATCCTCACCGGCAGCCACACGAGGCACCTTGGGTGGCGTCGCCGGATCCATACCAGCAGCCGCACATGGCTCCTGGGGGCGGCGTGCCCAGATCCGCGTTAGGAGCCGTGCGAGATGCCTGGGACGGTGCAGCGGCGTGGAGAGGGAGCTGGTGCAGTGGCGCGGGGAGGTGGCGAGCTAGGGTGGGGGAGGTCGTGCGGTAGTGGAGGATGGGGGGAGAGTGAGAGGAGCTGGGCGGGTGGACTGAACGGTGGAAGCGGCCTGTGCCCCTGCCGGCCACCGGGGGAGAAGGTGGGTGGGTTGACGAAGAAGGTCGTGGGGATTGGGGGCTGTGTGGAGGAGAGGAGGTCGTGGGGAGGGGTGGGTTCATTTTATTTTCTTTTTGTTGCTGCGGTTAGATCCGTTCGGCTCGCTGTGTAATGCGCGTCGGGAGGTGTTAGCAGAGTAAGCCTCGGCTGTTATCAGAATAAGGGTCTTAAGGGTGTTATCATAATAGACCCATCCTATCTTTACCTAATAATAAAGAAAGTTGGGTTTCAGCCCGTCCGTCATGCCATTTTGCAGAAAAGCCCCTCTGTTTTCTGTAAATTAACCCGCACTACACGTTTAAGTCATACCGAACCGTTTTTTGGCATTTTCTCATAAAAACCCCTCAGGTTTCATATAATCAACCCGCCATCCATATGTAAGTCAGCCGAATCGTTTTTTGTGTTTTAACAGAAAAACCCCTAACCTTTTGGTTAATTAATCTACAGTTTATCTAAAACAAAAATATCCTTATCTTTTAAACCGTAACTCCGATTTTAACATATTATATATGAAATTTGATTAGAAAAATGTGTAGAATCTAAATAAACTGTTACTTTTAGCTGTTAAATATTTCTAAACTATTAATTTGGGTGCAAACTTAATCTATAGTGCACGGTCCGTTTTTCTTTCGCACTGGTGGCGATCCAAATTGCAAATAAACACACATTAAAACCAGATTGAGAGGAAAAAAACATTGATAACCATGCACGCACAACTCTGAAAAACCTCACGGGAAAAAAATAACATTTTTCTCATCTTATTCTGAGCGATTGTGTGCGGCGAGCGCGCGTACGTGTGTGTGAGAGAGAGACGCCTTAGGACTGACCATATTCAAATACGTTTGAGACCATCATCGGGAACACAAATGTGATGCCATTTTAAAATAAAGAACATCTACCTACCAGGGTCTCGAGTTGTGGTTATTGGGTTAAGAACGTGTGTTTTTTCTATCCCGTTGCAACGCACGGGCTCTTTTGCTAGTATATATATATATATATATATATAAAATACGCTTCTTCCCATAAATTTACGCTTTCAGTTTTTTTCCAACACGTCCATATTTTTTCTAAAATCCAAGGTGGTACTAATCCCGCGCCGCCCATACTGCACCGCACTGCACACGTGCGCCTCCTGATCCATGGCCGCGTTTTTCTGAGCTGCGGGATCGATGTCCGGCGCCATGTCTAGCCTCTTGCGCAGCTCGTCCATGACGTTGGGGCTTCTGTAGAGAAGAAACGAGGGAGGGAGATGAGCAGAGAGGGGAGGAGGAAAAACAGAGGAAGAAGGGGGAGAGCAAGGGAAGAAAAGAGCAGAGAGAAGGGGCGGCGTCGCTCCGGCGACCTGCTGCTGGGGTCCTCGGTGGCTGCCTGCTGCGTGGATACGGGAAACACGCTGGTCGTGGCAGGGCCAGAGCCGGACCATGCCGCTCCGGTGGCTCCTCAGCTTCCCGCCGGGGACCTGCTTATCGGGGCACGTCTTCTTGTCCTACGCCTACTACCTCTCCTGGTACCTTCACACGACTCGCGGCGTGTTCATGGTGCTGCGGCGCCGGCGCGGGGCGGCCGCCCAGGTGTTCGCGCACGCGGCGTCCGTGGCCATGGCGTTCCTGTGGCCGGAGTTCTCGCAGTCGTTCCAGGTGCTGGACATCCTGGCCTCCACGCTGGCCCACGCCGTTGCCTTCAGGTTCCGGTTCTGGCTGGACAACGCGGGGCTCCCCGCGGCGTGCGCTGCCCGGAGCGGGTCGGCGCCAGTGGGGCTCGCTTGCCTGCTGGGGTGCAACCTGGTGTGCCATGCGGGGGACGTGTGGATGCACTTCGGCGGGGCAGCGGTCGGCGGGCACAGCGGCAATGGGGCATGGGTGTTCAGTACGCTCCTGATTGCCGCCCTGCTGTGGGTGTTCCTGCACTACCGTGAGGTGATTCCCAACCATTGTAATATACAATCCTTTGGTGTACATATAGGTAGGCCAGCATTGGCATTCGGCATCTGCCATCCCAGTGAGATGACGAGGAGGTGACTGCTGCTATAAACCAAACAAAAACAAAATTCAATTTTATCATAGAGATGGGCGGGGGGCGACGAGTGGATCGAACCCCACCTGATTAACTTCTTATACTCTGTTCTTGTGTTCATGGCAAGGGGAATTATCTTCTTCTTCTTTTTCTTTATTCAGTTCAGTGGTTGACACCTCAGCTGAAAACATCTCAACCAGTTTGTTGGCCTTAACAGGTTGATTTCAGTGTGTCATCTTATTGGAAAACTATTAGCCGCAGAATTTAGAAACAGAAGACGCGCGCGTGGCCTACGGAGAGAATAACGCGTGCGGCATGGCCAAGGAAGAGAAACGAGAGTGGCTGACGTTGCTCTCGCCGGGCACGAACGGCGCTTGCGCCGGGTTGGTCTACTAATAGCTGTTGCTACTCCAGGTTTATTGATAATGCTATTTTTTTCATTCTATACCCGTCTGAATTTATAGTTTAATGATCTGTAGGGAAGCACCGACATTGTGCTATATAATAATCATCTTTGATGTGTCTACCAGGACCACCATATTAAAGTTGTTCTTTCATTTCAAGGATAGACTTTGTTTGATGTTTTAACATAAAATGTAGCTGGTACAATCGAATTTAGCAGACAAAATGGGTGGCCAAGCATGGTGGTGTTGTACTTGCTTGCCTTGGCTATGGAGAGAAATTATGTAATGAAATTGGTACTTTATAATGTTCGCAGCCCATTCTTCGTGCTTATATTTGCAGTAAACAAGTTGAATAAATAGGTGTGTGCGATGAAAACGAAGGAAGAGAACTTACTCCTTTTAACTATTGTAAGTATATATTAATATTTTTTGTGGACAAGTATATATTAATATTAGGTAGAGATAGGAGAGACACTTTCTATGTGAGAATAGTTTTTTTTTTCAACAATGACGCTCGGTGCTCGGTACTTTTGAACAGATCATATATGGTTATACGATAGAAACTTTGTACTCCCTCCATCTCAAAATAAGTGTCAGAATTTTGTATTAGCTTTAGTGTAAAGTTGTATTAAGCTTGAGACACTTATTTTGGAACAAAGGGAGTATTATTTTGCCATCTTCTTTCCTTTGTGAAAGTAGCTGCGGCAGTTAGTAGTTTAAATTGATGCGAGGACATAATTAACACAAAACTGCATTCTTCTTATTTATTTTCCCCTCGGGACAGATTTTGTAATTCATGATCTGGTCGTTTTGACACATACTCTTAGGATTTCTATGTATCTTATCTTAGTTTTGGGGTTTTTAATATAAGCATGGTATGATGCTCCAGACTCGACGACAAGTGCTATCCTCATGAGGCCACACAAGTTGTTGTGCCAATCCAGTGAGAGTGTCCAACAGCAGAAAGTCATCCGAAGAATCATGTCCCAGTGAGTAGTCCAGCTCCAGCAACAAGACCACATCTGGTTTCCACCAGGAAGCTGGACCAGCGGCATTGTACTCACGTAAGCTCATGATTTATTTTGCAATCCAGACATGGCAGAGTCAAATTTATACTAATAACTACCATAAGCTTACAGTGGTTTATATGGTCCATGTAAATCTGGCGTCGCACGGCTAACACTTCCAACAATTACTTGCTAAAAAATTCAAGTAAAACTAAAAGAATAGTTCTTTCTCTTGCTGAAATAGGTTTGGACGCATGGTGTGGTATATATATGTCAAGTTTAGCCGTATGCAATAATGCAATGCTTATGGTTTGCTTATGGTTGATAATGCTACAAATTTGATTAGTGGGCATGAATAACTGGTCAGGCTTTCGTAACTTCTATTTCTATTACTGCAGCATAATTGTATTTTACATAGAGCTGACTGTTATTTCTTTTTTTTGTTAGGATTACTATTTATTCTTTTTCTTCAGTGGTTAAGGGCGTATTTCAGAGGGGAGCATACGTATTACCTTGATTGACTTGAGTTTCGTGTGCTACATTACCATTATAAGTTACCAGAAGAAAAAAAAGAGAGTCACGTACTAATATATGATAAGGTAGTCCGCTCTTGCAGATCATCTGGTTGATCATTTTCCCATACAAGTGTTACTAAACTCTACTAAGTTCTATAATGACACAAGATTAACTTGTTACAGGACAAGTGTACCGAGGAATGAGTATGCAGAGAAACTTTAATTCTTCGTCATTTATATTCTACTTAGAATATAACTCAGAAGGTATGAACATAGTTACTGTTTTTTATCGTGTCAATGTATCCATGTTGGCTGACAAGCTACCTTGGTAAAATTATTATGTCTCGTGGATGTAATAAGAAGAAGAAATATATATTCTGGGTGCATGCATCATATGAGTGGGTGGAAGCTAATGTGTTCCAGTTTTTATGAAGACGATAACTTTTATTAAAAAAAGGATTTTTCTACATTTTCAGAAAAGCAAAAGAAAAACAATTGACAATCTATTCTAGGCAAAACTACTCTTCCATCAGATAAAGAATGGCATGTTGGCTTCTTCATGTCCAAACTTGAAGGGGTTATCTATCGCTATACAGCGAAGGGAACTACCAGTTTGCATCGAGATGGACTCACTTTTAGCGGTGAATATTCTGAATGGAAGGGCCACAAACAGGTCTGTGTATGTTTCTTTGGTGGCTGAAAGTGCAACTAATCCCCGGGTGGTTTTGGTAATTAATAACAACATATATATCATTGAACTAATATTATCTTGAGAATCATTTCAGAGAAGTTCGATGATATGGGTATGGAAATGTCTGAAGAAGTGGACCCCTCAAAATGCTAAGACAAGCATTGGCAAAAGCTCAAGATTCCATTTTTGGTTTAGTGATCAAAGATCACATTGAGTCCATAGGAAAAGCCAATACTATTAAAAGGGGATGAGGTTGTGTTAATGTTCTTGTTGCTCAAGTGCTTGGTGATCTAACTCCCTCAACTATCAGCACTATTCACTACTTAACACACACCCATAAGTAATCTCGGTCAAACCAACTCTGTCTCACCGAGATGAAGTTATCTCTACAAACCCTAACATCTCGGTCACACCGATTTATCCAACTCAGTCCCACCGAGATGAACCTCTTCAGTTGTTTCTCCAAACCCTAGCTTCTCGGTCAAACCGATTCTGAGTTTCGGCCTCACCGAAAAAGGGCTGCCAACCTTCTGTGATCAGTTGACATCAATTCGGAATATCCGAGTTTATATTTTCGGTCTCACCGAAATGGCAAACCCTAACCTTTGACTCACTTCGGTCTCACCGAGATGGTATTTTCGGTCCCACCGAAAATCCCAACGTTCACTATATTTGAACTTTCGGTCTGACCGAGTTTTCACTTCGGTCTGACCGAGATTGGTCAAATGTGTGTGTAACGGTTGGATTTTGTGTGGAGGCTATATATACCCCTCCACCCCTCCTCATTCGTGAGGAGAGCCATCAGAAAGTACTACCATTCCTACCATACACTTTCTGAGAAGTGAACCACCTACCCTTGTGTTGAGATCAAGCCATTCCATTCCTACCATATGAAACTTGATCTCTAGCCTTCCCAAGTTGCTTTCCACTCAAACCTTTCTTCCACCACAGCCATATCAGTGAGGAGAGTTGAGTGTTGGGGAGTTTATCATTTGAAGCACAAGAGCAAGGAGTTCATCACCATCAACACCGTCTATTACCTTTTGGGGGGTGGTGCCTCCTAGATTGGTTAGGTGTCGCTTGGGAGCCTCCGTCTTGATGATGTGGAGTTGAACCAAGAAGTTTGTAAGGGCAAGGAGATCGCCTACTTCGTGAAGATCTACCCCAAGTAAGGCTAGTCCTCCGTGGGCGTAGGCCGTGATGGAATAGACAAGGTTGCTTCTTCGTGGACCCTTCGTGGGTGGAGCCCTCCGTGGACTCGCGCAGCCGTTACCCTCCGTGGGTTGAAGTCTCCATCAACGTGGATGTACGATAGCACCACCTATCGGAACCACGACAAAAATCTCCGTGTCACCAAACTGTGTTTGATCTTCTCCACCTCCTTTTTACATGTGCAATTTACTTTCCGCTGCATATACTCTAGAATTGCATGTGTAGGGTGTTACTTGAATTGATCTTGTTAGTGAAACTGCCAAAAACTTTGCATGATCTAAAGGCAGATTTTTTATATTGTCAAGTAGTCTAATCACCCCCCCTCTAGACCTACTTCGATCCTACAAGTGGTATCAGAGCTTTGGTCTCCATTGCCTTGGTTTCCATTGCATTGGACTCCATAAGCTTGGTTTCACAACCTAGGAGAGTATGGCGTCTAGTGAGGGTAATTATCGTAGAGGTCCTTACTTTGATGGTACAAATTTTGCTAGTTGGAAGCATAAAATGAAAATGCATATTCTTGGTCATAACCCAGCCGCATGGGGCATTATTTGTGTTGGCATGCAAGGTGATTTCTTTGAAGAAGGAAAAGTTCCGGATCGCGAAGCTACACCCGAAGAGTTGCGGATGTTGCAAAACAATGCTCAAGCTTGTGACATTCTCTTCAATGCTTTGTGTCCCGAAGAGTTCAACAAAATCAGCCGTCTTGAGAATGCTAAAGAGATTTGGGATACTTTGGTTGAAATGCACGAAGGTACTGAATCTGTGAAGGAATCAAAGCTAGACATTCTTCAAGGTCAACTTGACAAGTTCAAGATGAAGGATGGTGAAGGAGTCGCTGAAATGTACTCTAGGCTTGCTCTCATCACAAATGAGATTGCCGGCTTAGGAAGTGAAGAAATGACCGACCGATTCATCATTAAGAAGATTCTCAGAGCTTTGGATGGAAAGTATGACACCGTGTGCACTTTGATCCAAATGATGCCAAACTACAAGACTCTCAAGCCAACTGAAGTCATTGGAAGAATTGTTGCTCATGAGATGACACTTAAGGATAAGGAAGAGCTTCACAACAAGTCAAGTGGTGCTTACAAAGCTACAAGTGATGCTCCTACTACCTCAAGTGACAAGCTAGTTTCCAATGAAGAGATAAGCCTAATGGTCAAGAACTTCAACAAGTTCTACAAGAATAGAGGGAAAGAAAGAAGCTCAAAGTCTAGATCATATGATGAAAAGAGATCTTCTAGCCGTGATCGAAACTGCTACAATTGTGGAAGACCCGGACACTTCTCAAATGAGTGTACGGCTCCCCACAAAAGAAGAGAAGAATCTCCAAGAAGAAGAGCAAGAGATGAATCACCTCGGAGAGAGAGAAGGAGTAGAGATGATCGTTATGAACGAAGACCCTCTCGGAGAAGCAAGGATTCGGAGAGGAAAGACAAGTCATCAAGGAGCTACACAAGAAGAAGACATCAAGCTCATGTTGGTGAATGGGTCTCCGGCTCCGACTCTGACAATCAATCCGATGGAAGCTATCACTCCGACTCCGACTATAGTCAAGATGAAGGTGTTGCCGGACTTGCACTCGTATCCTCCAACTCCAACTCCTACGACTTATTTGATTCACCAAATGAGGGAATTGGAAGATGCTTCATGGCTAAAGGCCCCAAGGTAACACACCCTGAATTCATTGACTTTGATAGTGATGAGGATGACTTGCTTGGTGAAGATGAGCTCTTGCATGATAAATCTAGTGAGCTTAGTAATGATGAAAATGCTAGTAGTCTTTATAGTCGAGAAGAGTCGAATGACAATGCTATGAAGGAGATTGAACGTCTAACTAAAGAACTGAACACTCTTAAGTTAGCTCATGAAACAACTCAAGAAGATCATAGAGAGCTCCTAAGATCTCATGAGAAGCTACGCTTCGAGAAGCTCACTCTAGAGCAAGAACATGAGTTTCTAAAAGCGATCAATGACGATCTTCGAAAGAAGAGTTCTTCATATCTTGCCAAACGACTTCTCTTGTCTAATTTCTTGCCACCCATTAAGACTAAGCATGACAAGCATAAGAAAAATTCTTCCTCTAGTAGTAACAATAACAATGTTAAATCCAATATTGTTGCTTCTAGTAGTTCTCTTGATTCCACTAACAATGTTTCAAGCCAAGTTACACTTGAGCAAGAAAATAGCTTATTGAAGGAAATCATAGAGAAAGGTGTCTACAAGAGTCTTGCCGGAAGAAAGAACTTTGAGGAGATTGTTCGCAAACAAGGAAGACACCGGAAGAATCAAGGGATTGGTTTTGAGCGAAAGTTCAACGCCGAAGGTGTTGAGTGGGAAGAAGGTCAATACCCTACTCCACAGTTTGTCTCACAAAAGGAGAAGTATGATCCTACTTCTTCCAATGTGGAACAAGCTCAAGATGACCTTCCACCACAAGACCACAAGCTAAAGGCCAAGGACAAGCTTCAAGAGGAAATTGATGCATTCATTGAAGCACCTCAAGCCATGGTCAAGTGGGTTCCCAAGGACACATCAAGTTCTACTTCGTCAAGCTCAACTACAACACCAAGGATTCCCATCAAGATGATGTGGATCCCAAAGAAGAAGAACTAGTAGGTTCTTGAGGGTGACTCCGCCAACAAACTTCACTCATATTCGTTTTGGCAAGAACTTGTGCAATCAACTTCCACATCATGCACTAGTTCATGGAGTCACAAACCCTCTTGTTGGTAAGTCAAGGGACAAGGTAATCATTGCTTTCATGGACATCATCTCTTGTGTACTTCACTCTATGTCCATGGATATTCTTGTTTGTTCCTTGTGGGACTAACCCATGTAGGTATTGAAAGTGCCCTAATCCAAGGATAGCTCTCAACTCTTGATGATCTACATCAACATTGAGCATCCACATCTTCAACATCTACATGAAGTCTTCTACGACAACCCAAGGTTAGTTTGACCCTTTAAAAGGAGTTCTCACATCTAGGGGGAGCTTTGCTCTAAAAATTGAGCTAAAGCATCTCCAAATGATGTGAACACATAAATGCTTTATGTAAAAGTGGTAACCCCACTTGTGCTTAAACGATGAGTATGACCTATGATCAAATGTTCTCATTTGGCTCCTAAGTCAATATACTCATATATAGATGACCTAGTCATCGACAATTTGTGTGCTAGTAGCTAGAGTTTTGGTTGTGCATGTTTGACACATATTTCAGTTGCTATCTTATTGTGTGAGCATGTTGAATGCATGATTCTATTCATTCAAGGACATCCATTTGTGGTTTTGATTGTTTTGGTTTCTTTTTCTGGCCAAATGGATGGACAAGAATGCCTAAGCACCTTCCCTAGCTATCTATGCTATCTTGTCTCAAATTCTATTCATGCTTATATCACAACTTTGAACAAGTCTTTTTCGGACAGTCCGAGTGAGGAGCACTCGGAACCACCGATTCGTCTAAGGCTGACTTCCAAAACCTTCTAAGTCCATTTCGGTCTGACCGGCTTCCCAATCTCGGTCCAACCGAAACACTTAGATTGATCTAGGTTTCATCTCGGTGAAACCGAGTTCAAAATCTCGGTCTGACCGATATGCGTAACTGCACTGCAATTATGCATCTCGGTGACACCGAGTTTTTCAACTCGGTCCCACCGACAGCACGGGGTTATATATACTGAGGGCTGCGCGCGATCTATTCCTTTCAAACGTTCGCCCTCCAAGACCCATGCTGCCGTCGCCCTGATCTAAGGATCGTCGCCGTCGTCACCTGTGCGCCCTCGCCGCAGGTCTCCGCCGCCGTCAACGGTAATCTTCTCCGCCGTTGCCGCCGTAGAGGGACACCACCAAGTTAGGGTGTGTCCCGATCCCTTTCATGCTCCACTTCTGATTCTTGCATGATAGGACTGCCCTGATTCAATCCACGTTTGATATGATCCCAATACATTGTTCAGATCTTCTAGTTTCGAGGAAAATTCTTAGGTTTAGGTTTCCATGGAATGCATCTCGGTGAAGCCGATTCCTGAAACTCGGACTGACCGATTTGGTCTCTGACCATTGCACTACATAGTTTGGTCTGACCGAGTTGTGGAAATCGGAATGTCCGAATTGAAGTTTCTGTGAAACCCTAAGTTTTCGGTAGGACCGAAACCCATTTCGGTCTGACCGAAAGTGGTGTGTAGGCTCTGTTGAACACTTCGGTTACACCGAAACTTGAAATCGGTTTGACCGAAATACATTCTGTGAAAACTCAAAACTAAGTTTTTTAAACTCATTTTTTTTTTGCAAAAACTTCTGCAGTTGTGATAACTCTTCTATTCTGCCTATACCTTATCTTTTCACAGGTCTTTCAGCCATGTCAGATGTCAGTGACAGCCAAAACAGGTCTGAATCACCGTTTGCTGAAATTCCAGAGGCAGATACAAGTCCTGCAAGCAGCTCTAGTGATGATGGTGAGAGGAGTACCCCTAGTGGTTTGCCTCCCGCAGCTACGAGAACCAGGAAGAAGAGAACTTCTGATGATGAGGATTCCGACTTTGTTGCTGAGGAAGTTACCTCCAAGCCCAAGAGGAATGTGGTTGCCAAAGAGCACCAAGGGCAGCAGCCAAGGAAAGGTACAAGCAAGGTAAAACAGTCTGCAGTTGCTAAGAAGCTCAACTTGGAAGAGCCAGCTCCAAGCAAGGTGAAGAAGACTTCCAAGAGGAAGAGAGTTGTATATGCTGAACCTCAAGATGTTGCGGAAGAAGAAGAAGAAGAAGCACCCCAGCCTCCTCCTCAGAAAGCTAAGTTCATGGGTGATGCTATTCGGGCTCAAGCCTCTTCTAAGCCCAAGAAGCCTGCTCAAGCTAAGGCAGCTCCAGCCAAGCCCAAGAGGACAACCAGAAGCATTCCAGCTTCTGAGAAGAACAAAGGTGAGATGCCACCTTCTGAGTCAGATGAAGAGCATGTGTTGCTCAAGCTCCGTCCCAAGTTGCCACTCCACAATGATGCTCATCCTCAAGCTGAGGACATGAAGGCAAGGAAGGACAAAGGTCTCAGGCTATGGAGACAGTCTGATCCATATGCCGTAAGGAGAAGGACTGCTGTGGACCCCAGATTCCACACCAGAGAGCAGCAGGATTTCTATGAGACCGTGCTAATGGATAAGAAGCCCATTGTTGCTGACACCAGGTATGTTGACTGGGAGTACATTGACAGTGAAGAGCACCGGGACTTCTTTCCCCATGTGCATGAGAGCTTTACTGCATGTGGAGTTGCTGATTTTGTGGGTCAAGAACTGACAGCATGGAATGACGAGATGATCATGCAGTTCTATGCCACAGCCCACTTCTACCCTGATGGCAAGATCACCTGGATGACTGAAGGTCAACGGTTTTCTTCAACTGTTGCAGAATGGGCAGAACTTCTGAACGCTCCTGTGCAGAGAGAGGACGACATTGATGTCTATGGGATTCCTAAAAAGAGTCATGATTCTATGAAGAATATGTACAAGGAGATCCCAGCTGCTGATTTGGAGGGATGGAAGCTCGGCTCAGTGTATTATCTCCAGGCAGGTCTGACCACCACTAACACTATTCTGAGGCATACTTTGATGCCTAAGTCAGGTGACCACCGGATGATACGAGGCTATTCTATCAACATGCTGCACATTCTCGATGAGAAGGCACCTTTTAAGGTGATGGACTTGATGGTAGAAACCATTAAGAGGACTGCAGCTGACCAGAAGAGGTCGTGTGGGTTTGCTCCGCAGATACAGATGCTCATCAACGCCAAGTTTGGCACGGGCAAATTCATGTTGGATAGGAAGCACTTGCCACTGCAGCCAGAGCATGAGGACAACGTAGTTGTGATGGATGAAGAGGATCCCACCTCAGTTGAAGGGCAAGCCAAGATCGAAGCTGCAAAGAAAGCCAAAGCTGACAAAGAGGCAGCAGCAGCAGCGGCTAAGCCAAAGAGCTTTGGAGAACAGATTCTTGAAGCAACCCAGAGAATTGAACAACGCCTGGCCAGCATTGAGCAATCTCAGGAGAGCCTTGAGAGGATTGTCGAGGACAAGATCCACGCTCTAGACGTGAAGCTGACTGAGATTCAGGTGTCTGTCAACAAGCTTGAGGCAGACATGGAGGAGACTAGGCAGGAGAGAGCAGAGCTTATGCAGGATGATATAGTCCAGGACTCTCATCGCCAGACTGCTCCGGTTCCCAGAGGATCCAGATCTGCAGCTATCCCAGTGACAGACTCCAGGGCTACCACTTCAGCACCAGCTACAGCTCCAGCAGTTCCTACAGCTCCAGCATCCACTCCTCCACCGCAGACATCAGCAGAGGTCTTCGCAGATGCAGCTATCTCTACACCGACATCGACCCAGACGGGAGCAGCCAGCCGAGCCCGCAGTGACGTTTAGCTCTATACCCTTTCGAACTTTTTGGTAACTTGTTGCCAAAGGGGGAGAAATTGTTATAGATCATAGGGCTTCGAGAGAGAGAGTGCTCTTTCGTCTTTTCGTTCTTTTGCCGGTTTTCCTTGAGATACATTGGTTTCTTTTGGTTCCAGATACTTTATGTGTGCTTGCTACTACGTTTGATGCTACCTTAATGAGTGCTTAGCCATACTATGCTTTAATGTGTGCTTATTGCTTATCATATGCTATTCCTTATTGTATGGCTATTTACTTTTGTCTTGGTGATTGAGTGCATGTTATTCATTCTTATCATTTTGTGCGCTCCACCAAGATGTATGTGACATGGAAGAGTGACCCATAATCCTAATCGATTGTGCATTTGCATTCAAACGCAAATTTTAAATAATGCACAAATTTAGGGGGAGCTCTTGTTTATCACATACTTCTCAAAGCGACGATATTATTCTTTGATTATATCTTTTGTCGAAGCTTTGATCTATATGTTGTCATCAATTACCAAAAAGGGGGAGATTGAAAGTGCAACTAATCCCCGGGTGGTTTTGGTAATTAATAACAACATATATATCATTGAACTAATACTATCTTGAGAATCATTTCAGAGAAGTTCGATGATATGGGTATGGAAATGTCTGAAGAAGTGGACCCCTCAAAATGCTAAGACAAGCATTGGCAAAAGCTCAAGACTCCATTTTTGGTTTAGTGATCAAAGATCACATTGAGTCCATAGGAAAAGCCAATACTATTAAAAGGGGATGAGGTTGTGTTAATGTTCTTGTTGCTCAAGTGCTTGGTGATCTAACTCCCTCAACTATCAGCACTATTCACTACTTAACACACACCCATAAGTAATCTCGGTCAAACCAACTCTGTCTCACCGAGATGAAGTTATCTCTACAAACCCTAACATCTCGGTCACACCGATTTATCCAACTCAGTCCCACCGAGATGAACCTCTTCAGTTGTTTCTCCAAACCCTAGCTTCTCGGTCAAACCGATTCTGAGTTTCGGCCTCACCGAAAAAGGGCTGCCAACCTTCTGTGATCAGTTGACATCAATTCGGAATATCCGAGTTTATATTTTCGGTCTCACCGAAATGGCAAACCCTAACCTTTGACTCACTTCGGTCTCACCGAGATGGTATTTTCGGTCCCACCGAAAATCCCAACGTTCACTATATTTGAACTTTCGGTCTGACCGAGTTTTCACTTCGGTCTGACCGAGATTGGTCAAATGTGTGTGTAACGGTTGGATTTTGTGTGGAGGCTATATATACCCCTCCACCCCCTCCTCATTCGTGAGGAGAGCCATCAGAAAGTACTACCATTCCTACCATACACTTTCTGAGAAGTGAACCACCTACCCTTGTGTTGAGATCAAGTCATTCCATTCCTACCATATGAAACTTGATCTCTAGCCTTCCCAAGTTGCTTTCCACTCAAACCTTTCTTCCACCACAGCCATATCAGTGAGGAGAGTTGAGTGTTGGGGAGTTTATCATTTGAAGCACAAGAGCAAGGAGTTCATCACCATCAACACCGTCTATTACCTTTTGGGGGGTGGTGCCTCCTAGATTGGTTAGGTGTCGCTTGGGAGCCTCCGTCTTGATGATGTGGAGTTGAACCAAGAAGTTTGTAAGGGCAAGGAGATCGCCTACTTCGTGAAGATCTACCCCAAGTAAGGCTAGTCCTCCGTGGGCGTAGGCCGTGATGGAATAGACAAGGTTGCTTCTTCGTGGACCCTTCGTGGGTGGAGCCCTCCGTGGACTCGCGCAGCCGTTACCCTCCGTGGGTTGAAGTCTCCATCAACGTGGATGTACGATAGCACCACCTATCGGAACCACGACAAAAATCTCCGTGTCACCAAACTGCTTTTGATCTTCTCCACCTCCTTTTTACATGTGCAATTTACTTTCCGCTGCATATACTCTAGAATTGCATGTGTAGGGTGTTACTTGAATTGATCTTGTTAGTGAAACTGCCAAAAACTTTGCATGATCTAAAGGCAGATTTTTTATATTGTCAAGTAGTCTAATCACCCCCCCTCTAGACCTACTTCGATCCTACAGTGGCGGAGATCAAGCATTTGAAGTCTCTTCGTATGACCCGTATTACTTATATCAGCCGTGGTCAAAATATAGTTAGTGACATTTTAGCAAGTTTTAAAAAAACTGAAAGGAGAACTATAGTCTGGCTCGGCTGCGGCCCCTGGAGGTCGTTCATTTGTGCAAGGAAGAGTGTAAGGTTGCTGCTTGAGTGATACAACTTTATACCTTTTTTTTTGCGGGTGAATACAAATTTGTACCCACAAAAAAAAGAGCTTCATGCTACAAAAAAGGACTAATCAGTTTAACCTCATTATCGATGTTTATTAAAATTGAATATAAAAAATGGTGTACAATGACACATGAAGCAGGTTGTGGCTCTTTTTCGCCCGGTGCAACGCACGGGCATTTGTACTAGTATATATATATATATATATATATATATATATATATATATATATATATATATATATATATATATATATATATATATATATATATATATATATAGCATGTTCAAAATCACACCACACATATCACTAATACATTCACGTGTGCATGGATTTAAAACACCATGGTCTATTATTCAAATATTTGAATCCACTTTTACAAGGTATGATCTCTTTTAGTCATGTACACCCATACACTCCTCTTCTCTATATAGCTACCACTTAGTTTCTGGTGCATGCACACACCCCTCCTCCCTCCGTCAACATCCTCTAGATTGCACTCGTTCATTAATTATTCCTTAGGTCATTCTCCCACTGTCTTTATAGGTGTCCTCAAGTCCTTCTTTTCGACACACATCGAACGGTATACCTCTTTGGTCAGGCCTGCCTACCACATACACACTTTCCCTCTTCTCCTCTCACCCTCCTTGCCCCCTATCTACCTCTCACACTCTCACACGCAAATGCACACTCTCGCCCCTCTTTTCATCGGTCTCGCACTCACACACTTCTCCCTTCTCTCTGTCTGATACGCCTCTTGCACCACATCATCCTAGCTACATCCCTTTATCTTTATATGTCTATCCGGCCTTATTTGCCTCAAACACATGCATGTGTATACCAATCGATCTCCATCTATACATATAGGTGGGCCAATCATCCCTCAGTTTCCACACATCGATCAATCTACCTCAATAGTTATATCTCGATCTCCCTTTCCCCGACACAACAATATATCTACCTGTCTAGATAGGCCTGCCAGTGACACACATATACCGCCCCCTCATCATCCATGCATGCCTCCTGCCCCGTCTCTCACCTTCACGCATTCGCACACAAGTACGCGCGTGCACACACACACACACACACACACCTCTCTTACTGATTGCAGTTGTACCCTCTGTTTATCTACTAGCAAGGCCTCTCTCACCATTGTCTTCGAGAAGCAACTCCACCAACCCCCTCCAGCACCCAAGCTCAGTCTCTCTCCCAACCATATTCCTCTCCAACACATGTATGGATGCCCATCGATCTCCCTCGATACGTCGCTAGGTCTCTTCTTCTCCACACATGTACCAGTCGATTGATACGGCTCCAACGTATCTATAATTTTTTGTTGTTCCATGCTATTATTTATGATGTTTTGGATATTTAATGGGCTTTGTTATACACTTTTATATTATTTTTGGGACTAACCTATTAACCCAAAGGCCCAGTCCAGATTGTTTTTTTTTTGCCTATTTGAGGGTTTTACAGAAAAGGAATATCAAACGGAGTCCAAACGGAATGAAACCTTCGGGAGAGATATTTCTGGAGCGAAATCTTCACGGGAGACTTGAGAACCACGGAATAGGGCACACGTGGCGTCCACGAGGGTGGGGGGCACGCCCTCGCCTACAGGGCACGCCCCTGCCTCGTGGGCCCCACGTTGGCCCCCCGGTGCCCTCCTTCCTCCTATATATACCCATGTACCCCGAAAACATCACAAGAGGAGCGAAAACCCTAATTCCACCGCCGCAACCTTCTGTTCCCGTGAGATACCATCTTGGGGCCTGTTCCGGAGCTCCGCCGGAGGGGGGATCTTCCACGGAGTGCTTCTACATCAACACCATCGCCTCACCATGAGTTGTGAGTAGTTTACCCTAGACCTTCGGGTCCATAGTTAGTACCTAGATGGCTTCTTCTCTTTCTTTGGATCTCAATACCAAGTTCTCCTCGGTCTTCGAGGAGATCTATTCGATGTAATCTCCTTTTGCGGTGTGTTTGTCGAGATCCGATGAATTGTGGGTTTATGATCTAGATTATCTATGAGAAATATTTGGTTCTTTTCTGAACTCTTTTACGTATGATTATAATATCCTTGCAAGTATCTTCGAATTATCGGTTTGGTTTGGCCTACTAGATCTATAGTTCTTGCAATGGGAGAAGTGCTTGGCTTTGGGTTCAATCTTGCGGTGTCCTTTCCCGGTGACAGTAGGGGCAGCAAGGCACGTATTGTATTGTTGCCATCGAGGGTAAAACGATGGGGTTTATATCATGTTATTTGAGTTTATCCCTATACATCATGTCATGTTGCTTAAGGCGTTACTCTGTTCTTATGAACTTAATACTCTAGATGCATGCTGGATAGTGGTCGATGTGTGGAGTAATAGTAGTAGATGTAGAATCGTTTCGGTCTACTTGTCTCGGATGTGATGCTTATATATAATGATGATGCCTAGATAGTCTCATAATTATTCGCTTTTCTATCAATTGCTCGACAGTAATTCGTTCACCCACCGTAGAAATCTGCTATCATGAGAGAAGCCACTAGTGAAACCTATGGCCCGCGGGTCTATTCTCAACATATCAATCTACAATCTACTTTACTTTTCTGTTTTTACTTTCTGTTCTTATATCCAAAAATACCAAAATATCAAACTATCCTATCTATCAGATCTCACTTTCGTAAGTGACCGTGAAGGGATTGACAATCCCTTATCGCGTTGGCTGCGAAGTTCTTATTTGTTTGTGTAGGTGTGAGGGACTCACGCGTGGTCTCCTACTGGATTGATACCTTGGTTCTCAAAAACTGAGGGAAATACTTACGCTACTGTGCTGCATCGCCCTTTCCTCTTCGAGGGAATACAACACAAGCTCGAGAAGTAGCATCGATCTACCTCTCTAGTTAGCCCCCCTCCCCGACGACATGCACTGATAGATCGAACGTAATAGTTAGTTCCCCCTGGCACACACAAAATGCCCTTTTCCCTCTCACGTTCCAGTAGGCCGGCCGGCCTATATCTTTGACGTGCGCGCACGCAATTTCGCAGCCTCTCTTTATTAATCTCGCACCCATACACTCCATCCATCTCTTCGTTTCTATGGACACGACATGCCGATGATCCCTCCCCTCTCTTCTCATGGATCGCATCATGTGTATGATATACTCCTATCTAGCTAGGTCTCAGTTTCACACACATTGCATATGTTCCATTTTTTTGGTTTGAGACATCATCGACACATATTCCCTATCAGTGTCTCTCGCACAAAAACACACTCACAAAATCATCCGCATAAAACACACCCACGAACACACACACCATCTTTCTCACAAATCCCCACATAGGTGGGGTACGTGTAGGAAGAGAAGAGGTGCATGCAGCGATGCACGTACTCCCGTCTCTGGCCCGACCACACCCCCACGAGTACACCGTGGAGCTCATTTCTGCACGAAAAAGGCAGCCCACGTTCTGAAAAATTGACGCCTATAGTGCTTGTCCACTTAATGGAGGGTCATGTACCATGCGTGGATGAAAGAAAGTGCGACGCGTTTTATTTAGCAAACGGCTACGCTATATATAATATAGGCAGGATCCAACGCTCTGCCTGCTGGGGTTGGTCTCTTGACAGTTCACACTCTATCACACAAAATGGCGGTGAACACTCTCTCTCTCTCACCGTTGGTCACTAATCCGGCCGGATCCCATCCGTCGGTGGAAAGGGAGGATATGCAGCGTTGCTCTGGTCGCTGGCATCGAGGCAGGAAACCCACTACTGACGCGTCCCGATCTGTGGTACACGCCGTTGTCTCGGACGACCGACGCGGTAGGGCCTTCGCCCCTTGCTCGCTGTCGCATCATATCCCGCCCGGCGCCGCCCTCCGCGTTACACCCCGACGACCCTCGGGTACAACTTCCTCTAGAACCGGCCATGCTCCACTGCCCAACTTCCCACGTCGCCGTCTGTGGATTTTGCACAGTTCTTTTCCTAAAACGTAGCTCGGCCGGCGTACTTTCCATGTTGCAATCTCCTCCTCACACCGTTTTAGATAAAGAACCGTGATGCTATCTTCCCTTAGGCCAAGGAATATGCTTCTTTTTTGTCGTCGTATGTGTCATCGACTGTCATTGGCCAGTAATTGTTTCCTTTCAACCTCTTTTTTGCAAACAGGGTTATCCATTCTACCTCATTGCTATTGCGACCTTTTGATGAACTGCACAAATCACTTTTTCTTTAAGAGTGTCTTGTGCAGTTCCACTAAAATGTCAGACAGGAAACCTCTCTACATTTTAGTGCGACTGCACAAAGGGAGATCGGTTTTACTATCCTCATCTAACTCCGAGCCTAATCTTCTCCAATAAGGGGTTAGTTTGTTGAGTGATTGCAAAGGTGACCGGCTTCTACTTGTGTGTGTATGATTCATCAACAACTACTAGTGCCACTATTAATGTTATAACAACTGTTCAATATCTTTGCAAACAGGCATGCTTAGGTAGCTCGGTTTTAGTGGAAGCGCACAAAATGATCGGATGGCCCATGTCCTCCATAGAATCCTTTCTTGGCTAACATTTATTGTTTAGTTCAACAGAGCTGCATGAAACTAGCTGCCAACCAGTGATGCCAGGAAATGGAACCACGCCTATGGACATCATCCTTCAGTTTTTCTTTATTTTCTTTATTTGTACACATTATCACAACTTTGTATTCAGCTATGATGTAAATATGATATGTGAATCATTGAGATGTATTAACATGCATGTTAGTTTCCTTTGTATTTTATGGAACGTTGTAATGAGACAACTTTGGAGGCAACATGACACATGTAACCAAGTTGAAAGCTTCATAGCATTACAATAAAATTTCATTATGCTGGAAAATTATGTGTACATATAAACATATCCCGAAAGCTTGATAGGAATGCCACAAATCTTTCAAACATCATTTCACCCACATGCAGGACATCTAGAATCTAGGTCCACGTGACCGCTAGCGAGATTCACCCCGCTCATTGCGCTGCAGTAATAATGCCTAATGAGCAGTCAAATCATAGAGCCCCACCTTTCCCGCAGTATACTACTCCCTCCGTCTAGGTGAATTAGTCATTGTGCACTGCAACCAAGGCAGAGGGGAAAATGAGAGAATTTATTGTTTATTTGCTAATTAATAGCATTACATGCAATGAACTGACCACTACATGTCGAGTTTGGTAGTCTCAAGTCATTGAAAGCACACACGCCTCACATCTCTTATTGGTTGATTGCTTTATTCATGTCAAAAAATAATAAACGATGTGAGAGTTAATGCATCACGCCTAAGTGTTTTGAGATTATTTGGTTTTCGCAAGGTGACTTACACACCTAGATGGAGGGAGTAATAAAAGTTGCTCGGGTGAAACAACCATCATTTCACGCTTTGTTGAATGGCGGCTTCGGGCATTAATTATGCCATGGAGGTTCCTCTTGGTCAATGTGATATGTATAGAATTTCATGGATGGAGGGAGTAGTGCAGATGCCAAGTTCACTAGGCTGCCGTGTTTCACACTCCTCCATCATAAGAGTGGAGACAATAGCTTTCATGAAAAATAAGAAATGAACAGTACTACTGCAAAAGAGTAGTGACACTATCCCGCCCTGCTTCCTTGCTCGTCCTCAATATCCGAAATAATACTTTCATTCGCCGACATGTGGGACGTCGACCATCCTGGTCCACTTGCCATGACACCCGAATTAGAGTGCATCACACGGAACTGCAGGGGAGACTCAGCCCGGTCGTAGCACCGTAGTAATAATGAGAAATGAGCCGTCAAATCGCATGCCCAACTTTTCCCGCTGTAAGTTGCTCGGACGAAGGAACCATCATGACTTCATTGAATCCGCTTCTTCAAGAAAACTACTGTACCAGCAATACTGCTACCATACGCGAAGACTGCACGACATTGTAGCACGTCATACCACTCAGACCCACTAGGCCAAAAAAGCCCGCCTAACACGCGGGAAAGCCATGCCCTCATCATTTTGTTCTGGATTTGTATCGATGGATCGCACGAACAAGGCAAATAACAGAGTACTTCCTCCGTCTATGTACATAGGGCACCTAATGGAATTTAGATTTTCCAAGAATTGTAGTCACGTATACTTCCTCCGTCTAAGTGTATTAACTCTCACTTTGTTTCTTGTTTTTGACATAAAGAAAGAAATAGACCAATAAGAGATGTGAGGCGTGTATGCTTTTAATGATTTGAGACTACCAAACATGACATGTAGTGGTTAGTTTGTTGCATGCAATGGTTTTAATTAGCAAATAAACATTAAGTTCTCTTGCTTTCCTCTCCACCTTGGTCGCGATGCACAAGATGACTTATTCACCTACTTAGGCACGATGCATTAACTCTCACCTTGTTTATTGTTTTTAGACATGAATAAAGCAATCAACCAATAAGAGATGTGAGTCGAGTGTGCTTTCAATGACTTGAGACTAGCAAACACGACATGTATGGATGAAGGGAGTAGTACTCAACGCATGCGTGCGTGAGGAGTACTACATTAAACAAGAACATTTTACTTGTGTGTTCAAAAAAAGAAGAACGTTTTACATGCATTGGTTAATTATATCTTAATCATGGCACTTCAAAATTTAATGCACGGAATAAGAATGGTTGATGAGATTAGCAGAAAGAAAAGCGCCTTTTTAGCGGGGATTTGCATCATTCCATGAAGGTGCAAAACCAAGTGTCACTACTACACTAAAGCAAACAAGTTCAAAACGAGAAACATGACCCCACTCACGGCACGACACGCCTATCTCATTTGGTCCATTGGTCAAAGCGCTTCCTCTTCTTGGCATAACAATAGAAGTACAATATGTTTTTATAATGCTCTTGGCATGTCGCTAACATGTGGGAGCGAGTGTGAGTGAGTTAACCGACCTTAATAGACGGCAAAATCGCCAGCCCATGTCACTTTGAGAGAGACGAGGAGCGAGAAGCGATACGAGCTGGTGGATTACTAGAGCTAGGTGTCACACGGAGGCCAAGAAGTATGGTGATAGCATGAGATGGGCCATGTATGATGTAACCACACTGGGCTGTCATGTTTCGGACTCTTCCGGTCTAGTACTCCTACTAGGATTTGGAGAAGATTGGGTTGATTTTATATCGATGAATGTAAAATATTAAAAGAGTCCAGACGCTCCACCGCGAGGTTCCTTGCTCCTTCTCGATCGTCGGAAAGTGTTCTTCTTCGTTTTTCCGACACGTGGGACATCCAGCATCCAGGTCCACGTGTCATGCAAGAAAATGAAGGTAAGTAGTAAAAAGTATGAGAGACTCATCCAGGTACACTTTGAGCTCATTTCTGTATGAAGAGGCAGCTCACGTGATAATTTGGCAAGTGTGGTAGTTGTTCGGGAGCAACGCGTGAACGAATCGAAGTTCGACCATGACGCGGTGGCGCGTTATTTATAAATTAAGTTATCCTATTTGATGGCACGTACGCAACATTATTTTCTCAATGGAATGTGAATCGTGCACACACTGAATGATGGAGCATGTGATGGTAGCCATAGACATGGTCAGCCCTTTTTGGAGACTACACTACTTTGATGTGTCCCGTCAACCCGTAAATGAGGACAAGCTTTGCTTACTATGACCTCTCTCTCACTCACACGTGCGCGTGGTGGCTCGCAGGACAAGGAGAAGCGTTTGCTTGTTCGCTTTATTATAATGCGCTTATAAAGGCGGTGGATGTGCAACACTTAATTCGGTGTCAGATTGCCACAAGGATATATACTGTAGTACCCGCAAAAATAATAATTTATGCTATAGTAGTACCATCATCATTGTTCGACTTCCGAAAGAGGCGAAGAGCCAAGGACAAGCTCACCTACTCACAACATAACCGGCCCTGTTTGCATGAAATTGTGCTGCATGTCCACCGCCTGTTCATCTTTTGCCAACACATGGGACATCTAGCATCAAGGTGATCGTGTCATGCAATAAAATGGAGATAAGCAGTGCGTAAGTGAGTCATGCACTTCGATGGCACCAACGATGCAATTTTTTTCTCCTTGATGGCACGTGACGGAGCACGGGATGGTAGCCATGGACATGGTCGGCCCTTTTTGGAGAGAGTACTAAATAACTTTGATGTGTCCCGTCAACTCACAGAACGAGGAGAAGCTTGCTTACTATGCCCTCTCCCTCGCCCATGCTCGGACGGTGGCTCGCAGCACGAGGAGAAGCCTTTGCTTACAATAGTGGGCTATACAAGTAGTACCATCATCATTGTTCGACTTCCGGAAGAGGCGAAGAGCCAAGCGCAAGGTCACCTACTAACCTTTACTACAATACTACAGCCAAAGCTATGCAACCATTTTAGAGCATGGTTAATATAGGCGGCTCTTGAAACGACACATCATTTAGAGCAAGTATAATAAGCCTAGTCAGCTGGCTATAACACATGCCAGGTCGTTGAAATCCTAGCTGGAAGGGTGAGTTCTCCGGCATAAAAGATGTCTGGGTGGCCCGCTGAGCCCGGCAGTTACGAGCGAGGTAGCTCGCTGCTCCACCTACCTCGCCTAGCCCGACGGAGCCAGTTGCCGCCATAAGCCAGCGCGTGGTTCCGCATCTGGCCGCTCCAATCCATCTCGATGAAGAGTGCCGAGTTGCTCCACGCCGGCTTGTCGGGGAGCACGGCGGCAAGGGCATCGTAGCTGCCCTCGATGCTGCCGCGGCGTACATCGCCTCTAGTGCCTGCGACTGCGCCATACATCGTTGACGCGCGCGTAGCCGCGCCATGTAGGCAGATAAAGAAGCCACCGCGGATGTCGACGAGGTGACGCAGCTACGTGGATGTCGACGAGGTGACGGCCGGGATGTCCCTGCCCGCCGCCACCGTTGAGGAGAAGTAGAACATGGGAGGCCGCTGGCTACCTCGCCACATCCCTCCGACCGGAGGTATAACTTATTTTAGAACCGGCCTTGTTCTAATGGGCCAGCTCCCCACGTCACTGCAACCGTTTTTTCAACAAGTTAGGATTGCTCCCCACGTCGCTGCATACTGCATGTGGATATTCTTCTAGTATTACAAAGCTCCCCATGTAGCTAGCTCCGTCGGCTTGTCGAACACTCGAACACCACCTAATTTTTTACTATTAGATGGAAAAAGGTACTGGCTAACGAACCAATCTCTTGGTTGGAAAGGGAAATAAAGATGCTAGCCTGACCGGTCTCTTGGTTGAAAATGACAGAAAGTGGGGGGTGTTGGGTTGACAATGCAACCGAGAATGAGCACATCTAGATTTCTTGTGGTCACATAGGAAAGGTCACTGACGAGAACAAGAATAAACAAATCCAGACATGCTTTGCATGTTTGCCGCCGTCAATGTAAGCTGACCTCACGGTGTCTTGGTCTAAGAGAAGTTGTCTTTAGGCCTAATAAACCTGAACGGAGAGAGTAGGTAGAATGACCAACACAAGATGAAATAAGCTTATTCGTACGTTGACTTGCTATTTGCAGTTTGGAATGAGGCTCTCATGTGTGGAGGAGGAAACAAGCACTGCAGCCGCGCCGTCAATGCAAGGTAAAAGAGACCGAGTCATTGATGGCCTGGGCGACGAGTAGAGTCGTGCAAACAGCGGTGCATTATTTTAGTGGAACTGCACAAAAATATATTGGGGTTAGTCAGACAAATTTTCTACAGCCACACAGAAGTAATTGCTCTCATCGATTGCATAAAATTGCCTTTGTGCCATCATAGGAGATCCCAAGGTGGAAATCAACTAACCACCTTGATGAGGACATTACTAACAGAGTTACACCCACAACCCCAACTGATACATATACATGACCGATTACTAGAGCTCGCGCACAACAATTAAATTACCAGGTACTTTCGTTTCTTGGTAATGATTATAATGTTCATGAGAATATGATGCTGCCTAAATTGGATACATTTGTCTTGCTTACAAATGAAGGGCCTAGCTTGGACAAGAAGGATGAACATTGGAGCAAGATCAAGCATGGAGATGATGGCATGCGCAAGGGGAAAAAGAACGAAGTTACAAGTGATGATTTCAGGACTTTGAAGCCACCATAATGAGTGCGTGAAGCCTTGGACGAAATATACAAGATGCCACTTCATAAATTTCGTCCAGAGGCTATTATAGGTGCTGCGTCACCTTATTATTGGGCCATGCCCATGTAATTTTGAAATACTTGAGTATAGACTATTTTTAGAGTCCGTATATGTGGGGAAACAAGAGTTAGGGTTGATTTCGGACCCCTCCTCCAAGGGCCACAAAATTCCTCCTCTCTTCCTCCATACATACATCCCTTAGGGCATCGTTTAGACTTTGGTTTTTGTTTAGATTAAAGTTCGTCATAGCTGCAACTTCGCGTACTTCGTTTGTGTTCAATGACCAGACAAAGATGTCACAGAAGCCCACCTTGATCAATAAAGCTTTTCTCTTATATTCGCAATATCCAGATTGCAATCTTAGTTTCTTGCTTGTTCTTCGTTTGCTTGCAGGAAATAGACCCTCGTGGTCAGGTTGATCATGCTCCGGCGTGGTCAATAGCCTCTCGGAGTTGGTTTAGCAATTGCTAAGGCGTGACGTCCTCGCACGTTCGTAGTCGGATCGTCAAAGTCTACTCCACCAAAAACGATAGCCACCATCTCATCGAAAGACGAGACACGTTTGCCTCTATCAAGTGGTATCGGTTGCTCGGTGAGATTTTCCAGTTTTTCATAGTTCGACCGAGTCTGTTCTTCATACCTACAGTCCACGAAAAAGCCAATTTTTTTAGGGTTAGTTCGTCATATCCGAACCAATCTGAGCCATGGTATAATCTTTTCTGTGTTTGCTTAGTTGAATTTGCGGTTGCATCGTCGTGTCTAGTTGCTGGTCTTAGCGTCTAGTCCTTTAGAGTTTCGAGTTCTGTCACAGTTCGTCACGCCGCCGTCGCACCATATTCATTGCTGATGCCATATACCACCATCGTTGCCACATACCCACCATCGCTGCCATATACCACCACCGCTGCCATATACCATCACGACTGCCATATCCTACCACCATATATCCACCACCAATCCGAGTTCTTTTCGTATTAGGTTCATTTTCGAGATCCATCTAGTTTCAATTTCGTGTTTCCTTGCTTGAGTAGGTCTCGGAAAAAAAAGTCTGGAGACCCCAGCGCAGTTTTTAGGCCAAAATTTTGACAAGTGAAAATATTTTTTCCCTATCCTATTTTTAGGATTTTCTCAGTCTTTAGAGACATGTGCCATCATACTGTCTTTTACCGCACTTTTTGGTCGTCGCTGCCTGATTTCCGAAAAAAAACTAGTCAAAAAAATTTCGTGTCTATCGTCTTAGTTTGACTTGGGAAGAGTTTTGAGACACTCGCCATTATAGTGATTTTCGGCAAAAAAAGGGGAGCACAAAAAAAAGTGCACAAAAAAAAGAGGCGAAAAAAAATCAGAGTGTGCTTTCCCCTTGATTACGTGCAGCGCCGTGATTTTGTTAGTGTTCTAGGCTCACGTCTCTAGTACGGTCTAGCCTAGGACCAACACAGTACCGTCGTTGAGCGTTTCTTCAACTTTGCCGCTCTGAATTGATTATTGGTGACCCTTTTTGTTACCATATTATAAGCCTTCCCAGCTCCACATACAACTACGTTGTGCGTTTGACTCTCCCTGGTAATCGCTCTATCCAAGCTTTGAGGTGTTTTGACTACAACGATCGCCGATCACCACCTGCTGCTTGGTAAGAACTGGTAAGCATTTGAGATTTGCTTCACGGATTTGTGCCACCCCACCACCAGCACTTTCTAGTAGTCTGTAGGAGCATATTCGGTGTGTTTCTATTGCTGCTAACCAAGGCAGGATCACAAGCCGACGAGACTAACTGGGAGAACATGACAAACAAGGCATTACATGATAATTTTTAGCAAATGATGAATGAACAGGTGCAAGATGTGCTGAACAATTTTGAAGATGCCATGGATAGGATAGCTGGCTTTGAGAAGACGTTCGAAACAAAGCTCAATGCCAAATTCGCTGAAGTGCTTGTACGTCTTCCACAACCACCACCGCCTGCAGCTCTGCAATAACAACAACAGCAAAAACTACCTCCACATCGTGAAACAGCCCTCCGCCGAGCGAGCCGTGTCCCTCTTGAGCCTGGCCAAACTGTTGGTGCTGCTGTTGATACTTTTGTGGCTCCTGCTGCTGCTGAGGAGGAGGACAATTATGTGGGAGATTACGAGGATGAGGTTGATCAAAATCTGAACTACGTGCAACCAACAACAGTAGCACCACTAGGTCGTCCACATGCATATAATCGCAATGGTAGGGCTGCACCACACCCTCAGGTACGAGATCATGACCATCTCCCTAAACTAAAATCGAATATTCCACTATTTGAGGGTAGATATGTTCCTGATATATATCTTACTTGGGAGTTAGAAACCGAACAACGTTTTACATGTTTAGAATATCCCGAGGAGAGACGTGTTGCTGCTGCTCTTTGTGCTTTCACTAGTTTTGCTTGTGTGTGGTGGTCTGAATATTGTAGATTATATCCGAATAATATTCCAACTACTTGGGCTGCTTTGAAAACTGCTATGCATACTCGTTGGTTTCCACCATATTATCAACGTGAATTACTTCAAAAATTGCAGCGTTTAAGACAAGGAAAGAATTATGTAGAGGAATATTATCAGGAATTACAATCTGGCCTGATTTGATGTGGTATTGTTGAGGATAATGAAGCTATGCTTGCACCTTTTATGGGTGGCTTAAATAGAGAGATTTATACAATTCTAGAGTATAAGGAGTATAATAATATCACTCGTTTATTCCATCTTGCTTGCAAAGATGAACGTGAAGTGCAGGATCGACAGGCCTTGACGCAAACTAATTTTTCAGCAGGTCGACCTTCATCATGGACACCTCGTGCATCCTCTACTTCGACACGTCGGGCTGCACCACCGCCTACTTCAGCCGTCACTTCTAGTCGTGATAAAAGCAAACATGCACCACCACCATCAACCAGGAGTAACCCCTTGGGTCCTGCAGAGAGCTCTTCTTTATCTATGGCATCCAGATGGACAACACATGATGTTGTATGTCGTCGTTGCACTGGTCGTGGTCACTATGCGAGCAAATGCCCATCTCAGCGTGTCATGATTGCTAGTGAGGATGGTGGTTATGAGTCCGCTAGTGACTATGATGAGGAGAATTTGGCTCTAATTACACGTGAAGAACACGGTGGAGATGATTTTGAAAATGACACGCAATACAAGGCTCCTGAAGACGCTGACAGGTATGAATGTTTAGTTGCTCCACGTGTTTCGAGTGTGCAGGTCACACAAGTGGAGCAAAATCAGAGGCATAATTTGTTCCATACAAAGGGAGTTGTGAAGGAACGTTCTGTTCGCGTCATCATACATGGAGGGAGCTGCAACTTGGCTAGCATGGAGATGGTGGAGAAGCTATCTCTCACTACAAGACCACATCCACATCCTTACTACATCCAATGGTTCAACAACAGCGGCAAGGTTAAGGTAACACGTACTGTTCGTGTGCATTTTAGTATCTCTACACATGCTGATTATGTTGATTGTGATGTGGTACCCATGCAAGCATGTTCCTTATTACTCCCTCCGTTCCCAAATATAAGTCTTTCTACAGATTCCACCAAATGACTACATACAAAGCAAAATGAATGAATCCACACTCTAAAATATGTCTACATGCATCCGTATGTTGTATTCCATTTGGAATGTCTAAAAAGACTTACATTTAGGAACGAAGGGAGTACTTGGTAGACCATGTCAATTTGATAAAAAACTATACACCATGGTAGAAACACAGTATTCTCTTGTTCATAAGGATAAACATATTACTTTGCTTCCTATGTCACCTGATTCCATTTTGAAAGATGATATTAATAGAGCTAATAAAGCCAAACATGAGCAAAATAAGAGTGAAAATCAGATTGTGGTAAAATAATTTGAGCAACAAATGAAGCCTAATAACACACAATCATCTCATGTTGCATCTGAAATTAAATTAAAAAGTGGATGTTTACTTGCCACCAAATCTGATATTGATGATCTAGATTTCAGAAAATCTGTTTGCTATGCTTTTGTGTGCAAAGAGGCATTATTTTCATTCGAGGACGTGCCTTCCTCTTTGCCTCCTGCTGTCACTAACATTTTGCAGGAGTTCGCGGACATCTTTCCACAAGACGTGCCACCAGGATTACCACCTATTCGACGGATTGAGCATCTTATTGACTTAATTCATGGTGCATCGCTACCCAACCGGGCACCATACCCTACCAATCCAGAGGAGACGAAGGAGATTATGCATCAAGTACATGAGCTACTCGGCAAAGGTTATATATATGAATCCCTTAGTCCTTGTGCTGTTCCTATTAATCTAGTGCCAAAAAAGGATGGTACATCGCGTATGTGTGTTGATTGTAGAGGAATTAATAATATTACTATTCGTTATCGTCATCCTATTCCTAGGCTAGTTGATATGCTTGATGAATTGAGTGGCTCTACAATATTCTCCAAAGTTGATTTGCGTAGTGGATACCATTGAATTCGTATGAAATTGGGAGATGAATGGAACACAACATTTAAAACTAAGTTTGGATTATATGAGTGGTTAGTCATGCCTTTTGGGTTAACTAATGCACCTAGTACTTTCATGAGATTAATGAATGAAGTTTTACGTGCTTTCATTGGACGATTTGTGGTAGTTTACTTTGATGATATATTGATTTATAGCAGATCTTTGGAGGAACATTGGAACATTTACGTGCTGTTTTTATTGCTCTATGTGAGCACGTTTGTTTGGTAACCTTGGAAAGTGCACCTTTTGCACCGACCGAGTATCTTTTCTCGGCTATGTTTTTACTCCACGGGGAAGGTTGATAAAGCCAAGATTGAAGCTATTGAGAGTTGGCCGCAGCCCAAAACAGTCACACACGTGAGGAGTTTCCTTGGCCTCGCCGGATTCTATAGGCGTTTTGTGAGAGATTTCAGCACCATTGTTGCACCTCTCAATGAGTTTACAAAGAAGGATGTGCCTTTTGTTTGGGGTACTGCACAGGAAGAAGCATTCACGGTATTGAAAGATAAGTCGACACATGCTCCTTTACTCCAACTTCCTGATTTTAATAAGACTTTTGAGCTTGAATGATGTAGGGTCAACCCGATTCTAGGCCGATCTTTCACGAAAAGGAGGGACCCCGCGAGGAACACGATGAACACGGGGACGAACAAGGAGAAATCACAAGGGAAAACACTCGAGAACAAGTCCAATCACACATCCACTAGACAATCAAACACACAAGATCTCAAGGTACATGAACAATAAAGGGAAAGATACATGGGTAGAGTTCATCCCAAATCCAAAGGAGATGGGGGCTTGAATCCTAGAAGGATCTTCTTCGTGAGGAGGTCTTGAATCCGTCATGGATCTTCTCCGTGGAGGGGCCACAGTCCCTCCTAGGAGTAGAACCACTAAGATGAGCAAAGCTCTAGTCTAAAATGAGCTATCACATTTGCTAACCCTAGAAATGACGTGGGGGAGGAGTATATATAGTCTTAGCCATGAAGGGGTAAGTGGCAGAGGATACATGGGCCTCTGGCCCGACTCTGCGCGCAGGCAGGCGCCGAATGTCCGGGCTGGGGGCCGGATGTCCAGCTGTTCGTGGGAGGCCGGATGTCTGGGGCACGGGCCGGATGTCCGGCCTGGCGGTGGCCATTCTTTGGGTGCCTTCTGTTGCCCTTGCCGGATTTCCGGGGTGATGCCGGATGTCCGGCCTCTGCTGAAGCGCCGGATGTCCGGGCTGGTCGCCGGATGTCCGGGTGCTGATGCGCCAGCAGCTCCGTCTTCTTCCGTCGTCGCTTCCAAGCTTCCCACACGGATGGTGTAGGTGTTCCTCGGCGCTTTCACTCCTCCTCGTCGTCCGTGAAGCTCCGGCAATACCTATGCATGCACACGAGTGGAGTGTCAAGTAGTATACCATCCTCGAAGGGGTCAAGTGAACACGTGTAAAGGAGATGATTCACCTTTATGTATGAGAAGTAGAGGTCGCATGTATCACTTGCCAAACGGACTCTTGACATGGTGATGTCCTTAGGATGCTCCGCATCATTCCCTCCCCCTTGGAAAAGATCCGACCTCGGATCGAAAGCCAAATCACCATGGGAAAGAGATGTCATCGCTATATCGAAGCGTTCGATCACCAAGCACTCATCATCTTGAAGCTCGAAATGGGTACTCTCCAATGTCGCACCATCTAGTGATTCCTTCAAAAGGACCAAAGACAACAAACACTTGGAAAAACAAATGTGGTTAGCAGTAGTGTAAAACCAAGCATTCAAGAGGTGATTCACCCAACTAGTGTGGTCATCAAGCATAGCATGTGGTGTGACAAAGGATTGTGACATGGCATGTAAGCATATGAATTGAGCACAATCAAGGTCATCATGGAAACAAGCATGTAAATGTGAGGTAGAGATGCACATATGTGTGACAAGAGAGTAAGCATGTACCTCAAAGTCGTAGCAAGCATGCATAAAGCGCTCAATGAAAGGTCTATGGTAGGCATAGGAATCATTCACAACACCAAATAATATGAAGTGTCTAAACACATGAGTCAAGTGCAAGACAATCCAAGCATAACGTGAATAGGGTGTAGTGAAAGTCGTGTGGCACTCAACACTATAGAAAGAGCAATTTTTCAACATGTGTGAGGCAATCAAGTGAAGCATGTGACAAGCAATGGGACATGGCATATGTGAAGAGATGACATTGTTGCAACCAAGCACATGATAGGGACAAGTAATACACAGGTCGGATGCAACACACAAGGCATATATATCATGAAGCATGGCCATGTGGCAATGGCAAGTTGAAGCAAGATCACCAACATGTGCGCAATCAAGTGGTCTAAGATGACCAAGAAGTCTCATGGTGCAAGCAACACATGTAGTATGATACACAATATTCATGCTCATGGTTTTGTGGTTCTCGAAAGAGAAGGATATCACCTTGAAAGCGGGTCCTTGTGCGTCCTTCACAATGCCGAAGCACAAGCAAGTGCGATGTAGAATCGTCGTGGTAGAAGGGGGTTCGCTCTCAAGAGCTTGAATGGTCAACTCAGGTGAAATGGAAGTCGACATGATGTCCAAGTATCCTACACATGCACACAATAAAACAAAGAACGTATGCGCATGGTAGATAAACACATCATCCATCATGATGGTTCTCCTCTCTTGCACATAACCATTAGAAGCAAAAGTGCATGAATAAGATGATGCAACAATGGCTATATTCATGACACTAGGCATATGGTGCAAAGAGGTAAGACAAGCATGCTTCACAAGAAATATGTTAAAATCTCCAAATAAATGCAACAATGCTATGGGGGCAATCTCATTGGCAAGACTAAAATCATGGTTGCGCTCAATGCATGGACAATCATACAACATGAGAGAGGCAACATGTGGAGATATATGACAACAAGCAATATCAATCATGTGCAAAGCATGGCAATGGTTGACATCAACCGCATGAAAGGAGCAAGGATGAATCATCGGTGATGCAACATAAGCAAGCATATCAATCATGTTGTGCAAACTAGTGGAGCGAAGATGCAACACACTAGATGAGTTCATAGCATTCATGTCATGTGAGCCAATAGTAGGCATAAGCAATGCACACGACATATCACAAGCACGAGCACATAGCATGAACAAGGTATCATCATAGGCATTTGGCACAAAGCAAACATGGCAATAACAAGCAATATCTCCGCCAAGCTTGCAAATACACGTACAAGTATGAGAATCAATCATCATGTGTAATGCGAAGCATGGGTCACAAATGCATGGCAAAGGCATATAAATGAGCATATCATGCAAAGTGAACATGGCAAGAGGGGCATAAGAGATATATTGGACAATAACCCATAACCATGTGAGGTCCATGTAGAAGAGATGCGCGAAGTCTTTGTGCGAAGGGAGCGGTTGGAAGGATAATCCACAGACTCCCAAGTCGTCGTTGCTCTCTAGAGCTCGTTTCGTCAACTCATGCTCTTGCGAGGTTGACGAGGAAGTATGGGGACCTACACAAAAGACACACAAACCAAAGAAATTGTGCGCATGGTAAATGTACACATCATCCATCATGATGTGTATGTGCACGTTTGAGTTAGGACAAGATAAGCATCGCTCGAATAAATTTGAGGCACGATAGAGAAATATGTCATCCATCATGAAAGAATAGTTGTCATGTATAGCATGATGGGGACACAAATTAGAGCAAGTATGTGGCACAACAATAGTATTGGCATTCATGGGGAGCATATTGTGCACACAAGTATGGGAATCATGCAATGGATGGGATGGATCAAAATCTCGTAAAATATATGAGGAAACTATGGGGGTCTCCTCATGAGCACTAGTAGAAGCATAATATGGAGAAGTGGAACAATATCCAAAACAATGCATACGCGAAGCTAGGTAATCATGGCATGGCATATGATGGATAGGATACAAAGGAAGCGTGTCAATATCATCACAAGAAAAACAAATGCCAAGAACCATGGGCTTGTCATCTATGCCATATGTGCAAATTGGGTTTATCTTAATGTCATATGCATAGTTACTACGAAGAGATTGCAAATATGACATGTTTTTGATCTCATACATAGCATATGACAATTCAAGCGGATTGTCAAACATGATGTGACCGAGAGAATTATCACAAGAAATCCTATGCAACATGGCATCACAACTAATAGACTCCACATGGCAATCATCAAACTCATCATAAATGGGTAAATCATTGCATGGGGAAATCATACTAGCATGAAGCATGGAAATAGGTGGATCAACATCATGCAAGCAATCAATGTCGACATAGTCCACTAGTGGGACGAGATCATCACCTTCACCTTTGTTACCTTTCTCATTCCACTCATGTGGTGTAGGTGAGGTGGGAAAGACCAAATGGTGGTCATCATGTTTATTTTGATGGAACCATGTGGGAGGTGCATCATATTCCACCATGGCCCTCATCTTATCCAAAGGAAGGACGAAGTCGTCGAGGATTGGCGCGTCATCATATATGGGACCTAGCACCAAATGAGAAGACACCATAGAGGTAGAAGTCAAGTCATAAGTGTTGAAAGTGTCTCACATGACCTATCAACTATCTCACTCTCTCTATGTGGTGTCTCACTCACTCCCTCAAAATAGGTGCACTCAAACTCACATATGGTGGAGTCACTCATCTCACTCAAGTGGTGGGTGTTGTGGCTCTCCTCACATGGAAATTGGGACAGCTCGTCATATATAGGGGTAGTGGGGAAGTCACTCTCACTCTCAATATGGTGGTAAAAGTCACTCAAGTCATCATACGACGCCTTGGTTGAAGGGAAAATCCCATGCTCAACCATCTCGTCATCGTCACCGTGGATGAAGGCCAAAGATGGCACATCATCACTCTCGCCTCCAAAGATGGAAGCATCATCCTTGCTCGTCACCATGTCGTTCGCCTCCAAAGCTTGGTCCTTGAATGGCTCCATAGTTGTAGTCGTCGCCGCATCGTCTTGAAAAAGAGTCGAAGTGGACTCAGCATCATCAATGCCACAAAGAGGGATGGCGGTGAAGTCGAACTTGGGAGCGTTGTCTCGGAGCTCCATTGGCTTGGACATCATGTTGGTACTACGCTCAAGCTCGCCGTCTTGGAGCTTGATCTTCGAGAAGTGTGCTTGCGGTGGAGAATCCTTGGCCTTCATGAGTTCTTGTTCTGCCTTGAGAGCACCAATGTAGTTGTCGTTGAGGGACTTGTAGTTCTCGAGGAAGATAGTCTTGTAGATTTCGTTGTGCAATTCCATCATGAAGTGGAGCTTCATCTAAATGGGGTCGTCCACGCCGGCTCGTCGCAAGTCCATCTTCATCTCGTTGAAGTACTTGTCGATGGACTTGGATTCTTGTATGGTGTTCTCCAATTAGCGTAGAAGATGTTCCGTGTAAGTGGGAGGCACGGACTCTCGCCGCATAGCTCTCTTCATCTTGGGCCAATTCACGTTGAAGCTCGTCGAAGGTGTGTGAAGCCACCATGTTGACGCGTTATCGTGGAAGTTTCTTGTGGCGCACTTCACTTTATCTTCGTAGGGAACTTGATGTAGCTTGAGGTATTCGTCCATCTTTCGCTCCCACTCGAGATACTCCTCGGGGTCTTGAGTCCCATATAAAGGAATCTCATAGTTGTTGTCGAGGTCGTAGTAGCTCGTGGAAGTCGCAGACTTGAGCTTGGGAAGCTTCTCTTGAGCATAATCTTGAGGTGCTTGTGGGCGAAGATGCCGCATATCCAAAGGCGAAGATGCCTTGAAGTCGCTTAGCGAAGATGCCAAGGTACATGGTGAAGTCATTGAGCGATTGTTGGAGTTGAGCTCTTGACCTTCACGTTCTTGTCGTTGATGATGTCGATGCCGATGAGATCTTGCCGGAGATGGTAGCTCGGAAGGATGAGCACTTGAGCGTCTTCTCAAAGATGAGGGAGACCTCTTGCGGTTCTTGATGAGGGCTTTGATCTCCTTCATTTGAGCATCCATGTTGGCGCACAATTGGTTCATCATGGCATCGAACTTGTCATTCTTGTTGTAGACCAAAGTAGATGAAATGCTTTGCCTATCCATCACAAGACTCGAGCAAAGGTGAGTAGGAGATGAGATAAACAATACCAAGTTACCTTTTCCCAACGTTGAGGATGTATCTCGTTTCACTCAATGTGAAATGAAAGAATAGTGGAATTGGTACCAGAGTTGTTCACTCACACCTGTCAAGTAAAGCTTATCGAGTGGCTTGGTTAGGATAAGTGGCACAAAAAAATGATGCAAGATGTTAGCAAGAGTCAATAAAGTTGAAAGAGATTCACAAATTCACAAGTGAAACAAGTAGTCCAATAGCAATATGGATGGCACACAGAAACACACACACGGATAGATAGATGGGGTTGTGCAACCAAGGAATGAGCACAAAATGTGGAGTCCACGGAAAACGCTCATGTTGCACAACTCAAGAGAGATGCTAGCACGATTGCTGGATTGGCGGATATGACACTTGTGCACAACCTATAAGATGCAAAATGTATGGACTTTCTATCCCAATTATGCTATGTGTATGATGCTCCGGTGCTTTAGCACAACATGATCCAAGATGATCAAGTATGATATGATATTTTGTGATGCTATGGCTCTTGCTTACAAGCTTCTTTGTGGCTCTTTTACTTAGAAGCTTATTCTTTTTTATGGCCACAATGCGAAATGCACAAACCAAGATAGCAATTGTGTATATGCGGGAACAATCTTGTGACACAAGGGATGATATGATGATACCAATATGATATGCTATGTATGCAATGAAAACGCGGATCGATGATCACTAATGTGCACAAGTAACGTTGCCGATAATACTCAAAGGCTAGTCTCGATAGGCAAGTGACGCAAAATGGGCTAGGGGTTAACAATGCAATTGCAAGGGAATATACAATGATGTCATCAAAGTTACCGTCCGATGATGATGATGAGATGCAGTGCTCTTGATGTAGACCCATTCCAAACCAAAGAAACTGTGCGCATGGTAAATGTACACATCATCCATCATGATGTGTATGTGCACGTATGAGTTAGGACAAGATAAGCATCGCTCAAATAAATTTGAGGCACGATAGAGAAATATGTCATCCATCATGAAAGAATAGTTGTCATGTATAGCATGATGGGGACACAAATTAGAGCAAGTATGTGGCGCAACAATAGCATTGGCATTCATGGGGAGCATATTGTGCACACAAGTATGGGAATCATGCAATGGATGGGATGGATCAAAATCTCGTAAAATATATGAGGAAACTATGGGGGTCTCCTCATGAGCACTAGTAGAAGCATAATATGGAGAAGTGGAACAATATCCAAAACAATGCATATCAGAAGCTAGGTAATCATGGCATGGCATATGATGGATAGGATGCAAAGGAAGCATGTCAATATCATCACAAGAAAAACAAATGCCAAGAACCATGGGCTTGTCATCTATGCCATATGTGCAAATTGGGTTTATCTTAATGTCATATGCATAGTTACTACGAAGAGATTGCAAATATGACATATTTTTGATCTCATACATAGCATACAATTGAAGCGGATTGTCAAACATGATGTGACCGAGAGAATTATCACAAGAAATCCTATGCAACATGGCATCACAACTAATAGACTCCACATGGCAATCTTCAACCTCATCATAAATGGGTAAATCATCGCATGGGGAAATCATACTAGCATGAAGCATGGAAATAGGTGGATCAACATCATGCAAGCAATCAATGTTGACATAGTCCACTAGTGGGACGAGATCATCACCTTCACCTTTGTTACCTTTCTCATTCCACTCATGTGGTGTAGGTGAGGTGGGAAAGACCAAATGGTGGTCATCATGTTCATCTTGATGGAACTATGTGGGAGGTGCATCATATTCCACCATGGCCCTCATCTTGTCCAAAGGAAGGACGAAGTCGTCGAGGATTGGCGCGTCATCATATATGGGGCCTAGCACCAAATGAGAAGACACCATAGAGGTAGAAGTCAAGTCGTTAGTGTTGAAAGTTTCCTCACATGACCTATCAACTATCTCACTCTCTCTATGTGGTGGCTCACTCACTCCCTAAAAATAGGTGCACTCAAACTCACATATGGTGGAGTCACTCATCTCACTCAAGTGGTGGGTGTTGTGGCTCTCCTCACATGGAAATTGGGGCAGCTCGTCATATATAGGGCTAGTGGGGAAGTCACTCTCACTCTCAATATGGTGGCAAAAGTCACTCAAGTCATCATACGACGCCTTGGTCGAAGGGAAAATCCCATGCTCAACCATCTCGTCATCGTCACCGTGGATGAAGGCCGAAGATGGCACATCATCACTCTCGCCTCCAAAGATGGAAGCATCATCCTTGCTTGTCACCATGTCGTTTGCCTCCAAAGCTTGGTCCTCGAATGGCTCCGTAGTTGTAGTCGTCGCCGCACCGTCTTGAAAAAGAGTCGAAGTGGACTCGGCATCATCAATGCCACAAAGAGGGATGGCGGTGAAGTCGAACTTGGGAGCGTCGTCTCGGAGCTCCATTGGCTTGGACATCATGTTGGTACTACGCTCAAGCTCGCCGTCTTGGAGCTTGATCTTCGAGAAGTGTGCTTGCGGTGGAGAATCCTTGGCCTTCATGAGTTCTTGTTCTGCCTTGAGAGCACCAATGTAGTTGTCGTCGAGGGACTTGTAGTTCTCAAGGAAGATAGTCTTGTAGATTTCATTGTGCAATCCCATCATGAAGTGGAGCTTCATCTAAATGGGGTCGTCCACGCCGGCTCGTCGCAAGTCCATCTTCATCTCGTTGAAGTACTTGTCGATGGACTTGGATTCTTGTATGGTGTTCTCCAATTAGCGTAGAAGATGTTCAGTGTAAGTGGGAGGCACGGACTCTCGCCGCATAGCTCGCTTCATCTTGGGCCAATTCACGTTGAAGCTCGTCGAAGGTGTGTGAAGCCACCATGTTGACGCGTTATCGTGGAAGTTTCTTGTGGCGCACTTCACTTTATCTTTGTAGGGAACTTGATGTAGCATGAGGTAGTCGTCCATCTTGCGCTCCCACTCGAGATACTCCTCGGGGTCTTGAGTCCCATATAAAGGAATCTCGTGGTTGTTGTCGAGGTCGTAGTAGCTCGTGGAAGTCGCAGACTTGAGCTTGGGAAGCTTCTCTTCAGCATAATCTTGAGGTGCTTGTGGGCGAAGATGCCGCATATCCAAAGGCGAAGATGCCTTGAAGTCCCTTAGCGAAGATGCCAAGGTACATGGTGAAGTCATTGAGCGATTGTTGGAGTTGAGCTCTTGACCTTCACGTTCTTGTCGTTGATGATGTCGATGCCGATGAGATCTTGCCGGAGATGGTAGCTTGGAAGGATGAGCACTAGAGCGTCTTCTCAAAGATGAGGGAGACCTCTTGCGGTTCTTGATGAGGGCTTTGATCTCCTTCATTTGAGCATCCATGTTGGCGCACAAGTGGTTCATCATGGCATCGAACTTGTCGTTGTTGTTGTAGACCGAAGTAGATGAAATGCTTTGCCTATCCATCACAAGACTCAAGCAAAGGTGAGTAGGAGATGAGATAAACAATACCAAGTTACCTTTTCCCAACGTTGAGGATGTATCCCGTTTCACTTAATGTGAAATGAAAGAATAGTGGAATTGGTACCAGAGTTGTTCACTCACACCTGTCAAGTAAAGCTTATCGAGTGGCTTGGTTAGGATAAGTGGCACAAAAAATTGATGCAAAATGTTAGCAAGAGTCAATAAAGTTGAAAGAGATTCACAAATTCACAAGTGAAACAAGTAGACCAATAGCAATATGGATGGCACACAGAAACACACACACGGATAGATAGATGGGGTCGTGCAACCAAGGAATGAGCACAAAATGTGGAGTCCACGGAAAACGCTCGTGTTGCACAACTCAAGAGAGACGCTAGCACGATTGCTGGATAGGAGGATATGACACTTGTGCACAACCTATAAGATGCAAAATGTATGGACTTTCTATCCCAATTATGCTATGTGTATGATGCTCCGGTGCTTTAGCACAACATGATCCAAGATGATCAAGTATGATATGATATTTTGTGATGCTATGGCTCTTGCTTACAAGCTTCTTTGTGGCTCTTTTACTTAGAAGCTTATTCTTTTTTATGGCCACAATGCGAAATGCACAAACCAAGATAGCAATTGTGTATATGCGGGAACAATCTTGTGACACAAGGGATGATATGATGATACCAATATGATATGGTATGTATGCAATGAAAACGCGGATCGATGATCACTAATGTGCACAAGTAACGTTGCCGATAATACTCAAAGGCTAGTCTCGATAGGCAAGTGACGCAAAATGGGCTAGGGGTTAACAATGCAATTGCAAGGGAATATACAATGATGTCATCGAAGTTACCGTCCGATGATGATGATGAGATGCAGTGCTCTTGATGTAGACCCGTTCCTAATTAGCCGAAACACCTTAGGAAACGAAAAAACCACAACTCAAAATCTCAAGGACAAATGTCAAATGGTGGTAGCTGACAAGTGGTGGTGGTTGCGGAATTGTTGGTGGAAACCTGTTCAAAATGGGTTATGGTGGTGGAAGTGTATGATGGGCTATACACAGTGTCGGAGTTGAAGGCACGGTCCCTAAGTAGCCGAAACACCTTAGGAGACACGAGCCACAACTCAAACAAGCTCAACAAAATTGGGTTAGGTTGGGTTGGCGGAAATGTATAGTGGGCAATGGGTATGCGGAAGTGGTGGTGGTGGTTGATGAAGAAGCAATTGTCCCTAAGTAGCCTAAACACCTTAGGAGACTCAAATCACTACTCAAGCAACCACAAATGATATGGGGATCAAAATGGGTTAGGTTGCGGAAGGCAATGGTGGCTATGCGGATGATATGGTGGAAGGCCTAGGCAAACTTGCCAAATTTGACAACATTTTATGGAGTCAAATGATGATGGTAGTATTTTTTTGTTATGGGGGATGCCAAGAGCTTCAAAACGATCTCAAGAACGTCGAAATCAGAGTTCGTATGAATTAGTTATGAACAAAACGGTGAAACGACAAAGTCTGAAACTACAGGGGCCGGACATCCGGGGGCTGTGTACAGAAGCGTGCGGGATTTTGCCCTCCAGGAGCCGGATGTCCGGCCGGGGGCCCGGATGTCCGGCCCGATGGCCCGGATGTCCGGCCTATGGCCCGGATGTTCGGCCCGACGATTCTAGATCGGGATTGGGACTTCCAAACTCGTTTGGGGGCGGAATTTGATGATTTTGGGGGAAAAATTTGAGAGATTTTGTGGATGAAAAGTGGGGAAACTTGGGGAAATGCTAGATCCACTCGAAACAAAGCGGATCCATGGATCAAAATCAACAAAATCTCATTAAACCAACAGATCACAAAAAAAAAATTGGGGCTATTTTTGGTGGGGATTTTCGAAATTTTGGACGAAATCACACAAAACAAGGGTAGAAAACGGTGGAGGGGGCTCCAAATTCATGAGAAACCTTGCTCTTGATACCATATGATGCGGGGTCAACCCGATTCTAGGCTGATCTTTAACAAAAAGGAGGGATCCCGCGAGGAACATGATGAACACGGGGACGAACAAGGAGAAATCACAAGGGAAAACACTCAAGAACAAGTCCAATCACACATTCACTAGACAATCAAACACACAAGATCTCAAGGTACATGAACAACAAAGGCAAAGATACACGAGTAGAGTTCATCCCAAATCCAAAGGAGATGGGGGCTTGAATCCTAGAAGGATCTTCTCCGTGAGGAGGTCTTTCCGTTGTGTATCTTCTCCGTAGAGGGGCCGCAGTCACTCCTAGGAGTAGAACCACTAAGATGAGCAAAGCTCTAGTCTAAAATGAGCTATCGCATTTGCTAACCCTATAAATGAGGTGGGGGAGGAGTATATATAGTCTTAGCCATGAAGGGGTAAGTGGGAGAGGATACATGGGCCTCTGGCCCGACTCTGCGCGCAGGCAGGCGCCGAATGTCCGGGCTGGGGGCCGGATGTCCGGCCGTTCTTGGGAGGCCGGATGTCTGGCCTGGCAGTGGTCATTCTTCGTGTGCCTTCTGTTGCCCTTGCCGGATTTCCGGGGTGATGGCGGATGTCCGGCCTCTGCTGAAGCGCCGGATGTCCGGGCTGGTCGCCGGATGTCCGGGTGGCGATGCTCCAGCAGCTCCATCTTCTTCCGTCCTCGCTTCCAAGCTTCCCTCGCAGATGGTGTAGGTGTTCCTCGGCGCTTGCACTCGTCCTCGTTGTCCATGAAGCTCCGATAATACCTATGCATGCACACGAGTGGAGTGTCAAGTAGTATACCATCCTCGAAGGGGTCAAGTGAACAAGTGTAAGGAGATGATTCACCTTTATGTATGAGAAGTAGAGGTCGCACGTGTCACTTGCCAAACGGACTCTTGACATGGTGATGTCCTTAGGATGCTCCGCATCATTGAATGTGATGCTAGTGGAATTGGGTTAGGAGGTGTGTTATTACGAGATGGTAAACCTGTTGCATACTTTTCTGAAAAATTGAGTGGGCCTAGTCTGAATTATTCTACTTATGATAAGGAATTATATGCTCTTATTCGGACTTTGGAAACCTGGCAACATTATTTATGGCCCAAAGAATTTGTTATACATTCTGATCATGAATCTTTGAAGCACATTAAAAGTCAAGCAAAACTGAACCGTAGACATGCTAAATGGGTTGAATTCATAGAGACTTTTCCTTATGTTATTAAACACAAGAAGGTAAAATAAAATGTTATTGCTGATGCTTTGTCTCGTTGTTATACTATGCTTTCACAACTTGACTTTAAAATATTTGGTTTGGAGACCATCAAAGATCAATATGTGCATGATGCTGAATTTAAAGATGTATTGCAGAATTGTAAAGAAGGGAGAACATGGAACAAGTTCGTCGTTAATGATGGATTTGTGGTTGGTGGTAACCAACTATGCATTCTAGCTAGCTCTGTTCATCTTTTGTTGTTGCAGGAGGCGCATGGAGGAGGATTAATGGGACACTTTGGCATGAAGAAGACGGAGGACATACTTGCCACACATTTCTTTTCGCGAAAGATGAGACGGGATGTTGAGCGTTTTGTTGCTTGCTGCACTACATGTCAAAAAGCTAAATCACAATTCAACCCTCATGGTTTATATATGCCTTTGCCTGTCCCTAGTGTTCCTCGGGAAGATATATCTATGGACTTTGTTTTGGGTTTACCTCGAACAAAGAAGGGGAGGGATAGCATATTTGTTGTCATGGATAGGTTCTCAAAAATGGCAGACTTTATACCATGTCATAAAAGCGACGATGCCGCTAATGTTGCTGATTTGTTCTTTCGTGAAATTATTCGCTTGCATGGTGTGCCAAATACTATTGTTTCAGATCATGATACTAAATTTCTTAGCCACTTTTGGAGATGTTTATGGGCTAAGTTGGGGACTAAACTGCTTTTTAGTACTACTTGTCTCCCTCAAACTGATGGACAAACTGAAGTAGTCAATGGAACTTTGTCTACTATGCTTAGGGCTGTTTTGAAGAATAACAAGAAAATGTGGGAAGAATGCTTGCCCCATATTGAATTTGCTTATGTTGCATTCTACTACTAAGATGTGCCCTTTAGAAATTGTATATGGTTTCCTACCTCGTGCACCTATTGATTTGTTGCCTCTTCCATCTTCGGAGAAGGTTAATTTTGATGCTAAACAACATGCTGAATTGATCTTAAAAATGCATGAGTTAACTAAGGAAAATATTGAGCGCATGAATGCTAAATATAAACTTTTTGGAGATAAGGGTAGAAAACGTGTTGTCTTTGCACCTGGAGATCTTGTTTGGTTACATTTGCATAAGGATAGGTTTCCTAATTTGCGCAAGTCAAAGGTAATGCCACGTGTTGATGTTCATTTTAAGGTGTTAGAGAAAATAAATGATAATGCATATAAACTTGAGCTGCCTGCAGATTTTGGGGTTAGTCCCACATTTAACATTGCAGATTTGAAGCCTTACTTGGGTGAGGAAGATAAGCTTCTGTCGAGGACAACTTCAATTCAAAAAGGGGAGGATGATGAGGACATCACTAACAGAGTTACACCCAAGCCCCAACTGATACATATACAAGACCAATTACTAGAGCTCGCCCACGCCAATTAAATTACCATGTACTTTCTTTTCTTGGTAATGATTCTAATGCTCATGAGAATATGATGCTGCCTAAATTGGATACATTTGTCTTGCTTAAAAATGAAGGGCTTAGCTTGGACAAGAAGGATGAACATTGGAGCAAGATCAAGCATGGAGATGATGGCATGCGCATGGGGGAAAAGAACGGAGTTACAAGTGATGATTTCAGGACTTTGAAGCCACCATAATGAGTGCGTGCAGCCTTGGACAAAATATACAAGATGCCACTTCATAAATTTCGTCCAGAGGCTATTATATGTGCTGCGTCACCTTATTATTGGGCCAGGCCCATGTAATTTCGAAATACTTGAGTATAGACTGTTTTTAGAGTCCGTATGTGTGGGGAAACAAGACTTAGGGTTGATTTCGGACCCCTCCTCGAAGGGCCACGAAATTCCTCTCCTCTTCCTCCATATATACAGCCCTTAGGGCGTCGTTTAGACTTTGGGTTTTGTTTAGATTAAAGTTCGCCATAGCTGCAACTTCGCGTACTTCGTTTGTGTTCAACGACGAGACAAAGACGTCACAGAACCCCACCTTGATCAATAAAGCTTTTCTCTTATATTCACAATATCCAGATTGCAATCTTAGTTTCTTGCTTGTTCTTCGTTTGCTTGCAGGAAATAGACCCTCGTGGTCAGGTTGATCGTGCTCCGGCGTGGTCAATAACCTCTCGGAGTCGGTTTAGCGATTGCTAAGGCGCGATGTCCTCGCATGTTCGTAGTCGGATCGTCAAAGTCTACTCCACCAAAAACGATAGCCACCATCTCTGTTGGGGAACATAGTATTTCAAAAAATTCCTACGATCACGCGAGATCTATCTAGGGGAAGCATAGCAACGAGCGGGGAGAGTGTGTCTACGTACCCTCGTAGACCGAAAGCGAAAGCGTCTAGTGACGCGGTTGATGTAGTCGAACGTCTTCGCGATCCAACCGATCCAAGCACCGAACGTACGACACCTCCGCGTTCAGCACACATTCCGCTCGATGACATCCCACGAACTCTTGATCCGTTGAGCGTCGCGGGAGAGTTTCGTCAGCATGACAACATGGTGACGGTGATGATGAAGTTACCGACGAAGGGCTTCGCCTGAGCACTAAAACAATATGACTGAGGTTTGTAACTATGGAGGGGGCACGACACACGGCTAAAACTGATGTTTACTTTTATGTCGTAGGGTGCCCCCTGCCCCCGTATATAAAGGAGCAAGGGGGAGGGCCGGCCGGCCCCTATAGGCGCGCCCAAGAGGGCCACTCCTACTAGGAATAGGAATCATATTCCTAGTAGGAGTCCACCAAGAGGGAGAGGGGGTTGGAAGGAGAGGGAGAGGGAGAAGGAAGGGGGCGCCGCCCCCTTTCCTTGTCCTATCCGGACCAAGGAGGAGGGGCGCGCGACCCAGCCCTGGCCGACCCTCTCTCTCTCCACTAAGGTCCCATGTGGCCCATTAGTTCCCCCGGAGGGCACCGATACCCCTCCGGCACTACGGTTTAATCCGACTTCTTCCGGAACACTTTCGGTATCCAAATATAGTCGTCCAATATATCAATCTTTCCATCTCGACAATTTAGAGACTCTTCGTCATGTCCGTGATCACATCCGGGACTCCGAACAACCTTAGGTACATAAAAACACATAAATTCATAATACCGATTGTCATCGAACCTTAAGCGTGCGGACCCTACGGGTTCGAGAACTATGTAGACATGACCGAGACTCATCTCTGGTCAATAATCAATAGCGGAACCTGGATGCTCATATTGGTTCCTACATATTCTACGAAGATCTTTATCGGTCAAACCGCATAATAACATACGTTGTTCTCTTTGTCATCGGTATGTTACTTGCCCGAGATTCGATCGTCGGTATCATCATACCTACTTCAATCTCGTCATCGACAAGTCTATGTACTCGTTCCGTAATACATCATCCCGTGACTAATTCATTACTCGTTTGCTTGCAAGGCTTATTATGATGTGTATTACCGAGAGGGCCCAGAGATACCTCTCCGACACTCGGAGTGACAAATCCTATTCTCGATCTATGCCAACACCACAAACACCTTCGGAGACACCTGTAGAGCATCTTTATAATCATCCAGTTACGTTGTGATGTTTGATAGCACACAAGGTGTTCCTCCGGTATTTGGGAGTTGCACAATCACATAGTCATAGGATCATGTATAAGTCATGAAGAAAGCAATAGCATAAAAACTTAACGATCATATTTCTAAGCTAACAGATGGGTCTTGTCCATCACATCATTATCCTAATGATGTTATCCCGTTGATCAAATGACAACTCATGTCTATGGTTAGGAAACATAACCATCTTTGATTAACGAGCTAGTATAGTAGAGGCATACTAGGGACACTCAGTTTCGTCTATGTATTCACACATGTACTAAGTTTCCGGTTAATACAATTCTAGCATGAATAAAAGACATTTATCATGATGTATAAGGAGATATGAATAACAACTTTATTATTGCCTCTAGGGCATATTTCCTTCAGTCTCCCACTTTCACTAGAGTCAATAATCTAGATTAGATAGTAATGATTCTGACACCCATGGGGTCTTGGTGCTGATCATGTTTTGCTCGACATTCAGATCCGTATGTATCTTGCAAATTTCTATGTCTCCCTCCTTGATTTGATTGCGGATGGAATTGAAGCGTCTCTTGATGTGCTTGGTTCTCTTGTGAAAGCTGGATTCCTTCATGATGGGCCTCGAACCCCTCGTTGGATTACCCCAAGTGGAAGGTGTAAGATGCAGTAAGTATAAGTGTTTTCCCTTAGCAAAGATGCCAAGGATCGAATCCCTAGAGACTCCTAGGTTCAACAGGTACGTGTCAACTGCTAACGGCGCAATTAGCAATCAACGTGGACCTGCACACAGATACAAATAACTTTGCTCCCAACGAGTACAGAGAGGTTGTCAATCTCTCCGGCCTTGTAGTTCACAAAGGGTTAAAAGCAATATGATAGTAGTGATAGATAGTGTTTTTGCAATAGTAAGTAAAATAGCGAAAAGTAAAATAGTGTATGTGATCAATGATAGTAATATGGACCGGAGTCTCATGATGTTCACTAGTGATGTCTCTCTCCCAAAAAGATGATAAAACAGCTATGTGAGGTAAACAAATTACAGCTGGGCAATTGACAGGACCACGAACGCAAACCAATGCTGATTACATTGCAAGAAAGGTTGAGGTTCAAAGCATGGGCGGTACGCCAAAGTAAGTAGACCAAAATCCATCAATATCTACTACTAATCACCCACCTTGAGATATCTATCCTGAACATCTCGCTGGTATTAAGTTGCGAGTCCCACCCATAGTGTAAACTCAATGCAACAGACAACTGCATTAAAAGAACTTTGCGTAAAGTAAACAATCCTTGCACCCGCGGGCACAAGCACCGTTGTTTTTCCCCCTTGTGGCAACAGCACATCCCCTAGACTCATGTTTCTGTCACTCAAGCTAGTCATCGAGGGGCATGAACCCACAATCGAGCATAACGTTCCCTCTTGGAGTCACTACTTACTACTTGGCCAAAGCAATAAATAACAACGGAGAACATGCAAGAATTACTTATGAACTAAAATATAAAAGAGGTGAATCAAATATATTACTCAAGATCAATCTGAACATAATCTCATAATCCATCGGATCCCAGCAAACTCAAGATAGCAACAGCATAAGGATTACATAGGTGCCTCGATCATGTAGGGCAGCTCACGAGGACTAATTAGTGAAGCACAAGAACGGGAGGAGAACATCACATAGCTACTGGTCATGGACTCATGGTCCAAGGGAGACTACTCACGAGTCATCCGGGAGGCGTCCATGGTGGTGGAGAAGCTCCCGGTGGTGATCCTCCCCTCCGGCAGGGTGCCGGGAAGAGTTCTCCTGGTGCTCCCGATCTTGGAAGCGGCGGCGGCGGTGGAACAGAGATGGGATCGCGAAAAGAAGTCCTGTTTCAAGGGTTACGGGAGACCCTTTAAATATCTGCCAAAGTAGGGCACCGGGGGGCTCTCGGGGGGCCGAGGCGGCCCCCCGGCGCGGCCCAGGGGGGGCGCGCCCACAGGGCGCCTGGAGCCCCTGTGCCCCCCCAGGTTGCCCTTCGGACGCAGTGTTGTTTCCGATACGCTGATTTTTTATATATTTTTTCTGGATTTTTCTGGGCAGTTCTCGAAACGTGAAAACCTGAAACACAAAAACAGCCGAAAACAGAAACTGGCACTGGGGTGCACTGGATTAGTAAGTTAGTCCAAATATGATCAAAAGTGTATGGAACTGTATGAATATCATAGCAATATCACCCAAAAGTGGCATGGAGCAAGCATAAATTATAGATACGTTTTGGACGTATCAACATCCCCAAGCTTAATTCCTGCTCGTCCTCGAGTAGGTAAATGATAACAAGAATAATTTCTGTGGTGACATGCTATTAACCATATAAGACTTTCTCATAGTCATATGACAAAAGCTTACTGAGACAATGATTCTAAAGTAACTAAGTTGTCTCAAGAGAAAATCACAAATGACTGAATGTTTTACAATATGAAACTGAAACATCAAAAAGGTTTGCAATGAACATGATGTGCAAATATGATCAAGTGATATCTAGCTTGCCCCTTTCAGTGATGCAAAACATAAATGCAAGGGCATCTTCAAGGTTTAAGTGATGACTAGATACAATCATTTCAGAATAAACGATATCACAATCTTGCAAAAGACAATGCTACTTTGGGACAATGCACATTACACTCAGAATGACAATCATGCTCTCAGTAGTTGGTGCTTGAAGTGCTAGAGCTTTTTATTTTGAAACATGGAAGCAAATGTGTCAACGGTAGTAGTACTTCATATGTGTCATGTATAAAACATCTTATAAGTTGCAAGCCTCATGCATCGAATACCAATAGTGCTCGCTCCTTGTCCTAATTAGCTCGGATCCCCATGGGTTATCATTGCATTGCATATGTTTTAACCAAGTGTCACAAAGGGGTACCTCTATGCCACCTGTACAAAGGTCCAAGGAGATAGATCGCATTTGATTTCTCGTTTTTGATAGATCTCAACTTGAGGACATCCATACCGGGACAACATAGAAAATAGATGATGGACTCCTCTTTAATGCATAAGCATATTCTCATGAGAGATTGAGGATTAAGGTCCAAGCTAAAACTTCCACCATGATGCATGGCTTTGGTTGGCGGCCCAATGTTCTTCTCTAACAATATGCATATTAATTCAACCCACGGTAAATCACCCTTACTTCAGACAAGACGAACATGCATAGCAACTCACATGATATTCAACAAAAGTGTGACAGTTGATGGCGTCCCCAGAAACATGGTTACCGCTCAGCAAGCAACTCATAAGAAATAAGATACGTAAGCAACATATTCTTTACCACAATAGTTTTTAGGCTACTTTCCCATGAGCTATGTATTGCATGGTAAATTTGCTTAGTACAGGTGGAGGTTAGCAAAAGACTGGGAGCGACCAACTAAGAGAGCAATGACGGTCATAATCATGCAGAGCGACAAAGCAATATTGAATCAGGCATGGTAGTTATATCGCTACTTAGAAATAAAAGATCATCAAGGCTTGACAGACTTTCTTTACAGTCTTAAATATGCGTGAGCATACGCCAAGTCAATCAAAATAAATTCTCGAAGGAAGATATTACTAAACCATACCACATCATAGGCAAACAAACCAAGTTGGTACTCCAATAACACATTGGGAACCCCCAGCTATTTGAGATTAACCAAAAGAAAACCTGAACTACTAAGCACCATCATGAAAGTAGCATCTTTATCATAGACACATTAACCAATGCAACGGAAGCAAACTCTCTTAATAAGGTGAGCATGGTAAATAAAGAGAGTTCAAGCAACCAACTAAACAGAAGCCCCTGTGCCCCCCCCCCCCCAGGTTGCCCTTCGGACGCAGTGTTGTTTCCGTATCGCTGATTTTTTATATAATTTTTCTGGATTTTTCTGGGCAGTTCTCGAAACGTGAAAACCTGAAATACAAAAACAGCCAAAAACAGAAACTGGCACTGGGGTGCACTGGATTAGTAAGTTAGTCCAAATATGATCAAAAGTGTATGGAAGTGTATGAATATCATAGCAATATCACCCAAAAGTGGCATGGAGCAAGCAGAAATTATAGATACGTTTTGGACGTATCAACATCCCCAAGCTTAATTCTTGCTCGTCCTCGAGTAGGTAAATGATAACAAGAATAATTTCTGTGGTGACATGCTATTAACCATATAGGACTTTCTCATAGTCATATGACAAAAGCTTACTGAGACAATGATTCTAAAGTAATTAAGTTGTCTCAAGAGAAAATCACAAATGACTGAAAGTTTTACAACATGAAACTGAAACATCAAAAAGATTTGCAATGAACATGATGTGCAAATATGATAAAGTGATATCTAGCTTGCCCCTTTAGTGATGCAAAACATAAATGCAAGGGCACCTTCAAGGTTTAAGTGATGACTAGATACAATCATTTCAGAATAAACGATATCACAATCATGCAAAAGACAATGCTACTTTGGGACAATGCACATTACACTCAGAATGACAATCATGCTCTCAGTAGTTGGTGCTTCAACATAAAGGTAAAAGAAAGGTTAAGAGCTAGAGCTTTTTATTTTGAAAACATGGAAGCAATTGTGTCAACGGTAGTAGTACTTCATATGTGTCATGTATAAAACATCTTATAAGTTGCAAGCCTCATGCATCGAATACCAATAGTGCTCGCTCCTTGTCCTAATTAGCTCGGATCCCCATGGGTTATCATTGCATTGCATATGTTTTAACCAAGTGTCACAAAGGGGTACCTCTATGCCACCTGTACAAAGGTCCAAGGAGATAGATCGCATTTGATTTCTCGTTTTTGATAGATCTCAACTTGAGGACATCCATACCGGGACAACATAGAAAATAGACGATGGACTCCTCTTTAATGCATAAGCATATTCTCATGAGAGATTGAGGATTAAGGTCCAAGCTAAAACTTCCACCATGATGCATGGCTTTGGTTGGCGGCCCAATGTTCTTCTCTAACAATATGCATATTAATTCAACCCACGGTAAATCACCCTTACTTCAGACAAGACGAACATGCATAGCAACTCACATGATATTCAACAAAAGTGTGACAGTTGATGGCGTCCCCAGAAACATGGTTACCGCTCAGCAAGCAACTCATAAGAAATAAGATACATAAGCAACATATTCTTTACCACAATAGTTTTTAGGCTACTTTCCCATGAGCTATGTATTGCATGGTTAATTTGCTTAGTGCAGGTGGAGGTTAGCAAAAGACTGGGAGCGACCAACTAAGAGAGCAATGACGGTCATAATCATGCAGAGCGACAAAGCAATATTGAATCAGGCATGGTAGTTATATCGCTACATAGAAATAAAAGATCATCAATGCTTGACAGACTTTCTTTACAGTCTTGAATATGCGTGATCATACACCAAGTCAATCAAAATAAATTCTCGAAGGAAGATATTACTAAACCATACCACATCATAGGCAAACAAACCAAGTTGGTATTCCAATGACACATTGGGAACCCCCCAGCTACTTGAGATTAACCATAAGAAAACCTGAACTACTAAGCACCATCATGAAAGTAGCATCTTTATCATAGACACATTAACCCATGTAACGGAAGCAAACTCTCTTAATAAGGTGAGCATGGTAATTAAAGAGAGTTCAAGCAACCAACTAAATAAAAGCTCTTTGAAAAGATAAGCATGAATACTAAGAGCAAAGCACGATAGTAGCTATTAAAAAGACAAAGAACACACACAGCATAGATAGACATTAAAATTCTATGTAATGTTCTAGGTAGAGGTGGAGCTTGTTTCTCTCCCACATAAAGGAATGCTGGGTTCCGACTCGTTATGAAAAACTAAAAAGAAAACTAAAAGCAAGACGCTCCAAGCATAGCACATAACATATGAAGTGATAAAAATATAGCGAAACGAAAGACGAACTGATTATGTTGATGGAGAAGGGGATGCACGGGGGGCATCCCCAAGCTTAGACGCTTGAGTCTCCTTGAATATTTCTTGGGGGTGCACGGGGGCATCCCCAAGCTTGAGCGCTTGACACTCCTGAATCTTTTTATCATCTTCCCTCGCACACTTGAAAACTCCCTTCATACATAACTCATTCATAATCTGATTAGCGAGGTTAGTAACCTTAATAAAATAATTATACCTTGCTGGAAATAAGGATATTCTTGAAGTTCTACTGTTTCCCAAGATTGCCAAAAGGTTTTTGCAAAGAAAAAGCAAGTTCTTAATTTGCAAAGTGAAGGTAAGGCAAAACAGGACAGAATCTGTGAAAAACAGAACAGCAGGCAGTAATTGACCTGTTCGGGATACTTCTGCAACTCAAATCAAAAAACTCAGAACTGACGCACGAAAGACAGTTATATAGAGAACGCTGTCGAAAAAATTCAGACCAAAAAGATGATCTGGTGATCTTATACGAATTTTTCTATCCAAGGACAGAATCTGTTTCCTGGACAGCACCTCACAACTTTTGAACTTTCTAGCAATCAGAGGCTATACTTCGCTCAAATATGAAAAGCAAAGATACAATGATGATGCTACAGCACTAAACAACATTAAGACACAACAAAAGCAAAATTTTTATTCATGTGGGCTGCCTCCCAAAAGCGCTTTCTTTTATGCCTTTAAGCTAGGCATAATGCATAGATCAAGTTGTATCAATTGAACCATCATCAAGATCATCAAAAAGCTCTTCAATAATACAACTAGTCTTAAGAGGTCTCTCAAATAAAGGCCTCAAAGAGATACTTCTAGGTAGAAGACCAAAAGGATAAAAGTCAAGGGAAGATTCATTTATAAATTCATCAATGATAGGTGTTTCTTCCAAAGTCTTTACAGTTTCAACCCCTTTGGCAATAGGTGGATTACTTTTAGAACGGGGAGCCTTTGGAACGTGAACGAACTTAGGATCCCTCTTTGCCGGAGTTTCTACCTTTTCAGTTTTGATCGAGGAGAAAGTAGTTCCTAGGGTATCAAATATTTCCTCAATCTTTTCCATCCTAGAAGAATCAGAATCATGGAATTTGACGGTCTCCAAAATTTTAAAAAATTTATGCATGGAGCTATCAAGTCTATTCAAATTCCCTTGAATCTTTCGATCCAACTCATTCATCTTATTAGTGCTCGGCATCTCTAGCTCTATTTTTTCAAGTTTTTTCATAATGTGAGCTAGGGTGATGTCCTCTCGAATGCTAACAACAGGGGGACTCCCAACAAGATTTTCAATAATACTAAGAGACTCCCAAACTGGGGCCTCCAGGAAATTCCCATTGATAGCAGTATCTAGAATAAACCTATTCCAAGAAGTGATTCCAACATAAAAATTTCTAAGTAAGATAGTAGTAGGTTGCTTCTTGGTGGCTCTTTTTTGTGAATCATTAATTCTATACCAAGCATCTTTCAAACTTTCCCCACCTCTTTGTTTAAAGGTGAGAACTTCTGCCTCGTCAAAGACAAAAGGACCCGACATAATGATAACTAAAGAACAAGATAACTATTTTTGTGATTTTCGATAAAAGGAACTAAAGCAAATATGAAAGGTAAACTAACAAGACTAAAAAGCAAAGGTAAAAGATAGCATGCAACTCCCCTATCCTGAAGAGTGGAGTCCCCGGCAACGGCGCCAGAAAATACTCCTTGATGGGCCTCGAACCCCTCGTTGGATTACCCCAAGTGGAAGGTGTAAGATGCAGTAAGTAGAAGTGTTTTCCCTTAGCAAAGATGCCAAGGATCGAATCCCCAGAGACTCCTAGGTTCAACAGGTAGGTGTCAACTGCTAACGGCGCAATTAGCAATCAATGTGGACCTGCACACAGATACAAATAACTTTGCTCCCAACGAGTACAGAGAGGTTGTCAATCTCTCCGGCCTTGTAGTTCACAAAGGGTTAAAAGCAATATGATAGTAGTGATAGATAGTGTTTTTGCAATAGTAAGTAAAATAGCGAAAAGTAAAATAGTGTATGTGATCAATGATAGTAATATGGACCGGAGTCTCATGATGTTCACTAGTGATGTCTCTCTCCCAAAAGACGATAAAACAACTATGTGAGGTAAACAAATTACAGCTGGGCAATTGACAGGACCACGAACGCAAACCAATGCTGATTACATTGCAAGAAAGGTTGAGGTTCAAAGCATGGGCGGTACGCCAAAGTAAGTAGACCGAAATCCATCAATATCTACTACTAATCATCCACCTTGAGATATCTATCCAGAACATCTCGCTGGTATTAAGTTGCGAGTCCCACCCATAGTGTAAACTCAATGCAACAGACAACTGCATTAAAAGAACTTTGCGTAAAGTAAACAATCCTTGCACCCGCGGGCACAAGCACCATTGTTTTCCCCCTTGTGGCAACAGCACATCCCCTAGACTCATGTTTCTGTCACTCAAGCTAGTCATCGAGGGGCATGAACCCACAATCGAGCATAACGTTCCCTCTTGGAGTCACTACTTACTACTTGGCCAAAGCAATAAATAACAATGGAGAACATGCAAGAATTACTTATGAACTAAAATATAAAAGAGGTGAATCAAATATATTACTCAAGATCAATCTGAACATAATCTCATAATCCATCGGATCCCAGCAAACTCAACATAGCAATAGCATAAGGATTACATAGGTGCCTCGATCATGTAGGGCAGCTCACGAGGACTAATTAGTGAAGCACAAGAACGGGAGGAGAACATCACATAGCTACTGGTCATGGACTCATGGTCCAAGGGAGACTACTCACGAGTCATCCAGGAGGCGTCCATGGTGGTGGAGAAGCTCCCGGTGGTGATCCTCCCCTCTGGCAGGGTGCCGGGAAGAGTTCTCCTGGTGCTCCCGATCTTGGAAGCGGCGGCGGCGGCGGAACAGAGATGGGATCGCGAAAAGAAGTCCTGTTTCAAGGGTTACGGGAGACCCTTTAAATATCTGCAAAAGTAGGGCACCGGGGGGCTCTCGGGGGGCCGAGGCGCCCCCCCGGCGTGGCCCAGGGGGGGCGCCCACAGGGCGCCTGGAGCCCCTGTGGCCCCCCCAGGCTGCCCTTCGGACGCAGTGTTGTTTCCGATACGCTGATTTTTTATATATATTTTCTGGATTTTTCTGGGCAGTTCTCGAAACGTGAAAACATGAAATACAAAAACAGCCGAAAACAGAAACTGGCACTGGGGTGCACTGGATTAGTAAGTTAGTCCAAATATGATCAAAAGTGTATGGAAGTGTATGAATATCATAGCAATATCACCCAAAAGTGGCATGGAGCAAGCAGAAATTATAGATACGTTTTGGACGTATCACTTCACCAATGCTATTGCTGCAGTGTTGTCACAAAAGATTTCCATTGGACCCGATGCACTAGGTATTACACCTAGATCAGATATGAACTCCTTCATCCAGACTCCTTCATTTGCTGCTTCCAAAGCAGCTATGTACTCTGCTTCACACGTAGATCCCGCCATGACGCTCTGCTTGGAACTGCACCAACTGACAGCTCCACCATTCAATAAAAATACATATCCGATTTGTGACTTAGAGTCATCCGGATCAGTGTGAAAGCTTGAATCAACGTAACCATTTACGACGAGCTCTTTGTCACCTCCGTAAACGAGAAACATATCCTTTGTCCTTTTTAGGTACTTTAGGATGTTCTTGACCGCTGTCCAGTGATCCACTCCTGAATTACTTTGGTATCTTCCTGCTAAACTTATAGCAAGGCACACATCAGGTCTGGTACACAACATTGCATACATGATAGTGTTGGGGAACGTAGCAGAATTCAAAAAAAATTCTACGCTTTCACCAAGATCCAACTAAGGAGACATCTAGCAACGAGCAAATAAGAGTGCATCTACATACCGTTATGTAGATCGCGTGCGGAAGCTTTCGAAGAAGCGTGGATGAAGTAGTCGTACTCTTCGCGTTCTTCGTCACCGATGATCTAGCGCCGAACGGACGGCACCTCCGCGTTCAACACACGTCCGGTACAGCAACGTCACCTCCTTCTAGATCCAGCAAGGGGGGAGGAGAGGTCGTCGGAGATCCAGTAGCACGATGGCGTGGTGGTGGATGCAGTGGAGATTCCTGCAGGGCTTCGCCGGGCGCCCTGCGTTGAGGAGACGGAGGTGTGACGGAAGGGGGAGAGGCGCCAGGGAAAGGGTACGGCTGCCCTCTCCCCCCCACATATATATAGGGGGCCAGGGGGGTGCGCCGGCCCTGCAGATGGCATCTGCAGGGTGGGGCGGCGGCCAGGGGGGAGTCCTTGCCCCCCAAGGCAAGTGGAGCCCCCTCCCCCTTAGGGTTTCAACCCTAGGCGCATGGGGAGGAGGGCCCATGTGGTGCGCCAGCCCATTAGGGCTGGCCACTTCCCCCTTGTGGCCTAGGGGCCCCACCGGGATGGGTGGACCCCCGGGGCCCCTCCGGTTGTCCCCGGACACTCCCGGTGACCCCCGGAGATCACCCGATGGCCGAAACTGGACTTCCTATATATCATTCTTTACCTCCGGACCATTTCGGAACTCCTCATGACGTCCGTGATCTCATCCGGGACTCCGAACAACTTTCGGGTTTCCACGTGCATGTCTCTCTACGACCCTAGCGTTACCGAACCTTAAGTGTGTAGACCCTACGGGTTCGGGAGACACGTAGACATGACCGAGACCACTCTCCGGTCAATAACCAACAGTGGGATCTGGATACCCATGTTGGTTCCCACGTGTTCCTCGATGATCTTCATCGGATGAACCACCGTGTCAAGGATTCACTCAATCCCGTATGTTATTCCCTTTGTCCATCGGTACGGTACTTGCCCGAGATTCGATCGTCGGTATGCCCGATACCTTGTTCAATCTCATCATGGCAAGTCTCTTTACTCGATCCGTAATCTATTATCCCGTGACTAACTAATTAGTCACATTGAGCTCATTATGATGATGTCTTACCGAGTGGGCCCAGAGGTACCTCTCCGTCATACGGAGTGACAACATCCCAGTCTCGGTTCGTACCAACTCAACAGACACTTTCGGAGATACCCGATGCGTACCTTTATAGCCACCCAGTTACGTTGTGACGTTTGGCACACCCAAAGTATTCCTACGGCATCCGGGAGTTGTACAACCTCATGGTCTAAGGAATAATTACTTGACACCGAAAAGCTTATGCATTATGAACTATACGATCTCGTGCTATGCTTAGGATTGGGTCTTGTCCATCACATCATTCTCCTAATGATGTGATCCCGTTATCACTGACATCACATGTCCATGATCAGGAAACCGTGATCATCTGTTGATTAACAAGCTGGTAACTAGAGGCTCACCAGGGACTCATTGTGGTCTATATATTCACACATGTATCGCTGTTTCCGTACAATACAATTCAAGCATGAATAACAGACAATTATCATGAACAAGGAAATATAATAATAATACTTTTATTATTGCCTCTAGGGCATATTTCCAATAGTCTCCTAGTTGCACTAGAGTCAATAATCTAGTTACATTGTGATGAATCGAACACCCATAGAGTTCTGGTGTTGATCATGTTCTACCCGTGGAAGAGGTTTAGTCAACGGGTCTGCAACATTCAGATCCGTATGCACTTTACAAATATCTATGTCTCCATCCTGAACATAATTCCGGATGGAGTTGAAACGGCGCTTGATGTGCTTGGTCTTCTTGTGAAACCTGGGCTCCTTGGTAATGGCAATAGCTCCAGTGTTTTCACAGAAGAGAGTCATCGGGCTTGACGCGCTTGGAATGACTCCTAGGTCGGTGATGAACTCCTTCATCCAGACTCCTTCCTGAGCTGCTTCCGAAGCAGCTATGTACTCCGCTTCACATGTAGATGCTGCCACGACGCTTTGCTTGCAACTGCACCAGCTGACTGCCCCTCCGTTCAAAATATACACGTATCCGGTTTGAGACTTAGAGTCATTCAGATCTGTGTCGAAGCTAGCATCGACGTAACCCTTTACGACGAGCTCTTCGTCACCTCCATAAACGAGAAACATATCCTTAGTACTTTTCAGGTACTTCAGGATGTTCTTGACCGCTGTCCAGTGTTCCACACCAGGATCACTTTGGTACCTCCCTACCAAACTTATGGCAAGGTTCACATCAGGTCTGGTACACAGCATGGCATACATGATAGAACCTATGGCCGCGGCATAGGGAATGACACTCATCTTTTCTCTATCTTCTGCCGTGGTCGGCGACTGAGCCTTGCTCAATCTCATACCTTGCAAAACAGGCAAGAATCCTTGCTTGGACTGCTCCATATTGAACTTCTTCAATATTTTGTCAAGGTATGTACTTTGTGAAAGACCAATGAGGTGTCTTGATCTATCTCTATAGATTTTGATGCCTAATATGTAAGCAGCTTCTCCAAGGTCCTTCATTGAAAAACTCTTATTCAAGTAGGCCTTTACATTTTCCAAGAATTCTATATCATTTCCCATCAGCAATATGTCATCCACATATAATATGAGAAATGCCACAGAGCTCCCACTCACTTTCTTGTAAATACAGGCTTCTCCATAAGTCTGTATAAAGCCAAACGCTTTGATCACATCATTAAAGCGAATATTCCAACTCCGAGATGCTTGCACCAGCCCGTAAATCGAGCGCTGGAGCTTGCATACTTTGTTAGCGTTCTCTGGATCGACAAAACCTTCCGGCTGCATCATATACAACTCTTCCTTAAGGAAGCCATTAAGGAATGCTGTTTTGACGTCCATTTGCCATATCTCATAATCATAGAATGTGGCAATAGCTAACATGATTCTGACTGACTTCAGCATCGCTACGGGAGAGAAAGTCTCGTCGTAGTCAATCCCTTGAACTTGTCGATAACCTTTAGCGACAAGTCGAGCCTTATAGATGGTCACATTACCATCCGCGTCCGTCTTCTTCTTAAATATCCATTTGTTTTCTATGGCGTGCCTATCATTAGGCAAGTCCACCAAAGTCCATACTTTGTTTTCATACATGGATTCTATCTCGGATTTCATGGCTCCAAGCCATTTATTGGAATCCGGGCCCGCCATCGCTTCTTCATAGTTCGAAGGTTCTCCGTTGTCTAACAACACGATTTCCAGGACAGGGTTGCCATACCACTCTGGTGCGGAACGTGCCCTTGTGGACCTTCGAAGTTTAGTAGTAACTTGATCTGTTTCTTCATGATCATTATCATCAACTTCCTCCCTTGTCGGTGCAGGCACCTCAGGAACAATTTCCTGCGCTGCGCTACTTTCCGGTTCAGGAGGGGTGACTGTCACCTCATCAAGTTCTACTTTCCTCCCACTCACTTCTTTCGAGAGAAACTCTTTCTCCAGAAAGCATCCATTCTTGGCAACAAAGACTTTGCCTTCGGATCTGTGGTAGAAGGTGTACCCAATCGTTTCCTTTGGGTATCCTATGAAGACGCATTTTTCCGATTTGGGTTCGAGCTTTTCAGGTTGAAGTTTCTTGACATAAGCATCGCAACCCCAAACTTTTAGAAACGACAGCTTCGGTTTCTTGCCAAACCAAAGTTCATACGGAGTCGTCTCAACGGATTTCGACGGAGCCCTATTTAAAGTGAATGCGGCAGTCTCTAAAGCATAACCCCAAAAAGATAGCGGTAAATCGGTGAGGGACATAATAGACCGCACCATGTCCAACAGAGTACGATTTCGACGTTCGGACACACCGTTACGTTGAGGTGTTCCGGGAGGTGTCAATTGTGAAACAATTCCACAGTTCCTAAGGTGTGTGCCAAATTCATGACTTAAATATTCACCCCCACGATCTGATCGTAAGAACTTTATTTTTCTGTCACGTTGATTCTCAACCTCATTCTGAAATTCCTTGAACTTTTCAAAGGTCTCAGACTTGTGTTTCATCAAATAGATATACCCGTATCTACTCAAGTCATCTGTGAGGGTGAGAACATAACGATAGCCTCCGCGAGCCTCAACACTCATTGGACCGCACACATCGATATGTATGATTTCCAACAAGTTGGTTGCTCGCTCCATTGTTCCGGAGAACGGAGTCTTGGTCATCTTCCCCAAGAGGCATGGTTCGCACGTGTCAAATGATTCATAATCAAGAGACTCTAGAAGTCCATCTGAATGGAGCTTCTTCATACGTTTGACACCAATATGACCAAGGCGGCAATGCCACAAGTATGTGGGACTATCATTATCTACTTTACATCTTTTGGCATCTACACTATGAATATGTGTATCATCACGTTCGAGATTCATCAAAAATAAACCATTGACCACCGGGCCATGACCATAAAACATATCTCTCAAATAAATAGAACAACCATTATTCTCCGATTTGAAAGAGTAGCCATCTCGCATAAGACGAGATCCAGATACAATGTTCATGCTCAAAGCTGGTACTAAATAACAATTATTAAGGTTTAAAACTAATCCCGAGGGTAGATGTAGAGGCAGCGTGCCGACGGTGATCACATCGACCTTGGAACCATTCCCGACGCGCATCGTCACCTCATCCTTCGCCAGTCTCCGCTTATTCCGCAGCTCCTGTTTTGAGTTACAAATGTGAGCAACTGCACCGGTATCAAATACCCAGGAGCTACTACGAGTGCTGGTAAGGTACACATCAATAACATGTATATCATATATACCTTTGACGTTGCCGGCCTTCTTGTGTGCTAAGTATTTGGGGCAGTTCCGCTTCCAGTGACCCATTCCCTTGCAATAAAAGCACTCTGTCTTAGGCTTGGGTCCATACTTTGGCTTCTTCCCGGTAACAGGCTTACCGGGCGCGGCAACTCCCTTGCCGTCCTTCTTGAAGTTCTTCTTACCCTTGCCTTTCTTGAACTTAGTGGTTTTATTGACCATCAACACTTGATGTTCTTTCTTGATGTCCACCTCCGCTGATTTCAGCATCGAATACACCTCGGGAATGGACTTCTCCATCCCCTGCATATTGAAGTTTAACACGAAGCTCTTGAAGCTTGGTGGGAGCGACTGGAGGATTCTGTCAACGACCGCTTCATCTGGGAGATTCATTCCCAGCTGAGACAAGCGGTTGTGCAATCCAGAAATCTTGAGGATGTGCTCACTGACAGAACTGTTTTCCTCCATCTTACAGCTGTAGAATGCGTCGGAGACATCATATCTCTCGACTCGGGCATGAGCTTGGAAAACCATTTTCCGCTCTTCGAACATCTCATATGCTCCGTGGTGCTCAAAACGTTTTTGGAGCCCCGACTCTAAGCTGTAAAGCATGCCGCACTGAACCAGGGAGTAATCATCACAACGCGACTGCCAAGCGTTCATAACGTCTTGGTTTGCCGGGGCGGGAGCGTCACCTAGCGGTGCTTCTAGGACATAAGTTCTCTTGGCAGCTATGAGGATAATCCTCAGGTTACGGACCCAATCCGTATAGTTGCTACCATCGTCTTTCAGCTTGGTTTTCTCTAGGAACGCGTTGAAGTTGAGGGAAACTTGAGCGTGGGCCATTTGATCTACAAGAGATATTGTAAAGAATTTAGACTAAGTTCATGATAATTAAGTTCATCTTAATCAAATTTTAATGAACTCCCACTCAGAATGACATCTCTCTAGTCATCTAAGTGATACACGATCCGAATCGACTAGCCCGTGTCCGATCATCACGTGAGACGGACTAGTCATCAACGGTGAACATCTTCATGTTGATCGTATCTTCTATACGACTCGTGTTCGACCTTTCGGTCTTCCGTGTTCCGAGGCCTTGTCTGTACATGCTAGGCTTGTCAAGTGAACCCTAAGTGTATTGCGTGTGTAAATCTGGCTTACACCCGTTGTATGCGAACATTAGAACCTATCACACCCGATCATCACGTGGTGCTTCGGAACAACGAACTTTAGCAACGGTGCATAGTTAGGGGAAACACAATTCTTGAAATTTTAGTGAGAGATCATCTTATTTACTACCGTCGTTCTAAGTAAACAAGATGCATAAACATGATATACATCACATGCAATCAATTAAAGTGACATGATATGGCCAATATCATCTTGCTCCTTCGATCTCCATCTTCGGGGCACCATGATCATCTTGTCACCGGCTCGACACCATGATCTCCATCATCATGATCTTCATCATCGTGTCTCGAAGAAGTCGTCACGCCAACTATTACTTCTACTACTATGGCTAACGTTTAGCAATAAAGTAAAGTAATTACATAGCGTTTATTCAGTGACACGCAGGTCATACAATAATTAAGACAACTCCTATGGCTCCTGCCGGTTGTCAAGTTCATCGACATGCAAGTCGTGATTCCCTATTACAAGAACATGATCAATCTCATACATCACATATATCATTCATCACATCTTCTTTTGGCCATACCACGTCACATAGCACATGCTGCAAAAACAAGTTAGACGTCCTCTAATTGTTGTTGCAAGTTTTTACGTGGCTTCTATAGGTTTTCTAGCAAGAACGTTTCTTACCTACGCCAAAACCACAATGTGATTTGTCAATTTCTATTTACCCTTCATAAGGACCCTGTTCATCGAATCCGATCCGACTAAAGTAGGAGAGACAGACACCTGCCAGCCACCTTATGCATCTAGTGCATGTCTGTCGGTGGAACCAGTCTCACGTAAGCGTACGTGTAAAGTCGGTCCGGGCCGCTTCATCCCACAATACCGCCGAATGAAGATTGACTAGTAACGGCAAGAAAGTTGAACAAACTCAAACGCCCACAACTACTTTGTGTTCTACTCGTGCAAGATGCTACGCATTAAACCTAGCTCTGATGCCACTATTGGGGAACGTAGCATAATTAAAAAAAATTCTACGCTTTCACCAAGATCCAACTAAGGAGACATCTAGCAACGAGCAAATAAGAGTGCATCTACATACCGTTATGTAGATCACGTGCGGAAGCTTTCGAAGAAGCGTGGATGAAGTAGTCGTACTCTTCGCGTTCTTCGTCACCGATGATCTAGCGCCGAACGGACGGCACATCCGCGTTCAACACACATCCGGTACAGCAACGTCACCTCCTTCTTGATCCAGCAAGGGGGGAGGAGAGGTCGTCGGAGATCCAGCAGCACGACGGCGTGGTGGTGGATGCAGTGGAGATTCCTGCAGGGCTTCGCCGGGCGCCCTGCGTTGAGGAGACGGAGGTGTGACGGGAGGGGGAGAGGCGCCAGGGCAAGGGTACGGTTGCCCTCTCCCCCCCACATATATATAGGGGGCCAGGGGGGTGCGCCGGCCCTGCAGATGGCATCTGCAGGGTGGGGCGGCGGCCAGGGGGGAGTCCTTGCCCCCCAAGGCAAGTGGCGCCCCCTCCCCCTTAGGGTTTCAACCCTAGGCGCATGGGGAGGAGGGCCCATGTGGTGCGACAGCCCATTAGGGCTGGCCACTTCCCCCTTGCGGCCTAGGGGCACCACCGGGATGGGTGGCCCCACCCGGTGGACCCCCGGGGCCCCTCTGATGGTCCCGGGACACTCCCGGTGACCCCCGGAGATCACCCGATGGCCGAAACTGGACTTCCTATATATCATTCTTTACCTCCGAACCATTCCGGAACTCCTCATGACGTCCGGGATCTCATCCGGGACTCCGAACAACTTTCGGGTTTCCACGTGCATGTATCTCTACGACCCTAGCGTTACGGAACCTTAAGTGTGTAGACCCTACGGGTTCGGGAGACACGTAGACATGACCGAGACCACTCTCCGGTCAATAACCAACAGCGGGATCTGGATACCCATGTTGTATCCCACGTGTTCCTCGATGATCTTCATCGGATGAACCACCGTGTCAAGGATTCACTCAATCCCGTATGTTATTCCCTATGTCCATCGGTACGGTACTTGCCCGAGATTCGATCGTCGGTATGCCCGATACCTTGTTCAATCTCGTCATGGCAAGTCTCTTTACTCGATCCGTAATCCATCATCCCGTGACTAACTACTTAGTCACATTGATCTCATTATGATGATGTCTTACCGAGTGGGCCCAGAGGTACCTCTCCGTCATACGGAGTGACAACATCCCAGTCTCGGTTCGTACCAACTCAACAGACACTTTCAGAGATACCCGATGCGTACCTTTATAGCCACCCAGTTACGTTGTGACGTTTGGCACACCCAAAGTATTCCTACGGCATCCGGGAGTTGTACAACCTCATGGTCTAAGGAATAATTACTTGACACCAAAAAGCTTATGCATTACGAACTATACGATCTCGTGCTATGCTTAGGATTGGGTCTTGTCCATCACATCATTCTCCTAATGATCTGATCCCGTTATCACTGACATCACATGTCCATGATCAGGAAACCGTGATCATCTGTTGATTAACAAGCTGGTAACTAGAGGCTCACCAGGGACTCATTGTGGTCTATATATTCACACATGTATCGCTGTTTCCGTACAATACAATTCAAGCATGAATAACAGACAATTATCATGAACAAGGAAATATAATAATAATACTTTTATTATTGCCTCTAGGGCATATTTCCAACAGATATATCCTATGGCCGAGGCATAGGGAATGACTTTTTTTTTCTCTCTATCTTTTGTAGTGGTCGGGCATTAAGTCTTACTTAACTTCACACCTTGTAACATAGTTAAGAACCCTTCCTTTGACTGACCCATTTTGAACTTCTTCAAAACTTTATCGAGGCATGTGCTTTGTGAAAGTCCAATTAAGCGTCTTGATCTATCTCTATAGATCTTGATGCCTAATATAACTAGCTTCACCGAGGTCTTTCATTGAAAAATTCTTATTCAAGTATCCTTTTATGCCATCCAGAAATTCTATATCATTTCCAATCAACAATATGTCATCCACATATAATATCAGAAATGCTATAGAGCTCACACTCACTTTCTTGTAAATACAGGCTTTTCCAAAAGTCTGTATAAAACCATATGCTTTGATCACCTCATCAAAGCGTATATTCCAACTCCGAGATGCTTGCACCAGTCCATAGATGGATCACTGGAGCTTGCACACTTTGTTAGCACCTTTAGGATAGACAAAACCTTCTGGTTTCGTCATATACAACTCCTCTTTGAGGTATCCATTAAGGAATGCAATTTTGACATCCATTTGCCATATTTCGTAATCATAAAATGCGGCAATTGCTAACATGATTCAGACAGACTTAAGCATCGCTACGGGTGAGAATGTCTCATCATAGTCAACTCCTTGAACTTGTCGAAAACCTTTCGGAACAAGTCGAGCTTTGTAGACAGTAACATTACCATTGGCATCAGTCTTCCTCTTAAAGATCCATTTTTTGAAGGGATTTTTACATCTGTGCCCCTGGTTCCTTAGCTCTACTCATCCATCCCCATGCTCTTAACTTTTGCTCAGTTTTCCCCACTCCCTTGCCCGAAACCCTTAGAACAGTTTATAACGGACGTCGCGGTCGGGTCAGTGCTTTGACCGTTAACTCTGATGAGTGGGGCCGCGTTGGGGGTGTAGTTGTTCGACTGTTGGGTCGTGGTTTTGTTGGGCCGTCTCTTGCATTAAACGCCTGCGTGCGCCACCACGACATAAGCCTACTATGCATGCACCCAACAAGCCTGCCTGCATGCGTCGATGCACCGACCGAGCCTGCGTGTGCTGATGCGTGTCGCCCTGATGCACTGACCGATCTGCTTTCGTGCACGCCATCCACCACGGATGTAGCGACGGTCGCTGCCGCTGGTTCCTCTCTTCTCGCACACTTGTCTCCTCGATTTAGAACCCATTTTTCTACGACAAATAAATTGAACAAATATGTTGTGGCTGCATGCACTAGCTAGGTGGCTACATATTTGTGGCTTGTGTAAGAAAAGAAGGGGTTGTTGTGGCTGCATGCACTAGGTGGTCACTAACAAAGCGAGCTCTCTACGAAAACAATCAACATACATGTAGATAGGGCCATCAAGCCCATAGTACGATCACATAGTTGAAACTAGGAGGAACATCATAATAGAATAGATAGAAAATTTAATAATAGAACTTGATAAAAGGGCTAACAAGCCCATAGCATCTCTCACATAGTTCAATGGGATTAGAACTTGACATAACATAGACTAAAAAATAGATAGAGGGTTTAAAACCCTAGACACCGCCTTCTCCACCTCGCTTATTCTCCGGGCACCCTTCACTGCTCCTCCGAGGCGTTGTCGATGGGGTACGGAAGAGTGTGCATGCAGGACGCGGTGGGGAAGATGTTGGTGTACTCCGTGAACATGTTGTGGGTGGTGAAAGCGATGAACTCGCATCCACACCAAAACACCTAGCTGAATGTGTTGGTGAAGTGGGCAAGGAGAGCAAGCACCACCCCATTTTGGATGACCTCCTCGACACGGAACATCCTTGGAGATCCCCACGGGAGGTGGTTGTATCCGGACACAAGGAAGAACTTGGTGAAGTTCCCTGCGGTCCTCCACCTTGATATTTCCCACACACGTAGTGTGCACTGAACGTACACGCCAGGAGGGCAGAGCCTCTCCGGCACGGTGGGTGGGAAGTGGTAGGCTAGTCCGGTGGACTGCATGGTTGAGGATGTGCTAGAAGAAGGAGAAGTGGTCGAAGAGTAAGAAGGTTAGATGGCAGAGAGGATGTGAGATGGATGAGGGATGGCAGAGGCAGAGGGTGGCTTAAATAGCCGTAGTGCTACGTGTTATTTGGCTGTGGCAATAACGGGATCAAATGTGAAGTAAGCTGAAAGTGCAACTATCCCTGCGTGGTTTTGGTAATTACTAACAACATATAGCTCATTAAACTAATGATATCTCAAGATGATACTTCAGGAAAGTTCAATGTCTTGCATGGCATGGACTAGGAATGTGGACCCCTCAAAATGCTAAGGACACATACTGGCTGAAGCTCAAGACTCTAAATTTTCCATTTTAGTGATCCAAGATCACATTGAGTCCATAGGAAAGCCAATACTATTAAAAGGGGATGAGGTGTTGCTTAATGGCTTATTTGCTCCAAATGCTTAGTGATATGCTCCAAAACCCTCAACAATTTTCCCACATCCACATATGTCCCAAACCAAAAGTCAAACTCGACCCCACCAAAAAGATTAATCCGGCGCCACCGAGTTCATTTCGGTCTCACCGAAAGGAATCTCGGTCTCACCGAGATGGGATTGCAAACTCTCTGTTTCCCTTCGTAACATTTCGGTCTCACTGAGATGAGCGATCGGTCCCACTGAGTTGGCAATGCAAACTCTCTGTTTCCCCTTTGTAACGTTTCGGTCCAACCGAAACGAGCGAATCGGTCCCACCGAGTTTGCCTGACCAGCCCTTTGTGTGCTTATTATTGATACGTCTCCAACGTATCTATAATTTTTTATTGTTCCATGCTATTATTTATGATGTTTTGGATGTTTAATTGGCTTTGTCATACACTTTTATATTATTTTGGGACTAACCTACTAACCCAAAGGCCCAGTCCAAATTGCTGTTTTTTTGCCTATTTCAGGGTTTTACAGAAAAGGAATATCAAACGGAGTCCAAACGGAATGAAACTTCTGGAGATATATTTTTGGAGCAAAATACGCACGGGAGACTTGAGAACCACGAAATAGGGCTGACGTGGCGTCCACGAGGGTGGGGGACGCGCCCCCCTATAGGGTGCGCCCCTGCCTCGTGGGCACCCCGTCTGGCCCCCGGTGCCCTCCTTCCTCCTATATATACCTACGTACCCCGAAACCATGAGAAGAGGAGAGAAAACCCTAGTTCCACCACCGTAACCTTCTGTTCCCGTAAGATCCCATCTTGGGGCCTGTCCTGGAGCTCCGCCGGAGGGGGGATCTACCACAGAGTGCTTCTACATCATCATCATCGCCTCACCATGAGTTGTGAGTAGTTTACCACAGACCTTCGGGTCCATAGCTAGTATCTAGATGGCTTCTTCTCTCTCTTTGGATCTCAATACCAAGTTCTCCTCGGTCTTCGAGGAGATCTATTCGATGTAATCTCTTTTGCGGTGTGTTTGTCGAGATCCGATGAATCGTGGGTTTATGATGAAGATTATCTTATTTGTTTGTGCAGGTGCGAGGGACTCGCGCGTGGTCTCCTACTGGTTTGATACCTTCGTTCTCAAAAACTGAGGGAAATACTTACGCTACTGTGCTGCATCACCCTATCCTCTTCGAGGGAATACAACGCAAGCTCGAGAAGTGGCAAGAAGAATTTCTGGCGCCGTTGCCGGGGAGGCTTACACAAAAGTCATATACCAAGTACCTATCACAAACCCTTATCCTTCACATTACTTTTTTTCCCTCTCGTTTTCCTCTCCCCCTCTTCACCCTTGCCGTTTTATTTGCCCTTCTTCTGCCGTGTGTTTACTGTTCGCTTGCTTCTTGTTTGCTTGTGTGTTGGATTGCTTGCTTGTCGCTATGGTTCAGAACAATACCAAATTGTGTGACTTCTCCGATTGCTCCTATTACCGATGCTGAATCTTGTGAGATCAATGCTGCTCTGTTGAATCTTGTGATGAAAGATCAATTTTCCGACCTTCCTAGTGAAGATGCCGCTACCCATCTAAACAACTTTGTTGATTTGTGTGATATGCAAAAGAAAAGTGATACAGATAACTATATTGTTAAATTGAAGTTATTTCCATTTTCACTTAGAGTCCGTGCTAAAACTTGGTTTTCCTCTTTGCCTAGAAATAGTATTGATCCGTGGAATAAGTGCAAAGATGCTTTTATCTCTAAGTATTTCTCTCCTGCTAAGATCATCTCTCTTAGAAATGATATTATGAATTTTAAGCAACTAGATCATGAGCATGTTGCACAAGCTTGGGAGAGGATGAAATTAATGATACGTAATTGCCCTACGCATGGTTTGAACTTATGGATGATTATTCAAAACTTTTATGGTGGCTTGAATTTTGCTTCTAGAAATCTTTTAGATTCGGCCGCTGGAGGCTCTTTCATGGAAACTACCTTAGAGAAGCTACCAAACTCCTAGATAATATTATGGTTAATTATTCTCAATGGCACACCGAAAGATCTACTAGTAAAAAAATGCATGCTATTGAAGAGATTAGTGTTTTGAGTGGAAAGATGGATGAACTTATGAAATTATTTGCTGCTAAGAGTGCTTCTTCTGATCCTAATGATATGCCTTTGTCCACTTTGATTGAAAATAATAATGAATCTCTGGATGTGAATTTTGTTGGTAGGAATAATTTTGGTAACAATGATTATAGAGGGAACTTTAATCCTAGGACTTTTCCTAGTAATTCCTCTAACAATTATGGAAATTCCTACAACAACTCTTATGGAAAGATGCCTTCTGAATTTGAAACTGGTGTTAAGGAGTTTATGATTTCGCAAAAGAATTTTAATGCTATGCTTGAAGAAAAATTGCTTAAGATTGATGAATTGGCTTGAAGTGTGGATAGAATTACTCTTGATGTTGATTCTTTGAAACTTAGATCTATCCCACCTAAGCATGATATCAATGAGTCTCTCAAAGCCATGAGAATTTCCATTGATGAATGCAAAGAAAGAACCGCTAGGATGCGTGCTAAAAGAGAGAATTATATAAAAGCGTGTTCTTCTAGTTATCATGAAAATAAAGATGAAGGTCTGAAAGTTATTGATGTGTCTCGTATTAGATCCTTGTTTTCTAGTATGAATCTTGATAAAGATAGGATTGGAGATGATTCTACTTTAAAGTGTCCCAATGATTCGGAGTTTTTAGATCTTGATGCTAAAATTGTTAATAGTGGGAGTGAAGAGATTAAAACTTTGCATAGTGATGAACCCACTACTTTGGATTTCAAGGGATTCAATTATGATAATTGCTCTTTGATTGATTGTATTTCCTTGCTACAATCCTTACTAAACTCTCCGCATGCTTATAGTCAAAATAAAGCTTTTACCAAACACATAGTTGATTCTTTGATGCAATCTTATGAAGAAAAACTTGAATTGGAAGTTTCTATCCCTAGAAAGCTTTATGATGAGTGGGAACCTACTATTAAAATAAAAATTAAAGATCATGAATGTTTTGCTTTGTTTGATTTGGGTGCAAGTGTTTCCACTATCCCAAAAACTTTGTGTGATTTGCTAGGATTCGATGAGCTTGATGATTGTTCTTTAAATTTGCATCTTGCGGATTCCACTATTAAGAAACCTATGGGAAGGATTAATGATGTTCTTATTGTTTCCAATAGGAATTATGTGCCCATAGATTTCATTGTTCTTGATATATATTGCAATTCTTCATGTCCTATTATTCTTGGTAGACCTTTCCTTAGAATGATTGGTGCAATTATTGATATGGAGGAAGGAAATATTAGATTCCAATTTCCTTTAAGGAAAGGCTTGGAACACTTTCCTAGGAAGAAAATCAAATTACCGTATGAATCTATTATGAGAGCCACTTATGGATTGCCTTCCAAAGATGGCAATACCTAGATCTATCTTTGTATCGTGCCTAGCTAGGGGCGTAAAACGATAGCGCATGTTGGGAGGCAACCCAATTTTATATATTTTTTGTTTTTGCTTTTGTTTAGGAATGAATATTGCATCTAGCTTCTGTTTAGACACGTTTTTGTGTTTTACTTAGTGTTTGTGCCAAGTAGAACCTTTGGGAAGACTTGTGTGAAGTTTATATGATCTTGCTGTGAAAAACAGAATCGTTAGCGCTCGCTAGAATGGTCACCAGATTTTACTGGAGTGTGATATTTAGTTGATTCTTTTTGCAGATGATTAGTAGACAAATTCCCCACGTTTACCAATTTATTTCAATTTTTTGGAGTTATAGAAGTATGCGAAAGCTACAGATTACTACAGACTGTTCTGTTTTTGACAGATTCTGTTTTCGTGTGTTGTTTGCTTATTTCAATGCATCTATGAGTAGTATTGGGGAGTATCAATCATAGAGAAGTTGGAATACAGTAGGTTTAACACCAATATAAACAAAGAATGAATTCATTGCAGTACCTTTGAGTAGTGGTTTGTTTTCTTATACTAACGGAGCTCACGAGATTGTTGTCTAAGTTTTGTGTTGTGAAGTTTTCAAGTTTTGAGTATTGCTTTGATGGACTATGGAACAAAGAGTGGCAAGAGCCTAAGCTTGGGGATGCCCAAGGCACCCCAAGGTAAAATTCAGGGACAACCAAGAGCCTAAGCTTAGGGATGCCCCGGGAAGGCATCCCCTCTTTCGTCTTCATCTATCGGTAACTATACTCGGAGCTATATTTTTATTCACCACATGATATGTGTTTTACTTGGAGCGTCATGTATCATTTGAGTCTTTTCTTGTTAGTTTGCCACAATTATCCTTGCTGGACACACCTTTTTGAGAGAGTTAAATATGGCCTAGGAATGGATAGAACACTCTATGTGCTTGACTTATATCTTTTGAGTTGAATAGTTTTTGCTCTAGTGCTTCACTTATATCTTTTAGAGCATGGTGGTAATTATATTTTGTAGAAATTGTTGATCTCTCATGATTCACTTATATCCTTTTGAGAGTATATCAAAACAGCATGGTAATGTGCTTTGGCTATAAAACTAGCCTTCACATGATAGGCATCCAAGATCAATGTAGTAAAAACTTCCACACTAAGTGCATTGAATATGATGAGAAGTTGGATACTTGATAATTGTTTTGAGATATGATGATAGTGATATTAGAGTCATGCTAGTGGAGTTATTATGAAATTGAGAAATGCTTGTGTTAAAGTTAGTGATTCCTGTAGCATGCACGTATGGTGAACCGCTATGTGACGAAGTTAGAGCATGAGGTATTTGTAGAGTGTCATCCTTTGTGTGGAGGTCGGGGGTGCGCGATGGTTAACTCCTACCAACCTCCCCCCTAGGAGCATGGGTTGATTGCTTTGTTTTGATGACTCGTAAATTTTTGCAATAAGTATATGAGTTCTTATGACTAATGTTGAGTCCATGGATATTACGCACTCTCACCCTTCCACCATTGCTAGCCTCTCTTGTACCACGCTACTTTCGCCGGTACCATACACCCACCATATATCCTTCCTCAAAACAGCCACCATATATCTTCCTCAAAACAGCCACCATACCTACCTATCATGGCATTTCCATAGCCATTCCGAGATATATTGCCATGCAACTTTCCACCGTCTCGTTCATATGACACGCTTCATATTGTCATATTGCCATGCATGATCATGTAGTTGACATCGTATTTGTGGCAAATCCACCATGCATAATCTTTCATACATGTCACTCTTGATTCATTGCATATCCCGGTACACCGCCGGAGGCATTCATATAGAGTCATACTTGTTCTAGTATCGAGTTGTAATATCGAGTTGTAATTCAATATAAGTGTGATGATCATCATTATTAGAGCATTGTCCCATGTGAGGAAAGGCCAATAAAAACAAGAAATGGCCCAAAAAATAGAGAGAGGCTAAAAAAAGAAGAGAGAAAGCCCCTCCAAAAAAAGAGAAAATAGAGAAGGGGCAATTGCTACTATCCTTTTCCACACCCGTGCTTCAAAGTAGCACCATGTTCTTCATGATAGAGAGTCTCATATTTAGTCACTTTCATATACTAGTGGGAATTTTCATTTTAGAGCTTGGCTTGTATATTCCAACGATGGGCTTCCTCAAATGCCATAGGTCTTCGTGAGCAAGCAAGTTGGATGCACACCCACTAGTTTCTTTTGTTGAGCTTTCATACATATTTAGCTCTAGTGCATCCGTTGCATGGCAATCCCTACTCACTCACATTGATATGTATTGATGGGCATCCCCATAGCCCGTTGATACGCCTAGTTGATGTGAGACTATCTCCCTCCTTTTTTGTCTTCTCCACAACCATCACTCTATTCCACATAGTGCTATATCCATGGCTCACACTCATGTATTGCGTGAAAGTGGAAAGGTTTGAAAGAATAGAGTATGAAAACAAGTGCTTGGCTGAAACCGGGGTTGTGCATGATATGAATATTTTGTGTGATGAAGAGGGAGCATAGCCAGACTATATGATTTTGTAGGGATAACTTTCTTTAGCCATAGTATTTTGAGAAGACATGACTGCTTTGTTAGTATGCTTGAAGTATTATTATTTCTTATGTCAATATAGACTTTTGTCTTGAATCTTTCAGATCTGAACATTCATGCCACAATTAAGTGAATTACATTGAAAAACTATGTTGGTTAGCATTCCACATCAAAAATTCAGTTTTTATCATTTACCTACTCGAGGACGAGCAGGAATTAAGCATGGGGGTGCTTGATACGTCTCCAACGTATCTATAATTTTTTATTGTTCCATGCTATTATTTATGATGTTTTGGATGTTTAATGGGCTTTGTTATACACTTTTATATTATTTTTGGGACTAACCTACTAACCCAAAGGTCCAGTCCAGATTGTTGTTTTTTGCCTATTTCAGGGTTTTACAGAAAAGGAATATCAAATGGAGTCCAAACGGAATGAAACTTCTGGAGAGATATTTTTGGAGCAAAATACGCATGGGAGACTTGAAAACCACGGAATAGGGCTGACATGGCGTCCACGAGGGTGGGGGCGCGCCCCTGTCTCGTGGGCACCCGTCTGGCCCCCGGTGCCCTCCTTCCTCCTATATATACATACATACCCCAAAACCATTAGAAGAGGAGAGAAAACCCTAGTTCCACCGCCGTAACCTTCTATTCCTGTGAGATCCCATCTTGGGGCCTCTTCCGGAGCTCCACCGGAGGGGGGATCTACCACGGAGTGCTTCTACATCATCATCATCGCATCACCATGAGTTGTGAGTAGTTTACCACAGAGCTTCAGGTCCATAGCTAGTATCTAGATGGCTTCTTCTCTCTCTTTGGATCTCAATACCAAGTTCTCCTCGGTCTTCGAGGAGATCTATTCGATGTAATCGCTTTTGCGGTGTGTTTGTCAAGATCCGATGAATTGTGGGTTTATGATGAAGATTATCTATGAGAAATATTTGGTTCTTTTCTGAACTCTTTATGTATGATTATAATATCCTTGCAAGTCTCTTCGAATCATTGGTTTGGTTTGGCCTACTAGATCTATAGTTCTTGCAATGGGAGAAGTGCTTGGCTTTGGGTTCAATCTTGCGGTGTCCTTTCCCAGTGACAGTAGGGGCAGCAAGGCATGTATTGTATTGTTGCCATCGAGGATAAAAAGATGGGGTTTATATCACTATGTTTGAGTTTATCCCTCTACATCATGTCATCTTCTATAAGGCATTACTCTGTTCTTATAAACATAATACTCTAGATGCATGTTGGATAGCGGTTGATGTGTGGAGTAAGAGTAGTAGATGCAGAATCGTTTCGGTCCACTTGTCTCGGACGTGATGCCTATATATAATGATCATTCCTAGATAGTCTCATAATTGTTCGCTTTTCAATCAGTTGCTCGACAGTAATTTGTTTACCCGCCGTAGAATATCGCTATTATGAGAGAAGCCACTAGAGAACACTATGGCCCCCGGGTCTATTCTCAACATATCAATCTACAATCTACTTTACTTTTTCCGCTTTTACTTTCTGTTCTTATAACCAAAAATACCAAAAATGTCAAACTATCATCTCTATCAGATTTCAGTTTTGTAAGTGACCATAAAGGGATTGACAACCCCTTATCGCGTTGGTTGCAAAGTTCTTATTTGTTTGTGTAGGTGCGAGGGACTCGAGCGTGGTCTCCTACTAGATTGATACCTTGGTTCTTAAAAATTGAGGGAAATACTTACGCTACTGTGCTGCGTCACCCTTTCCTCTTCAAGGGAATAAAACGCAAGCTCGAGAAGTAGCAATTACCAAAATCGTTCCCATCGAGTTTGTGTAATTGGTCTCACCGAGATTACGTTACACCCCAACCCTAATGAAATCGGTCCCACTGAGTTGATCATATTGGTCCCACCGAAATGCCTAACAGTCACATTATGAACTAAATCGGTCTGACCGAGTTCTCTGAATCAGCCCCACCGAGTTTGGTAAATTGTGTGTAACGGTTAGATTTTGTGTGGAGGCTATATATACCCCTCCACCCAGTCTTCACTCGTGGAGAGAGCCATCAGAACATACCTACACTTCCATCATACATGTTCTGAGAAAGAACCACCTACTCAAGTGTTGAGATCAAGATATTCCACTCCTACCATATGAATCTTGTTCTCTAGCCTTCACCAAGTTGCTTTCCACTCAAATCTTTCTTCCACCATATCCAAATCTACGAGGAGCTATTTGAGTGTTGGGAAGACTACCATTTGAAGCATTTGAGCAAGGAGTTCATCATCAACACACCGTCTATTACCTTTTGGAGAGTGGTGTCTCCTAGATTGGTTAGGTGTCACTTGGGAGCCTCCGATGAGATTGTGGAGTTGAACCAAGGAGTTTGTAAGGGCAAGGAGATCGCCTACTTTGTGAAGATCTACCCTAGTGAGGCAAGTCCTTCGTGGGCGATGGCCATGGTGGGATAGACAAGGTTGCTTCTTTGTGGACCCTTCATGGGTGGATCTCTCCGTGGACTCGCGCAACTGTTACCCTTCGTGGTTTGAAGTCTCCATCAACTTGGATGTACGATAGCACCACCTATCCGAACCAAGACAAAAACATCCGTGTCTACACTTGCGTTTGCTCCCTCCAAACTCCTCCCTTTACCTTCATATGCAATTGTTTTACATTCCGCTGCTATACTCTTAGAATTGCATGTGTAGGCTGATTGCTTGACTTGTGCTAAGTTGCTAAAATCTGCCAAGAACTAAAATTGGGAAAAGGCTAGATTTTTATTTGGCAAGTATTCTAACCACTCCCCCTCTAGACATACTTTCGATCCTACAAGTGGTATCAGAGCTTTGGTCTCCATTTGTCGTGATTTCCATAGCTTTGGTGATCATAGCCTTGGTTTCACAACCTAGGAGAGTATGGCGTCTAGAGAGGGAAGTTACCACCGTAGAGGTCCTTACTTTGATGGTACTAATTTTGCTAGTTGGAAGCATAAGATGAAAATGCATATTCTTGGGCATAACCCCGCCGTTTGGGCTATTGTGTGTATTGGTTTGCAAGGTGAATTCTTCGATGGGAAGGAAACAAATCATGAAGCTACCGCGGAAGACTTGAAGATGCTGCAATACAATGCTCAAGCTTGTGATATCCTCTTCAACGGATTGTGCCCCGAAGAATTCAAGAAAATCAGCCGTCTTGAGAATGCAAAGGAAATTTGGGATACTTTGATTGATATGCACGAAGGTACCGACTCGTTCAAGGAATCCAAGTTGGATGTGCTTCAAAGTCAACTTGACAAGTTCAAGATGAAGGATGGTGAAGGTGTCGCTGAAATGTACTCTAGGCTTGCTCTCATCACAAATGAGATTGTCGGCTTAGGAAGTGAAGAAATGACCGACAGATTCATTATCAAGAAGATCCTAAGAGCCTTGGATGGAAAATATGATACCGTGTGCACGTTGATCCAAATGATGCCCAATTACAAAGATCTCATGCCACCTGAAGTCATTGGAAGAATTGTTGCTCATGAGATGTAACTCAAAGATAAAGAAGAGCTTCACAACAAGTCTAGTGGTGCTTACAAAGCCTCATGTGACGCTCCTACATCATCAAGTGAGAAACAAGTCCTCAATGAAGAATTGAGCTTAATGGTGAAGAACTTCAACAAGTTCTACAATAGTAGAAGCAAAGAGAGAAGTTCCAAGTCAAGGTCCTACAATGACAAGAGATCTTCAAGTCGTGATTGGAACTGCTATAATTGTGGAAGACCCGGACACCACTCCAATGAGTGTACGGCTCCCCACAAGAGAACAGAAGACTCACCCAAAAGGAGAAGTAGTAGAGAAGATTCACCACCCAGAGAGAGAAGGAGTAGAGATGATCGTTATGAACGAAGACCTTCTCGGAGAAGAAAAGATTCGGAAAGGAAGGACAAATCATCAAGGAGCTATGCAAGACGAAGACATCAAGCTCATGTTGGTGAATGGGCATCTGGTTCCGACTCCGATAACCACTCCGAGAGAAGCTACTACTCCGACTCCGAAGATACTCAAGATGAAGGTGTTGCCGGAATTGCTCTTGTGTCAACCAACTCCTACGACATATTTGACTCACCAAATGAAAGAATTGGAAGATGCTTCATGGCTAAAAGCCCTAAGGTATCACATCCCGAGTATCTTTATTTCAATTGTGATGAAGATGACTTGCTAGGAGATGATGATTTACTTGTTGGTAGCAATAGTGATGAAACCTTTGATGAAAACTATGATGAAATTGCTATTAATCATGCTAATCAAGATAAAACGAATGACAATGATACAGAGAAGATTGAGCGTCTAACTAAAGAATTAAACACTCTTAAGTTAGCTCATGAAACTACCTTGGAAGATCATCGAGAACTTCTAAAGACTCATGAGAAGTTACGCTTTGAAAAGCTCAACCTTGAGCAAGAGCATGAGTTCTTAAGAGCAATCAATGATGATCTTCGCAAGAAAAGTTCTTCTTACATTGCCAAGCGTTTACTCTTGTCCACCTACATGCCACAAGTAAAATCTAGCAACAAGAACAAGAAAGATTCTTCCTCTAGTAGTAACAATAATCATGCTAAATCCAATGATGGTCCTTCTAGTAGCTCTCTTGATTCCACTAATGATTCTCTCAGCCAAGTTACACTTGAGCAAGAAAATAGCTTATTGAAGGGAATTATAGAGAAAGGTGTTTACAAGAGCCTTGCCGGGAGTAAGCAATTTGAGGAGATTGTACGCAAGCAAGGAAGACACCGGAAGAATCAAGGTGTTGGTTTTGAACAAAAGTTCAATGCCAATGGAGTTGAGTGGGAGGAAAATCAATACCCCAAGACGAAGTTTGTTCCTCAACAAGAGAAGTATGATCCTACTTCTTTTCAAGGGACACAAGCACAAGATGATCTTCCACCACAAGACCACAAGCTAAAGGGCAAGGACAAGCTTCAAGAAGAGATTGATGCATTTGAATAAGCTCCTAAGGCCTTGGTCAAGTGGGTTCCCAAGACTACATCAAGTTCTACTTCATCAAGTACGACTACAACTCCAAGGATTCCCATCAAGATGGTGTGGATCCCAAAGAAGACGAACTAGAAAGTTCTTGAGAGTGACTTCGCCAGCATACTTCACTCATATCATTTTGGCGAGGACAAGTGCAAACAACTTCCATATCTTGCACTAGTTCAAGGAGTCACAAATCCTCTTGTTGGTAAGACAAGGGACAAGGTAACCTAATGCTTTCATGGACATCATCATGTGTGCAATTCACTCTATGTCTATGGATATCCTTGTTTGTTCCTTGTGGGACTAACCCGCGTAGGTATTGAAAGTGCAACTCACTCCAATGGATTGCTCCAAATGATCTACATCAACATTGAGCATCTACATCTTCAACACCTACATGAAATCATCATCGACAAAACCCAAGGTTAGTTCATCCCTCTTAGGGGGCATATCACATCTAGGGGGAGCTTTACTCTAACAATTGAGCTAAAGCAACTATAATGATGTGAACACAACAATGCTTTATGTAAAAGTGGTAACCCCACTTGTGCTTAAACGATGAGTATGACCTATGATCAAATGTTCTCATTTGACTCCTAGTCAATATACTCATATATAGATGACCTAGTCATCACCAATTGCTTGATAGATGCTATAATGGTTGTGCATGCTTTGCCACATGTTTCATCTGCTATCTTATTGTGTGAGCATGTTGAATGCATATTTTTCTCATTCGAGGACATCCATTTGTTGCTTTGATTGTTTGACTCCTTTTCTTTTGCCAAATGGATGGACAAGAATGCCTAAGAACACTCTCTAGCTATCTATGCTTTCTCATCTCAAACTCTATTCATGCTACATCACAAAGCTTGATCAAGTCAGATTCGAACCACTCTGTGTGAGGAGCACTCGGAGTCCCCGATTTGTCATAGGCTTAAACTTCTAAAACCTGTTTGTGCATTTTGGTCACACCTTGATCTAGATTTTCAATCTCGATGCAACCGATTTGAACTTTTCGATCACACCGAGTTGCAGTAATTGCTAGCAGTTTTGCATCTCGGTGCCACCGAGTTGTTCTACTCGGTCACACCGATAGGGTCAGGTTATATATACCGACAGGTTGAATTTTGGAAAACTTTCCGAAGTCTTTCGCCCGCGCGTGACCTGCTCTGCCTCCTCGGGTCTCGGGATCATCTCCTCACTGCTAGCGACCTCCCGCCACTGGTCTCCACTACCGTCAATGGAAATCTCCGCCGTCGTTGCCGCCGTAGCAAGTTCACCGCCGAGTTAGGGTATGAACTTGATCCTTTGTGCTGCTCTTTAACTCCGATTCATAGCACATTGCTTTTCCATGTTCGTTACCACGTATGAAATCTTCCTATCCAGCAGAAACTCCATAGAAAGTAGTTTTGATTCGAAAAAAAATTAGGGTTAGGTCTCCACCGAACTCATCTCAGACCGACCGAGTTGTAGAAATCGGTCTCATTGATTTTGCTTAGGCCATTGCACTTGCTCTTTTCGGTCTAACCGAAAATTGCAAATCGGTGTGACCGAGTTCAACTCTCTGTGAAACCCTAGCAATATCGGTGCCACCGAACTGTGACTCGGTATGACCGAGTTCACTAGTTTAGGTTCCAGAATTGCTTCGGTATCACCGAGTTTAACAAATCGGTAGCTCCGAAATGCTTTTCGTAGAGAACTAAAACTAAGTTTTTCTTGCCATCTGTTTTGCAAAAATTCCGTGCTTTGTGATGCTCATCCACTCTACCTCATCTACATCTATTCACAGGGCCAGCTTTCAGTTTGTAGTGTCAGAAATGTCTTAGGGTAGTGACAGTCAGAACAGGTCAGAGGAGCAGGCACAATTGAGTGAGGGCTCTAGTACCAATAACTCAAGCTATTATGAGAGCAGCAGAAGCACACCTAGTGATCTTCCTAAAGCAGCTACCAAGACCAGAAAGAAGAAAACTTCAGATTCTGAGGATGCGGACTTTGTGGCTGACGAGGCCACTTCAAAGAAGAAGGTGCTCAGGAAGGAGTATGGCATAGCTGAGGCAACTAAGCCAGGATTGAACAAGAAAGCTCCAGCAAGAAGAGTTCCTATGTCAAAGGCCAGAGCATCAACTCAATAGACTATGGTTTTCACACTTGAAACCAGAGATGATGAACCAGGAGGAACTAAGAAGAGAGCAAGAAAAACCACAGCCAGAGTGATTGGCAAGCCATCCATGATGGATGATGAAGCTGCAGAAGAAGAAGAAGAGGTTGCTGCATCAACTCCTAAAGCTCAGAAGCTTATGGGAGATGCTATCAAGTATGGGGCTACTCCTTTTAAGCCCAAGACTGCTCCCAAATCTGCTCAAGTCACCAAGTCTGGACCCAAGAGGTGCACAAGAAAGTTTCCAGCTTCAGAGAAGAACAAGGCCCCAGTGCCTGAGGTAGCTGAAGAAGCTGAGGACCAAGTGCTCAGAAAGCTGAAGCCCAAGATCCCTGATCACAATGATGCTCATCTAGTAGCAGAAGACATGAAATTGAGGAAGGATGCAGGTCTCAAAAGATGGAGACAGACTGATCCATATGCTGTGAGGAGAATGACTGCTGTGGACTACATGTTTCATACCAAAGAACAGCAAGACTTCTATGAGACAGTTCTGCTCGACAAGAAGCCCATAGTGTGTGATATGAGGAGGGTGGGCTGGGACTTCATTGATGACAATGCAGATTATTTCCCTAATATGCATGAAAGCTTCAAAGCATGTGGAGTTGAAAAGTTTGTGGATCAGAAGTTGACAAAGTGGAATGATGAACTCATCATGCAATTCTACTCCATAGCTCACTTTTATCCTGATGGTAGAATTGTATGGATGTCTGAAGGTACAAGGTACCGGTCAACTGTTGTTGAGTGGGCCAAGCTGATTAATGCCCCTGAAGATCATGAGGATGATTTGGATGTGTATGCCAAGAAGAAGCAAGACCAGAACTCTATGGCCAGCATGTACAAGGAGATCCCTGATGATGACTTGGAGAGACATAAGTTTGGATCTGTACATCACTTGTAGTTTGGTCTAGCCACTATCAACACAATCGTGAGGCATACATTGTTACCCAAATCTGGAGATGCAAAGATGATCAGAGGACATTCAATCAACATGCTGCATATTTTTGATGTGCCTCAAAAATTCAAAGTCATGAGTCTCTTAGTTGAAAAAATCAATAGGACTGCTACAGATCAGAAGAGAACATGTGGGTATGCTCCACACATCCAGATGCCCATCAACTCCAAGATGGGCACATGCACATACTTATTGGACAGAGAATATCTTCCCTCTTTGAGGACAACACAGTTGTCATGGATGAAAATGAACCATCATCAGTGCATGCGCATGAAAGGAGAGAGAAAGCCAAAGCAGAGAAAGCTGCCAAGATGCCAAGTGCTGCAGAAGCATCTCAAATGACCCTCAAGTCCAAACAAGATCAAATGTCATATCTTATTCAAGCAACTATGAGGATTGAGAAGGGCTTGGCCACCCTGACTCAAAATCAGGAGAGCTTGCAGAGGATCATTGAGACTAAGTTCTATGATCTTGATCTGAAAGTTACAGAGATCCAGTCTTGAGTTGAGAAGCTTTAGGAGGAAGCAAAGGAGAGGGGAGGACAGGCTACCACAGATGCATTTCAGCGAGTGCCTCGAGGTCAGAGATCTGCTGCAGTGCCAGTGCCTGACACTAGAGCTACTACATGAGCACCAGCAGCCACAGCTTCAGTGCCACCTCCAGCAGCCACTCCACCAGCTCCAACTACATCATCTAAAGCCTTCGTCCTTGGAGTTCTCTCTACACCACCTCCCGAAGATCGAGCCTAAGAGACGCATAGCACTATGCATTTTCAAACTTTTTGGTAACTTGTTACCAAAGGGGGAGAAATATGTATGGATCATAGGCCTCGAGAGAGAGTGTTTTGCTTCTTTGGTCTCTCTTGCTTTTGGTTGAATTTTTTTGTGTGTGTTTGCTTTATACTCTATGTCCATGTGTGAGATACTTGTTTGATCATGTGATTGAACATATGCTACCTTAATGCTTGCTTGGATGATACTATCTTTTATATCCTTATATGATCATTCACTTTGCTTGGTGATGAGTGCATGTTTTAGTGTATATCATTTTGAGCGCCCCACCAAGATGTATGTGACATGGAAGAGTAACCCATGATCCTAATCAATTGTGCATTTGTAATCAAACACAAATTTTAAATAATGCACAAATTTTGGGGGAGCTCTTGCTTATCACATACTTCTCAAAGCGACGATGTATTTAAATCTTATTCATTTGTCGAAGCTTTGATCTATATGTTGTCATCAATTACCAAAAGGGGGGAGATTGAAAGTGCAACTATCCCTGGGTGGTTTTGGTAATTACTAACAACATATAGCTCAATGAACTAATGCTATCTCAAGAAGATACTTCATGAAAGTTCAATGTTTGGCTTGGCATGGACTAGGAATGTGGACCCCTCAAAATGCTAAGGACACATATTGGCTCAAGCTCAAGACTCTACATTTTCCATTTTAGTGATCCAAGATCACATTGAGTCCATAGGAAAGCCAATACTATTAAAAGGAGATGAGGTGTTGATTAATGGCTTGCTTGCTCAAAATGCTTAGTAATATGCCCCAAAACCCTCAACAATTTTCCCACATCCACATATGTCCCAAACCAAAAGTCAAACCCGGCCCAACCGAAAAGTTTAATCCGGCGCCATCGAGTTCATTTGACATAGGCACTGCCAGAAACCCTAATCATTTCGGTCTCACCGAAAGGAATCTCGGTCTCACCGAGATGGGATTGCAAACTCTCTGTTTCCCTTTGTAACATTTCGGTCTCACCGAGATGAGCGATCGGTCCCATCGAGTTGGCAATGCAAACTCTCTGTTTCCCCATCATAACGTTTCAGTCCAACCGAAATGAGTGAATCGGTCCCACCGAGTTTGCCTGACCAACCCTCTGTGTGCTTATTACCAAAATCAGTCTCACCGAGTTTGTGTAATCGGTCTCACCAAGATTACGTTATGCCCCAACCCTAATGAAATCGGTCCCACCGAGCTGATCATATCAGTCCCACCGAAATGCCCAACGGTCACATTATGAACTAAATCGGTCTGGCCGAGTTCTCTGAATCGGTCCCATCGAGTTTGATAAATTGTGTGTAACGGCTAGATTTTGTGTGGAGGCTATATATACCCCTCCACCCACTCTTCACTCGTGGAGAGAGCCATCAGAACCTACCTACACTTCCATCATACATGTTCTGAGAAAGAACCACCTACTCAAGTGTTGAGATCAAGATATTCCACTCCTACCATATGAATCTTGTTCTCTAGCCTTCCCCAAGTTGCTTTCCACTCAAATCTTTCTTCCACCATATCCAAATTTATGAGGAGCTGTTTGAGTGTTGGGGATACTATCATTTGAAGCATTTGAGAAAGGAGTTCATCATCAACACACCGTTTATTACCTTTTGGAGGGTGGTGTCTCCTAGATTGGTTAGGTGTCACTTGAGAGACTCCGACGAGATTGTGGAGTTGAACCAAGGAGTTTGTAAGGGCAAGGAGATCGCCTACTTCGTGAAGTTCTACCCTAGTGAGGCAAGTCCTTCGTGGATGATGGCCATGGTGGGATAGACAAGGTTGCTTCTTCGTGGACCCTCCGTGGATGGAGCCCTCCATGGACTCATGCAGCCGTTACCCTTCGTGGGTTGAAGTCTCCATCAACTTGGATGTATGATAGCACCACCTATCTGAACCAAGACAAAAACATCCGTGTCTACACTTACGTTTGCTCCCTCCAAACTCCTCCCTTTACCTTCATATGCAATTGTTTTACATTCCGCTGCTATACTCATAGAATTGCATGTGTAGGCTGATTGCTTGACTTGTGCTAAGTTGCTAAAATCTGCCAAGAACTAAAATTGGGAAAATGCTATATTTTTATTTGGTTAAGTAGTCTAATCACCCCCTATAGACATACTTTCGATCCTACATAACCCATTTTCAAACCCACCGCAACATCGGGAGTGTACACGCGTGGTAAACGGTGGTTTGAAAAAGAAGAAGTAAAAGAAGCTAATTGCACGCGTGGGAATCCGTTGTCATATATATTATATGAGCAAAAGGAGACAATTTTTGAATAGTTTGTGGCCATTTTGCATGATAAAAATAAATTTGACCCTTAAAAATTGGTCATTTGCTATGCAATGTCAATTGATTTCAAACGATGCAAAAATACAGAGCTAGCACGTTCAGAAAAAACAGAGCAAACGATGCAAAAATACAGAGCCAACACGTTCACAAAAAACAGAGAAAATGATGCAAAAAACGACACAATTCGACGGCCCAACCAGAGCTTGGTTTCCTCGCATCTCGCGGATAGCCCCGTGATCCAATGATGCGGAGCCGTCCTTGTGATCCAACGGCGTGGAGCCTGCACACAGCCAACCCACCTAGTTCCTTCTAGAAGGCCATATATGAGGGCTATCGCTTGGCGTGAGGGTATGATCGGACGGCTGACGTTGAGAGCTAGGGTTAGGCGAAACCCCGCGGGGTTTAGGGGGTTTTGAGGTGGTCAACGGGGTTTTGAAGGAGAGGAGGTGGTGTTAACTTCGGTTTTTGATTTTCTTTTAAAATTCAAAAAATCACTAAAGCTTTATTTTATAGTGAGTAAGAAGGATCTGAACTTAGTTTTCCATTTTCATATTTCAAAACTTGTTTTAATAGTTTTTGTATTAAAGCATAAGTTTTCAAAAGAAAATGTAAAAATATGAAGATTAATCCAAAAAATAGTGAGACTTCGAATGTACACTATGGAAAGTGAATATGTGTTAATAAAAAAACATTTGGCTCATTTAGAGTAGGTTCAAAAAAAACTCTATTATAAATGGGATGTTTACCCTAGCCTGGGAGCTCATTTGGAGCACATTTTCTCAAATTCAAATTTATTTGACCTCCTCTAAATCACTTCAAATTTTGCACACATGATCTCCTAGACAAACATAGATAGTTTGCCAAGGTTTTTTTTTTTTTGCATTTTCTTACACACATGACCTCCTGCACACACATGACCTTCTACACAAACATGATCTCCTCTAAATCACTTGAATTTACACAAACATACATAGATAATTTGCTGGTGGGAAAAAGCATATGTTTGATTTGATTAATAGACATGAGACCAATAACATGTGTGATAAGTGAAGCAACACTGAAACAACATGTGTGATCAGTGAAGCAACACTGAAGTGATGAGTGAAGCAACACTGAAACAACATATATGATCAGTGAAGCAACACTGAAACAACATGTGTGATCATTGCAGCGCCTAAGCTCATAGTTCACAACATCGAAACAGAACTAACCATACACTACAGGCAAATATAAGGACAGACAAATATAGATAGAATAATAAAAACCACACATCAAAGATTAAGATTAAGATTCAGTTCACAACATCAAAGTACCCAAAAGTACCCAAAAGTAACCGAACCCAAAGTACACACCATCACAGCATCACACATCATCACATCACTTCACGCTGGAGTCAGGGCCTTCGCGAGCGCGGCATGCTGCCCCCTGGTCATGTAGTCCTCCCCGCGGATCGCTAAATCCTCTGCATGAGATAGTAGGTGATCGAAGCGGCCATCCTTGGGCTTTGGCTTGGTGGTACAGTAGGGGCAGCGCCACTTCTTGAACCTGCGGTTGTAGAAGGAAGCAACTCCCTTGGCCTTGATCTTCTCCACCTCCTTGGCTGTGAAGGATGCGACGTTGCCCTTGTACTCTTCTTCTCCAGAATCATACTACACACATGAATGAGTTACGTTAATACATTATAGATTCATGGATACACTATGTCAAAGGAACTAACTGAACAATCTAAATTTAAAGTAGGCTTACCTCATATTCTTCTTCATCACTTTCCTCTGGATCATATGGGTTGTACTGGGCCAGCTTCCTCTTTCTACCCCCAACCAGCATCCTCCTGAACATACAATTACATCCATCACTAGTAAATATGGAAGCCAATTGAAAATTTAGATATGACATTCAAATAACACATCCCTTGATCATTGGTCATGCACACACATTGAAGAACATAGCTAATATAACTACATAATGTGGACAAATTTATATACTAATGAATCAAATAACTTCTTAATCAATGGATTCCATTTGGGCATATGATATTCAAAACCCCAATGTCAATAGCATTCAAAAAAATCTAATAGGGACCCAATCTCCCAATCTAATAAGCATACATGTCTGTAGCATTAAAAACCCCAATCTATGAACATGAAAAACAAATCTAATAAGCATACATCTGTGTAGCATTGAAGCACATCTAATAAACATATCTATCTTTTTGAAACGAATTTATCCAACAAACCCTAGTACAAAAACCCCCATCACCCCGACCCATCCGTCAAACCAACTACTCTAACCATCTGAACTACCGTATGAATCCACAATCTAATTAGGGATCCTATCTATCTAATGCAACTAACTCTACAAGCTAATATCCCAAAGCAAATCAAGTGCAAATACCTCGTGCTCCTCGTCGGGCTGCGCATGGGGGCTATCAGGATGGACTGCGCCGCTTGTCGTCGTCACCTTCTGTGCTGTGGCGGATCCCGCCACCTCCTTTCCCACATCCGCAATGGTTGCGAGTTTCCCCGCACCGCCGTGGACGCCGCCGACATCCGCGGGCACCGCGCCCTGCTACTTTACCACTTCTCCGACCGTTGCGCTGGTGTCGCCACGAGCTTTGTCCATCGGATAGATGGAGGCGATGAAGGTGAGGAAGAGGATGCGGTGGGGGAGAGCGAGATGGTGCGGTGGAGGCAGGGGAGGAGAGCGAGACGACGCTGGTGGGGGAGAGGAAGACGATGCGACAGGGAGGGGATTTGGGGGAAATGGTAGGGGCGCTGGAGGTGGTTGCCCTTCTTTATATGATTGGATGTTTCGGGCATGTCCATGGACATGTGCTACCTCACAACCACGCTCTTGCATGCGCCCACGTATACACGGCCCCACTCGTCAGAGTTAACGGTCAAAGGCATTGACCCGACGGCAACGTCCGCTATAACCTGTTGTGAGGGTTTCAGGCAAGGGAGTGGGGAAAAGTGAGCAAAAGTTAATAGAGTGGGGATGAATGAGTAGAGCTAAGGAACCAGGGGCACAGAAATAAAAATCCCTATTTTCAATGGCTTGCCGATCATGGGGCAAGTAAACCAAAGTCCACACTTTGTTCTCATACATTGATCCCATCTCATATTTCATGGCCTCAAGCCATTTTGCGGAATCTGGGCTCATCATCGCTTCCTCATAGTTCGTAGGTTTATCATGATCTAGTAACATAACTTCCAGAACCGGGTTACCGTACCACTCTGGTGCGGAACGCACTCTGGTTGACCTACGAGGTTCAGTAGTAACTTGATCTGAAGTTTCATGATCATCATCATTAGCTTCCTCGCTGATTGGTGTATGAATCACTCGAACTAGTTTCTGTGATGTACTGCTTTCCAATTTGCGAGAAGGTACAATTACCTCATCAAGTTCCACTTTCCTCCCACTCACTTCTTTCGAGAGAAACTCCTTCTCTAGAAAGGAACCATTCTTAGCAACAAATATCTTGCCTTCGGATCTGTGATAGAAGGTGTACCCAACAGTTTCCTTTGAGTATCCTATGAAGACACATTTCTCCGACTTGGGTTCGAGCTTACTAGGTTGAAGCTTTTCACATAAGCATTGCAGCCCCAAACTTTAAGAAACGACAACTTGGGTTTCTTGCCAAACCACAGTTCATGAGGCATCGTCTCAACGGATTTAGATGGTGCCCTATTTAACGTGAATGCAGCTGTCTCTAAAGCATAACCCCAAAATGATAGTGTTAAATTGGTAAGAGACATCATAGATCACACCAGATCTAATAAAGTACGGTTACGACGTTCGGACACACCATTACGCTGTGGTGTTCCGGGTGGCGTGAGCTGTGAAACTATTCCACATTATTTTAAATGAAGACCAAACTCGTAACTCAAATATTCGCCTCCACGATCAGATCGTAGAAACTTTATTTTCTTGTTACGATGATTCTCTACTTCACTTTGAAATTCTATGAACTTTTCAAATGTTTCAGACTTGTGTTTCATCAAGTAGATATATCCATATTTGCTTAAATCATCAGTGAAGGTCAGAAAATAACGATACCTGCCGCGAGCCTTAACACTCATCGGTCCACATACATTAGTATGTATGATTTCCAACAAATCCATTACTCGCTCCATTGTTCCAGAGAACGGAGTTTTAGTCATCTTGCCCATGAGGCATGGTTCGCAAGCACCAAGTGATTCATAATCAAGTGATTTCAAAAGTCCATCAGCATGGAGTTTCTTCATGCGCTTTACATCAATATGACCTAAACGGCGGTGCTATAAATAAGTTGCACTATCATTATCAACCTTGCATCTTTTGGCTTCAATATTATGAATATGTGTATCACTACGATCGAGATCCAACAAGAATAGACCACTCTTCAAGGGTGCATGACCATAAAAGATATTACTCATATAAATAGAACAACCATTATTCTCTGATTTAAATGAATAACCGTCTCGCAACAAACAAGATCCAAATATAATGTTCATGCTTAACGCTGGCACCAAATAACAATTATTTAGGTCTAAAACTAACCCCGAAGGTAGATGTAGAGATAGCGTGTCGACGGCGATCACATCGACTTTGGAACCATTTCCCATGCGCGTCGTCACCTCGTCCTTAGCTAATCTTTGTTTAATCCGTAGCCCCTGTTTCGAGTTACAAATATTAGCAACCGAACCAGTATCAAATACCTAGGTGCTACTACGAGCATTTGTAAGGTACACATCAATAACATGTATATCAAATATACCTTTGTTGACTTTGCCATCCTTCTTATTCGCCAAATAATTGGGGCAGTTCCGCTTCCAGCGTCCAGTCCCTTTGCAGTAGAAGCACTCAGTTTCAGGCTTGGCTCCAGACTTGGGTTTCTTCATGGGATTAACAACTGGCTTGATATTCTTCTTGAAGTTCCCCTTCTTTCCCTTGCCATTTTTCTTGAAACTAGTGGTCTTGTTAACCATCAACACTTGATGCTCCTTTTGGATTTCTACCTCCGCAGCTTTGAGCATAGCGAAGAGCTCAGGAATTGTCTTCTGCATCCCTTGCATACTATACTTCATCACGAAGCCTTTATAGCTTGGTGGCAGTGATTCAAGAACTCTATCAATTACACTATCTTCGTTAACTTTGCAACCAAGTAGAGTCATATGATTGTAGTACCCAGACATTTTGAGGAAGTGTTCACTGATAGAACTGTTCTCCTCCATCTTGCAGCTATAGAACTTATTGGAGACTTCATATCTCTCAATTCGGGCATTTGCTTGAAATATTAACTTCAACTCTTGGAACATCTCATATGCTCCATGACGTTCAGAACGTCGTTGAAGTCCCGATTCTAAGTCGTAAAGCTTGGCACCTGAACTATCGAGTAGTCATCAGAATGAGCTTTCCAGACGTTCATAACATCTGGAGTTGCTCCTACAGCAGGCCTGTCACCTAGTGGTGCTACCATGACATAATTCTTCTCTACAGCAATGAGGATAATCCTCAAGTTACGGACCCAGTCCGTGTAGTTGCTACCATCATCTTTCAACTTTAGCTTTCTCTAGGAACGCATTAGAATTCAAGGGAACGGTAGCATGGGCCATTGATCTACAACAACATAGATATGCAAAAAGTATCAGGACTAAGTTCATGATAAATTAAAGTTCAATTAATCATATTACTAAAGAACTCCCACTTAGATAGACATCCCTCTAGTCATCTAAATGATCACGTGATCCAAATCAACTAAACCATGTACGATCATCACGTGAGATGGAGTAGTTTTCAATGGTGAACATCTTATGTTGATCATATCTACTATATGATTCACGCTCGACCTTTCGGTCTCCAGTGTTCCGAGGCCATGTCTGTACATGCTAGGCTCGTCAAGTTTAACCCGAGTATTCTGCATGTGCAAAACTATCTTACACCCGTTGTATTTGAACGTATATCTTATCACACCCGATCATCATGTGGTGTCTCATCACGACGAACTTCCGCAGCGGTGCATACTCAGGGATAAAACTTGTACCTTGAAATTTTGTAAGGGATCAGCTTATAATGCTACCGCCGTACTAAGCAAAATAAGAAGCATAATAAGATAAACATCACATGCAATCAAAATATGTGACATGATATGGCCATCATTATCTTGTGCTTTTGATCTCCATCTCCAAAGCATCGTCATGATCTCCATCGTCACCGGCTTGACACCATGATCTTCATCGTAGCGTCGTGGTCATCTTGCCAACTATTGCTACTACTATCGATAACTGATAGTGATAAAGTAAAGAAATTACATGGCCTTCGCAATTCATACAATAAAGAGACAACCATAAGGCTCCTCCCGGTTGCCGATAATTTACAAAACTTGATCATCTCATACAATAACATATAACTCATCACGTCTTGACCATATCACATCACAACATGCCCTACAAAAACAAGTTAGACGTCCTCTACTTTGTCGTTGCAAGTTTTACGTGGCTGCTACGGGCTTAGCAAGAACCATTCTTACCTACGCATACAAAAACCACAATGATTTTTCGTCAAGAGTGTTGTTTTAACCTTCACAAGGACCGGGCATTGCCACACTCGATTCAACTAAAGTGAGAGAGATAGGCACCCGCCGGTCACCTTTAAGCAACGAGTGCTCGCAACGGTGAAACCAGTCTTGCGTAAGCATACGCGTAATGTCGCTCCAGGCCGCTTCATCTTACAATACCGCCGAATCAAAGTATGACATGCTAGTAAGCATTATGACTATTATCGCCCACAACTCATTGTGTTCTACACGTGCATATCATCTACGCATAGACCTGGCTCATGATGCCACTGTTGGGGCGTAGTATTTCAAAAACATTCCTATGATCACGCAAGATCTATCTAGGAGAAGCATAGCAACGAGCAGGGAAAGTGTGTCTACGTACCCTCGTAGACCGAAAGTGGAAGCGTCTAGTGACACGGTTGATGTAGTCAAACGTCTTCGCGATCCAACCGATCCAAGCACCGAATGTACGGCACCTTTGCGTTCAGCACATGTTCAGCTCGATGACGTCCCACGAACTCTTGATCCAGTTGAGCGTCGCGGGAGAGTTTCTTTAGCACGACGGCGTGGTGATGGTGATGATGAAGTTACCGGCACAGGACTTTGCCTAAGCACTACAACGATATGACCGAGGTGTGTAACTGTGGAGAGGGGCACCGCACACGGCTACAACTGATGTTTACTTGTGTGTCCTAGGGTGCCCCCTACCCCCGTATATAAAGGAGCAAGGGGGAGGGCCGGTCGGCCCCTATAGGCGTGCCCTAGAGGTCCACTCCTACTAGGAATAGGAATCCTATTCCTAGTAGGAGTCCACCAAGAGGGAGAGGGGGAAGGAAGGAGAGGGAGAGGGAGAAGGAAGGGGGTGCCGCCCCCCCTTTCCTTGTCCTATTCAGACCAAGGGGGAGGGGCGAGCGGCCTAGCCCTGGCCGGCCCTCTCTCTCTCCACTAAGGGCCCATGTGGCCCATTAGTTCCTCGAGAGGGTACCGATACCCCTCCGGCACTCCGGTTTAATCCGAAACTCTTCCGGAACACTTTCGATGTCCAAATATGGTCGTCCAATATATCAATCTTTACGTCTCGACCATTTCGAGACTCCTCGTCATGTCCGTGATCACATCCAGGACTTCGAACAACCTTCGGTACATCAAAACACATAAACTAATAATACCGATCATCATCGAACGTTAAGCGTGCGGACCCTACGGGTTCGAGAACTATGTAGACATGACCGAGACTCATCTCCGATAAATAACCAATAGTGGAACCTGGATGCTCATATTGGTTCCTACATATTACACGAAGATCTTTATCAGTCAAACCGCATAACAACATACGTTGTTCCCTTTGTCATCGGTATGTTACTTTCCCGAGATTCGATTGTCGGTATAATCATACCTAGTTCAATATCATCATCAGCGAGTCTCTTTACTCATTCCGTAATACATCATCTCGTGACTAACTCATTAGTCGTTTGCTTGCAAGGCTTATTATGATGTTTATTACCGAGAGGGCCCAGAGATACCTCTCTGACACTCGGAGTGACAAATCCTATTCTCGATCTATGCCAACACCACAAACACCTTCGGAGACACCTGTAGATCATCTTTATAATCACCCAGTTACATTCTGCACACAAGGTGTTCCTCTGGTATTCGGGAGTTGCATAATCTCATAGTCATAGGAACATGTATAAGTCATGAAGAAAGCAATAGCATAAAAACAAAACGATCATATTGCTAAGCTAACGGATGGGTCTTGTACATCACATCATTATCCTAATGATTTGATCCCGTTGATCAAATGACAACTCATGTCTATGGTTAGGAAACATAACCATCTTTTATTAACGAGCTAGTCTAGTAGAGGCATACTAGGGACACTTTGTTTCGTCTATGTATTCACACATGTACTAAGTTTCCAGTTAATACAATTCTAGCATAAATAATAGATATTTATCATGATGTATAAGGAGATATGAATAACAACTTTATTATTGCCTCTAGGGCATATTTCCTTCAATCTCATCGGAAGACGGGACACCTTTGCCTCTATCAGACCTATAAAGTTATGCATAATCTTCCTCACGCAGGTCAGTATCCCCTTCGTCCAGATGATCGTGTTTTGTCATGCCGAGCTATTTATATGTGCTATTGTTTTTCGACACCGTTTAAGTACAATGCTTTCCTATCTTTTCACATTCAGGACAATGAAGATGATTTCAGTGGACCTGCACAAAATGGTCTGATGTTGACTGATCTCTATTGCCTCCTCTGTTTGCTGCAATGTGTCAGCGTAAATTGCAAGATGAGCCAGCAAGCTAGCTATGGAGTTGCCAACATGCTCAAAGTGCATGCAACATTGAGCAGAAAGAAGCATGCCCAGGAAATTAATGCGTGCATAGGGAGGCCCTTTTGCTCAGAGAAGCATCGATCAATTTTTCTTTATTTCTACACCTGCTCATAGCTATGTTTTGGTTATACTCTTGTGAATCATTTAGATGCGTAAACATGCTGAACTTAAGTGCTGGTAAATATTAGCTAGTATGCATATCGTATCTTGTGAAGCTTTGTTAGTGTGAATGTTGACTAGCGTGTCAATCTATGTATATTGTGGGCATGTTATTTGACCCCTCGTTTTGCCGCTCGCTGGACTCTCCCGCTTTCGTCGCCCCCCAATTCCCCCCGGTCCCCATCTTCCTCACTCGTACACAAAACCCCCGCTCACCTTCTTCCTCACTCATACATAAAATGCATGCTTCTCTTCTTCCACTCCTAACAGAAAACCCCAGCCCTCCTTCTTTCCCACTCGCACTGCCACTAGGCTCGTCTCTGGCTAGTCTGCTCAAACCACTACTGGAATCTGGGTTTTTGCCATCAGCCAGCTCTTTGCCATCTGCCAGCTGATGGCAAAGAACTTCTTTGCCATTTGCTTATAAAAAACAGATGGCAAAGAACTGACAGATGGCAAAGAACATGGTTGCCATCAGCCACTCCTGTTGCCATTAAGTGGGTAACGGCGTACCAGCCCCACCTCTTTGCCATCTGCTAGCAGATGGCAAAGAGATGGGTTATTTTTTTTAGGTAAAAAAAACTGTGGGGTTAATTATCCCCTCCCTCTCTCCCCACCCATCCACATATGTAAAAAAAAGGGAAACACTTCCTATCATATTTCCTACAAAACAAAATCGTCAGACCACTCATACGCGGTATCTCCATCATCGTTTGTAACAATATGACTTCATGCTTAAGAAAATTATGACGACATGAGTGTCAATCCATTTGCTAGTGTATGTAATTGTATGTGTATGCTTCCATCTTACTTGAAATCGTCAGACCACAGCCACACTACTATTCTTTGTAAGTTTTACAATTTCTTTTGTGAGTTTGCAGGATATGTTCAAAAGAGAGAGAATCAAAAACTTGGTGTGTGTGCCACATATAGCAGACAACGCATCAGTATACTTGTCACGTCCAGTTCTTTTTTTGCCTCTTGTCTCAGGGATCTTTTTCTCTCCCTGATCAGGACAGTGATTCAGCGAACATGCCCGGCTACAAATCAAACAAAAAGGAGATAGTATATCGTGCACGCACAAATCCTTTAATAGTACACTCATAAATCACTCATTTAACAAGGAAACTAGCCTAATCCTCCAAAAAAAGGACACTAGCCTATGCAGGGCTGTTTGGATCACAGCCGTTGCCAGCCCTACCAATTTTTTGGTCATTGACCCACTCGATGGCAAGCGTTTGGTTGGAAGCCAAAATTTCGGATCTGCGCCAATGTTTTGGTCATGCGTTCAGTTTTTGCGCCAGGTCTTTGGCGAGCTGATGGCGGCAAAATCCTGCGCCAAAAAATTGGCTAGCCCGCATCAACCAAACATACCCGATAACACAGAGGCTGTTTGGATCGTTACCAACAACTACCCTACCAAAATCTTGGCGTTGACTAAAGAGGTGGGCAGGCGTTTGGATCGCCGCCAAAATTCCGGTTCCACGCCAAATTTTTGGCTAGCTGTTCAGATTTTACGCCAACTCCCGGGCGAGCCAGCGGCGGCAAAAAGGAAATTATTGGCACGCCCCGATTTGGCAGGGCGGGCACAGGCGCCATCCAAACAGCCCCACAGATCGAACGTCCAGCTCGCCCACCCCGTCACCGTCGCTCTAGCTCGCCCACCCCGTCGCTGGCCCTCCCCCGCCCCGTCGCCGGCCCTCCCCCGCCACTCCGCCCCGTCGCCGTCGCTCCCCCGGCCCGTGGCCGTCGCTCCCCCGCCCCGTCGCCGGCCCTCATTTCATTCCAGGTAAATTTGGCCTCCCCCCTGGATCTTATTTGTTGCTTTCAATTCAGTTTACCAGCATAGTTGCTTTGCTTTGAATTCAGTTCACCGGCCCTCATTTCATTCCAACTAATCAGACTATGGCTGCGTTTGGCAGCACAATATTTTTGGGGTTTTTTAAATAATACCATGGTATTTTTAGAAACCACTGTTTTAAATACTTTGATCCGTTTGGTGCCCATAAAAACTGAAGTTTTATAAACCATAGTATTGCTGAAACTGTGGTTTTTCTACAGTATTTGAAAAAGAGGTGCTGACCTCTTTTTTATAAACTGAGAAACATGAGCATCTCATTGCTGCTCCCCTGCTATTTTTTCTCACATCTCCATCTTCTACCAGCCTCCCTGTCAACTGCGATTCCCCATCATTTTTGTTGCCTAGTATATTTTCGAGTGAGGTACAAATACATAGATTTCGAGGGGGGTACCGATTAGTATGCAGAATTATCAGGTATGATCGATTGCTTCCGCAACTTTTCAGGTCGGTGATAGCTAACCGTATGGCGCTGCCGGGTTTTTGACCCCTTTACCAGCGCATTGTGTACACATCCTTCATACAACTGCTGGACGTAGAAGAGGAGGATGTGTTGACATGACGATGCTGCATGCGGTTGGCAGCTGTTAGCACATGCTGATTAATCCGCTCATGTAGCTAGTTAAGTGTAGATGAGTTAGGTTTAGTTGTTATCCGTGGGCATTTATCGGTCAAAACTATGACAAGACAGTGCCGACCAAACACTGCAGTAGTATTGCGAAAACTGTGAAAAATGATGGTTTTGAGAAACCAAAGTATTCCTTGCCTACACATTGGAATACCTCAGTTTTTGAATGCTATGGTTTAAAAAAACTGTGCTGGGAGCACAGTATTTATAAAACTATAGTAATCCAAAACTATGGTATTGTAATGCCTAGGCAATGAATACCTCAGTTTTTAAAAACTGCAGTTTTTCTCCGCTTTAGCAAAACTACAGAGCGTTTGGCAAGCACAATCTTTCTAAGACCAACAAGGCATGAGTGTTTCTCGGTTTGAAAAAAAGAGGTCCAGACCTCTTTTTTAGATACTGCAAAAAAACCTTAGTTTTGGAGATACTACGGTTTTGTAAACTAAAGTATTTGTTAATGCCAAACACATCAAAGTCTTTAAAACCATGGCTTTTTAAGAAAACCATGGTATTCTCCTAAAACTTCAAAAATACATTGATGCCAAACGCAGAATTACTTTGCTACTAAACAGGGCCTTAGATCAGGAGAAGTATCATGACCTGTAGTTGCTGAAAAGAAAAGAAAAAAAGAAAAAAAAAGAAAGGAAGTACTAGGTCCCTGAGTTTGTTCAAGCAAAAAAGAAGCTTCTTTGTTGTTCGTATTCAAGAGGGTGATGAGTACTAGGAGCTCCTCAAGGAATGGGATCCCAGCCATGTTTCCCAGCCATGTTTCCGAAACCTTGCCTGAATCCGCTTCTTTTTGCTTCTAAAAAGCAAACGTGTGTGCAAAAATGGTTACGGGTGTTTGTTCGCATCGATTTTCAGTCCAAAATCGACAGGACAAAAAAACGTGACACATGCTGAGGAGGACATGCCATTAACACCTCAACACATGGTGTGACCCCATATGCTGGCATTATAAAGCTGCTTAACAGAATTTATGCTGGAAACTTCTGTCATTTTAGGCGAGTTTGAAAATTCTATGGTCATAGGAGATCGAAGGAAATGTTGGAAGAGGATAAAACAAGAACCATGAAGGAAACTTACATGCATGCCAGCAGAGCCTAGTTTTATAGCAAGAAAAGGAAGCGCATTCTACTTTTTATCAGAAGCAACTTCATCATCTTAGGCGAGCTTAAAAAATGGTATGGGTGTAGGCGATCACATATATAGAGTGCATACTAGTCATGTTCGAGTTGAAACATGAATAGTCATATTAGCCATTCCCTGCTCACTTTAAATTACTGCAGAAATGATTCCTAGGAAAAAAGAAGGAACCAGATTTTGGATTGATTTAAGTTGTTGAATCTAACTTGGTGCTGAATAATGATCGCTGTTTTGCTACTTCAAACTTATCTAAAAGCCTCGAAAAGTATAGATGTCAGGCACCAGGGGATGCACCGGTGCAGATTCACAAACTACATATTTTTAGGCAACTTGGAGGAGCATCGATGGGCGAGTTAAGAGTGATGTTAGTCGCCTTAAAACCCAAACTAGGCAATACTTGAAGAAAACTCTCACACGTTCGTATGTTCTAGCACCCAGTGTTCCTAAATTTAGCTTCTCTGCATGAATAAATATGCAGGCAACTTAAAACCCAACTTAGTATAAATATGCACCCAGTGTTATTTGGATGAACAAACCGGTGTGTCCACGACACACAGACACGACACCCCCGACACCCGACACCTCTTCGGCCTCCAGTTAATCGAAAAGGTGCTCTTCGGCCTTCCAGAGGCCGACGGGGTCATATATTTGTGAATTATGAGTTAGGTCCTATATTTTCCAATTATGTTATGAAAAACATCATATATATTTGCGTTGATCGGGTGGATTTAAATGTGCAGTTGTTTCATCGCTGTGAGGGTCTGGTGTTCAACGACCTCCCCGTGCGTTCGACGAGCTCCGCCCCTGCGTTTGTGAGTGAGCACAAATGACATCTCCTCCTCTCCCCCTTCATTTGCTAGCTATAGGTGTATTCAATCATCAGTATGCGTGACCACTATGCGTCTCCCGTTCGAAAGGGTTACATCTATAAATATGCATTCATTTGCATATTTATAACCATAATTTTTTCGAATTGTCCAACGTTATCCATGGACAACCCGAGTATGTGTAGATTGTGTTCGTTTTCCCATATGCTCTGCTCCGGATCCGATGCAGAATTTCGTCAGTGCCTCTTTGTTGTTTTTCGGGTACACATCCTCTCTGCTTATTGCCGAGACGTGTATCAGGAGAACAGCGGGGAGGTGTTGCCGAAATTTTGTGTCGGATCCGGACCAGAGCATGGCAAAACGAACTCAATCTGCACATACTCGGGTGGGATTAGGACCTATCTTTACCAATTAGCGTCTAGGTTGCATGGACGTAATAAAACTGAGAAACTCTATTTACTGATGAATATGGTTTGCTGAATTATGTATGTATTTCTTGTGTGTCCAGTAGCTAGGCGAAATGAGTGATCATGCGTGGATGTACATCGGTCACCCTAGTCAGAAAGACATGACCCCTGAATGGATGACAAAAACCAAGGGGTTTATCAGAGCCGCATTTGCAAATGGACAGGAAACAACCTGGTGCCCCTGTGTCATGTGCGACAACTATCGTAAGATGTCAGAGTTTGAAATGATCAAACACCTGCAGAAGTGGGGTTTTACGCCCGGTTATACGATGTGGACATTTCATGGTGAGTCTGCCCAACGTTCCAGAGCTGAGGAGGGTCGTCGTCGCACGGACGAGCATGGTACCGGGATGGAAGACATGGTGCAAGACTTTGATGATGCTCGGGATTCGGACGATTAGATGGAGGAATCTACAAAGGCCTTCAATGATATGTTGGAGTCTTCGAAGCGTCCTCTCCACGAGCACACCGAGTTTGTCAGCTGGATGCCATCGCACAAGTAATGGCTTTGAAGGCTCAATTCAACTTGGGCAGAGAATGCTGTGACGCGATGATGACACTATTTGGATGCTTTCTACCCAAAGGCCATATAATGCCTGCAAACCTGTACTAGTCGGACAAAATCCTCCGTGTACTTAAGATGCCCTATGAGAAGATAGATTCCCGTGAGAATGGATGTGCCTTATTTAGGCTCCAGTATGCGGACTTGAACTATTCTCCCATTTGCAAGTCTTCCAGGTATGTTGAGGTAGACAACGGTATGGGTGAGAAGAGTCAGACCAAAATCCCCATTAACGTTCTTCGGTATATGCCAATCATACCAAGACTTCAACGTCTATTCATGGTCGAAGAGACGGCCAGACAGATGACATGGCACAAATTGGGCAAAAGAACTGAACGGGATGCAGATGGGAATCTGATGATTGTACACACATCGGATTGTGCTGCATGGAAACACTTCGATGCATTGCATGATGAAAAAGCGGCAGATCCAAGGAATACTCGAGTAGCCATCAGCACGGATGGGTTCAATGTGTTTGGTATGATGGCAGCCCAATACAGTTGTTGGCCTTTATTTGTCATTCCACTCAATCTCCCCCCGGACAGATTATGCAAAGAAAGAACATTTTCCTGACATTGATAATTCCGGGCCCCAACTATCCGGGGAAGAATATGAATGTGTACATGCAGCCGCTTAAGGATGAACTGCAAGAAGCTTGGGATAATGGGATCAAGACATACGACGCCGCTACAAAAAAACTTCCTAATGCGTGTGTGGTACATGTACTCGATGCATGACTTGCCGACGTATGCGCTATTCGTTGGCTGGTGTGTGCATGGAAGGTTCCCGTGCCCCACATGCAAGGCAGCTCTTGAGTTTCGTCGGCTGCAGGCGGGTCGCAAGTTTTCTTGCTTCGACATGCATAGACAGTTCCTGGATCCTCACCATAAGTTCAGGAAATACAAGAAGAACTTCATCAAAGGTAGAGATGTCAAAAACTCTGCACCACCTGCGTTGACAGGCCAACAGACCCTGGATCAGTTAAACGCTCTTGAGCCGGATCCAGAGCGTCCAGGGTATTTCAAGGGGTATAATACGGAACACGCCTGGACCCACAAGATATGCTTGTGGGAGCTGCCGTACTTCAAAGACCTCCTTTGCCCACACAACATCGACGTGATGCACACTGAAAGGAATGTCGGCGAGGCCCTCTTTGGTACATTGTTCGACATAGAGGGGAAAACGAAGGATAATTCTAAGGCCAGAGTCGATCAGGAGGCTCTATGTGATAGACCGCTACAAAACATGAAACAACCAAAAGGAAAGAAGAACTGGGCGAAGCCAAAGGCATGGTTCAATCTTGGAAGGCCTGTTATGAGGGAAATACTCCTGTGGGTGAAAAAGGAGTTGATGTTCCCCGATGGGTATGCATCGAATCTAAAGAGGGGAGCGAGCCTTGAAAAATTGAAAATATTTGGTCTCAAGAGTCATGATTGGCACATATGGCTTGAGCGAGTAATGCCGGTGATGTTGCATGGATTTATCCCTGAGGATGAATGGCTAGTACTGGCGGAGCTGAGCTATTTCTTCCGTGTTCTATGCGCGAAAGAATTATCGCCTGGCTTGCTAGAAGAAATGGAAGAGTTGGCGCCGGAGTTGATCTGCAAGTTGGAGAAGATCTTTCCACCTGGCTTCTTTAATCCAATGCAGCATTTGATTTTGCACCTCCCGACCGAGGCACGATTGGGGGGCCTGTGCAGAATCGTTGGTGCTACGCAACTGAGAGGATGCAGAAGACGCTTCGAGCAAAATGTAAAAATAAACGTCAAATTGAAGCATCGATGGCCGAGGCATTCATTACTGAGGAGGCGGCAAACTTCGTGACAGCACACTACAAAGCCAAAAATCGTCATTTGCATAATCCGAAGCCTCGGTACAATGTTGGCGACCCTAAAAAGGGTGAATCCAACCTCAGCCTATTCAAAGGGAAGCTTGCACCAGCTGGTGCTTATACTCCCTTATTGTTGGATAACGACGAATGGCGGACCATTACGTTGTATATCTTGAACAATCTAACAGAAGTGCAGCCGTACATCGAGTAAGTTCTCGGTACATTGTTTCGCAACCTCTACTTCATTTGAACTGCTCTTATTCCCGGATATTTGATACAGTCGATACGTCGCCAAATTCTCGTACGGAGCGGTTATCCAAAAGGATTCCGTCGAAGAGTATGAGCTTCTCGCAATGCATGGAGGCGGCTATCCCGGTTTCATCTCTTGGTTCAAACAAACGGTAATTTCCATTAGACCATTTCATTTCTTCTTCTAATTTCTGGCTAATGCAACAATCCTTTCGTATTAAACTTGTAGGCTAGTTCAAAGTCTATGGACGCCAAATTGAGACAAGTCGCTAATGGTTTTGACTATAAGGTCCATTCATTTGACAAATACGACATCAACGGGTATCGCTTTTGTACCTATGACAAAGAGCTATCTATGGCCGACCGAAAGTCTACAAATTGTTGTGTCTCTGCTATCGGCGAAGGAGATACCGAGTATTATGGAAGAGTTGAAGCAATTTATGAACTTTTATTCTATGATGCAAACCCACCGAACGTCGTAGTCTTCAAATGTCATTGGTTCCAGCCGAAAGAGACTAGAAGGACTCATGAACATCTAGGGCTAGTCGAAATCAAACAAAGCACCCATTTGGATGTTCCCGATGTCTATATTACGGCTCAACAGGCAACCCAAGTTTTCTATCTACCGTGGGCCTGCCAAAGTAATCCAAATCTCGAAGGTTGGGATGTCGTTTATGAAGTGCCGCCACGTGTTAGACCACCTACCCCCAATGAAGAGGATTATGAACCTCACATTAATCCAGACACATATGAAGGAGAATTTTTCCAAGAAACACGTATTTCCAAAAAACGTTTCAAGAACCGCTCACCTCGGAACATTCAAGTAGACAGCGGCAATGAATCTGAGCCTGAGCAGGAACAAGAAGAGCCGGAACAAGAAGAGGTTACTGCTGCGGATGACCTATCAATGCTTGACCGATTACATACAGGAGGCCTTCCAGATGTTGATGAATTTATTGATGATGATGATGATGATGAGCACGTCATTACTGATAGTGATGAGGATGATGCATTTATTGACCCCGAAGCATATATAGACGATGATGATGCATTTATTAATGATGACGATGAAGATTAATATTATAGTTCATGTCAGGTATTCCATTATTATTATATACATATATATTATTAATTAGTTCAAGTTTTAACCTAGCTAGCTCAAAAATGACCTATTTAACATAGGATAGCTCTAAAATGAGCTATACTTAGCATTTATTCCTCCAAAATAAATTTATATGCTTAGCTAGTGCAAAAATGACATAACAACCTTAATTAGCTCAAAAATGACCTATTTAAACTAGGATAGCTCTAAAATGAGCTATACTTAGCATTTATTCCTCTAAAATGAATTTATATACATATTATTATTCATGTCAGGTATTCATTTTTTTTATGTTGTACTAATTTCGTTTACTCTTTGTCATTCTAGGTGTTGACAGATGGTGGGCGCGGGTCGAGAGCGCTCCGAGGCTCCTACCTCGGCGCGTGGTGGGAAGGTTAGTTCCATTCCCCCCCCATAGCCTCCGGAGAGCGCTAGATCTCAGTTTGCAGAGTCCAGCGACGGTCGCTTCTTCTTCGGCCGGGAGAGGTCGGGGGGGGGGGGTAAGAAGAAGGAGAAGGTTGCTAGAGGTGGACGTGGCGGCGGGAGAGAGATAGGAAGGCTGCTACGCCTTCCTCGCCGCCACCCCTAGCTGATTCACCCGACCACAGGACTGCTCCGTCTGAGATTGAGCCATCTGAGGTGGACCCGTCTGGGACTCCACTCCACGAGCCTCGGGCCGACAAGCCTCGGGCCGCCGACGATTGGCTGCCGAGCCTCGTGCCGCCGAGTCTTCGCCCCACGAGACTACGGAGCTCAGACGGGGTCACGCTGAGTCGGACCCGAGCCCATGGGAGGACTGGACGGAGTCGAGTGCACATGGTCGTGTTCAGGGTGCAGACTATAGTTCTGATAGCTATAGCGAGGGTGAGTTGGTTGAGGGGCGCAAAGTCTACCAGCGTGGTGGTACAAAGCTCCCGCCCACCCCGACGACCCCCGACCAGAGGTGGTTGATTGCGCCTAACGAGGATAAGTAAGTGCATTTACTCTTGTTTAACCTTTTGCCTTGACGTTTCTTCGAATATCTAATGCGTTGGCCTTATCATACTGCAGTTCTTGGACACACTCAGACGAGGTCCGCAGGCCCAACACTGTCCTTGGTGTGATTTGTCGCCAGTGCTTTCCGGGGTGGGTCACGTTGCCCGGTGAGGGCCGGGTTCCAGAGCTAGGAATGACCTGGGAGCACTACTTGGCTGCCCCGGCCCCGTCGGAGCATAGGGTCGGTGATGTCGAGTGCGACACGGTGGCCGACATTGTGATCGCCACATTTTGGGTAATTTCTCCTTTGCCATTTACGTTGTGTTTTCTTCTTTGATTGCATACCTTCTACATGTGTTTTCTTGTTTGATTGCGGACCTTCTAATCCGTGTTTTCTTGTTTGATTGCAGACCTTCTACAGGTGTGCTGAGGGACAGGAGGAGGTCGCGGCTCGGGTTATCGACGCCAAGTGCAGGTGCCTACTTGGAAACTTTCGGCACGAGGCTCGGACGCAGGCTGTTCGAGACTACTTAGCACAGACTGGTATTAGGAGGAGAAAAGAGAAGTGCCGGAACAAGTATCTGAGTAAGGAGAAGTACATGAAGGTAATTACCTATTCTTAAGGCCTTGTACTTAGTTTCCTTAATTTGATTCGTAGGCGTAGCGCTCAAATTTCTCTTGCTTAACTTAGGTGCCCCCGAGATGGTGTGCGGATAAGATGGACTGCTGGGAGGCATTGGTGGATGAGTGGTGCTCTCCCCAATGGCGCGTCGCCCACAACATTGCAAAGGAGAAGCGTCTCAAAATGAAAGGCGTGCCACACCATCTAGGCAGCTTCAACCTATATGGGTACGGGAATAACTGGGTATGTGTGGTTTGCTTCATGATTCATGCAAATTAATTCTTTGTGCTAGCTTGAGTCCTTAACTAATACTCTGTTCCTCTCTTTTAGTCAAAACTCAACAAGGCTCCAGTGCCAGAGCTGTTCGACCTCTATGGCATGTCTAATATTGCACCGTACAAGAAGGCCAAGGCATTCTTTGAGTCTGACCTCGAAAATGCAAATAACTTCAGCAACGTGGCCTCCCACCACAAGATGGTGCAGTATGTTAAGCAGGGGAAGGCGGGGAAAGGGCCGGACTTTAACCCGAGCCGGCCTTTTGATCTAGAGCTGGTGATGATATCTGGTGGGGGATTTCCCATGGCTCGTTAGCCATGGGTAATGGACTGATACGTTGTAGTAGCACTCTTCCGCAGATCAAGAAGCGCCAGACCATCTCTGGTCCTCAGATACCGTCTCGTTTACGACCAGTGGAAATCGAATTCCAGGTTTGTTATATGGACTCAGTAGCCTTTCCTCCATTACATTGTGTTTGCGACCGTCGATGATTACAATGCTAACGAGTGGTGTTGCAGGCTGCTATTGAGGCAGAGTGAGCGAAGACCCAGGCTGCTTTTGAGGAGAGGGACCGGCAGTTGGCGGAGTGGGACCGGCAGGCGACGGAGAGGGAGAAGGAGAATGAGGAGAGGATGGCTAGGCTGTTGGAGGAGGAGAGGAACCGGAACGACTCGGCTAACCGGGCCATGTACGATCTCTTCGTGGTAAGTTTCTTCTGCATATTAGCTAAATCATGCACACAATGTTCCTTTCATTAGTAACTAATATGACTGACTCGTCAAAACCAAATGTGCAGTCCATGTCCGAGAAGAACGGCCAGACCCCTACGTCGATGCCAGTCATTGCTCCGGCGGGCACGGTGAGTTTCATTTGAACGGTCATTAGTTACTAGTCTTCACATTTGAGTTGCATCATGCTATGATACATTGGAAATAATCTTTGGTGCAGCGTAACTCCCGACAAGCATCGACCGATCCTTCTCCGTCTGCCACTGGCGCGACCGGTCCTACACCTACACCTACACCTACACCTCCGTGATGACGGTAAGTTTCCCAAGTGTTTTGCTTAATAGAGTTTTGTTGTGATGCCATGTTGTATCTACACATATCGTGCATAATGTGTGTATGTTTGAAATGCATTGTATTTGTGGCATTCGACATCTAGTCGTGTGCCTTTGGTAGCCTTCCATACAGGGAAATGCCTCCTAGTGCTTCCACTGAGCCATGGTAGTTCGCTACTGCTCCGGAACACATGGATTTACCGGCATGTGTCCTTCTTTCCTCATGTGTCTGTCCCTACGGGGAAATGTCACGCAGTGTATCACCGAAGTCCTTGTAGCTTGCTACGACTTGGTTGCACTCGCTGATGACCGACACGTGCATTGTTGGGTCATGTATGCATGTCCCTATATGTTTGTGCCACCTTGGTTCTATGACTAGTCATGTCGGCCCGGGTTCTCTGCCATAAGGATACTAGCGACATAATCATATACTTAGCATTTTTTTCCTCCAAAATGACTCGATATGCTTAGCTAGCTCAAAAATGACATAATAAGCTTAATTAGCTCCAAAATGACATATTTAACCTAGGATAGCTCGAAAATGACCTATACTTAGCATTTTTTCCTCCAAAATGACTTAATATGCTTAGCTAGCTTAAAAATTACATAATAAGGTTAATTAGCTCCAAAATGACCTATTTAACCTAGGATAGCTCTAAAATTACCTATACTTAGCATTTTTTCCTCCAAAATGACTTAATATGCTTAGCTAGCTTAATAATTACATAATAAGCTTAATTAGCTCCAAAATGACCTATTTAACCTAGGATAGCTCTAAAATGAACTATACTTAGCATTTTTTCCTCCCAAATGACTTAATATGCTTAGCTAGCTTAAAAATGACCTATTTAACCTAGGATTGCTCTAAAATGACCTGTACTTAGGATCTTTTCCTCCAAAATGACTTAATATCCTTAAGAAATGACATAGTTTAGCTCCTAAATGACTTCACATGCTTAGCTAGCTTCAAAATGACATAATAACCTTACTTAGCTCTAAAATGACATATTTAACCTAGGCTAGCTCTAAAATGACCTATACTTAGCATTTTTTCCTCCTAAATGACTCAATATGCTTAGCTAGCTCAATAATAATTACATAATAAGCTTAATTAGCTCCAAAATGACCTATTTAACTTAGGATAGCTGTAAAATGACCTATACTTAGCATTTTTTCCTCCAAAATGACTTAATATGCTCAGCTAGCTTAAAAATGACCTATTTAACCTAGGATAGCTCTAAAATGACCTATACTTAGTATCTTTTCCTCCAAAATGACTTAATATGCTTAGCTAACTCTAAAATGACATAATATGCTTAAGAAATGACATATTTTAGGTCCTGAATGACTTCATATGCTTAGCTAGCTTCAAAATGACATAATAACCTTACTTAACTCCAAAATGACCTATTTAACCTAGGCTAGCTCTAAAATGACCTATACTTAGCATTTTTTCCTCCTAAATAACTCAATATGCTTAGCTAGCTCAAAAATGACATAATAAGCTTGATTAGCTCCAAAATGACTTATTTAACCAAGGATAGCTCTAAAATGACCTATACTTGGCATTTTTTTCCTCCAAAAGGACTTAATATTCTTAGCTAGCTTAAAAATGACCTATTTAACCTAGGATAGCTCTAAAATGACCTATACTTAGCATCTTTTCCTCCAAAATCACTTAATATGCTTAACTGGCTCTAAAATGACATAATATGCTTCAGAAATGTCATATTTTAGCTCCTAAATGACTTCATATGCTTAGCTACCTCCAAAATGAAATAATGACCTTACTTAGCTCCAAAATGACCTATTTTACAGATATAAGTTGCATCATAATAATCTTTACATTTTAGTTGCATCATAATAATCTTCTTCTTCTAGTCTTCTTCTTCTTCTAACTTTCTTCTTTCCCATTTTACAGATTTGCTTAAGATCACGGAAGCTTGGGTTGATGGAGTGCTTGTATTTAGTTTTTGTTTTGACCTTGTGAAACTTGCTACCTATGGATGAAACTGTGTAATATTGATGAAACTATGTATATGTACGGATGAAACTTTCTACTATTGGTAACATGTGTTGGATATATATGTGTGTGTTCATGACTATTGGTAATATGTGTTGAATATGCTATATTGGTCATATAAATATATTTGTGTTTGATTTTCTGTGAAAATGAATTGATATAAGAAAAACAAAATTAAATGGGGCAATATAGACACTTTGCCATCTGCTGGGAGATGGCAAAGAGCTTTGCCATTAGCTGGCAGATGGCAAAGAAACCACGTGTCATCCAGAAAAAAAAATTGGACTGGCCTATTTGGGCTCTTTGCCATCTGCCAGCAGATGGCAAAGCTCTTTGCCATCAGCTGGCCGATGGCAAAGTATGCAGCCTTTGCCATTTGCTGGCAGATGGCAAAGAGCCTGCAACCTTTGCCATCAGCCAGCAGATGGCAAAGAGCCTGCAGTCTTTGCCATCTGCTGGCTAATGGCAAAGTATGTCGTTATCCTTCTAACGGGGCTAACCCCGTTAAGAGGCTTTGCCATCTGCCAGCTGATGGAAAAGGCACAGGCTCTTTGCCATCAGCCAGCAGATGGCAAAGAAGCCTTTGCCCACTGGAATTCAGACAAACTGTTTGCCATCTGCTGGCTGATGGCAAAGCCTTTGCCATCCGTCGACCATGCCTTTGCCATCTGCCATGGCAGATGGCAAAGTGCCAGATTCCAGTAGTAAACCCATGAGCTCGGCACTACGCCCGCAAGGAAAATGGAGTCGGCAGGCCCCTGCGCCAAGAAGATGAGGCTCTCGCCAACCGTGATGCCGGTGGTAGATCCCGCACGGCAGCGCGGGCAGAAGCGGGGAGCCCCCCACCCGGATTTGAGGAACCTGTAGAATCTCCGGTGGACCGCATCAGCGATCTCCCGGACGACATCCTTGGGGAGATCATCTCCCTTCTCCCCACCAAGGATGGCTGCTTCACACAAGTCCTCGCATATCGGTGGCGCCCTCTATGGCGCAGCGCGCCCGTCAATCTCGACTGTCGTCAGATATCTGTCCTTCCTGAATTCCTTCCCGGATTTGATTTCCTCAGAGCCATCGTCTCCTCCCACCAAGTCCCCATTCAACGCATCTGCATCTCGACACGCTACTTGCTGTCCATACCCGGCATGGTGGATGCCTGGATGACATCAACTCAATTCGAAAAACTCCAGCAGCTTGAGTTCTACCATTACTATGAAAATTATATGCCGCGAACCGAACTCTTTATAATTGTGCCCATACCACCGTTGTCCATCTCGTGGATTTCCTCCTCTCTCCACACCCTCACCATAGCCCGGTGCCATCTACCAGACAATCTGGTACTAATGATTCTACTCCCACTGCTAAAAAGACTTCCGCTTGTGGTGGTTGATCTGTCGGAGGCCTCACTACACAACATCATCCAATGCGGTTGTGATACGTCTCCAACGTATCTACTTTTCCAAACACTTTTGCCCTTGTTTTGGACCCTAACTTGCATGATTTGAATGGAACTAACCCAGACTGGCGCTATTTTTAGCAGAATTGCCATGGTGTTGATTTTGTGCAGAAATAAAAAGTTCTCGAAATGACCTGAAAATTTATGGAGAATTATTTTGGAAAATATAAAAATATACATGCAAGAAGATCCAGACCAGGAGGCCCACACCCTGTCCACGAGGGTGGGGGCGCGCCCCCTACCTCGTGGGCCCCCTGGTGCTCCACCGACGTATCTTCGGATCCCATATATTCACTTTCAGGGAGAAAAAAATCAAAGAGGAAGAATTATCGCGTTTTAGATACGAAGCCGCCGCCAAGCCCTAATCTCTCTCGGGAGGGCTGATCTGGAGTCCGTTCGGGGCTCCGGAGAGTGGAGATGGTCGCCATCGTCATCATCAACCTTCCTCCATCACCAATTCCATGATGCGCACCGCCGTGCGTGAGTAATTCCATCGTAGGCTTGCTGGACGGTGATGGGTTGGATGGGATATATCATGTAATCGAGTTAGTTTTGTTAGGGTTTGATCCCTAGTATCCACTATGTTCTGAGATTGATGTTGCTATGACTTTGCTATGCTTAATGCTTGTCACTAGGGCCCGAGTGCCACGATTTCAGATCTGAACCTATTATGTTTTCATAAATATATGTGTGTTCTGGATCCTATCTTGCAAGTCTATAGTCACCTACTATGTGTTATGATCCGGCAACCCCGAAGTGACAATAATCGGGACCACTCCCGGTGATGACCTTAGTTTTAGGAGTTCATGTATTCACTATGTGTTAATGCTTTGCTCCAGTACTATATTAAAAGGAGGCCTTAATATCCCTTAGTTTCCAATAGGACCCCGCTGCCACGGGAGGGTAGGACAAAAGATGTCATGCAAGTTCTTTTCCATAAGCACGTATGACTATATTCGGAATACATGCCTACATTGCATTGATGAACTAGAGCTAGTTTTGTGTCACCCTAGGTTATAACTTCTACATGATGAATTGCATCCAACATAATTTCCCATCACCGATCCAATGCCTACGAGCTTTTCACATATTGCTTGTTGCTTATTTACTTTTCCGTTGCTACTATTACAAAAACTACAAAACACTACCGTTACTTTTATTGCCGCTACCTCTATCTCCATATTACTTTGCTACTAAAATACCTTTCTGCAGATACTAAGTTTCAATTGTGGTTGAATTGGCAACTCAGCTGCTAATACTTAAGAGTATTCTTTGACTCCCCTTGTGTCGAATCAACAAATTTGGGTTGAATACTTTGCCCTCGAAAACTGTTGTGATCCCCTACACTTGTGGGTTATCAAAACTATTTTCTGGTGCCATTGCTGGGGAGCATTGCTCTATTCTTTAAGTCACTTGGGATTTATATCTGTTGATCACTATGAAGAATTTGAAGGACTCAAAAACCAAGATCTTACCCTCAACTACGAGGGGAGGTAAGGAACTGCCATCTAGCTCTGCACTTGATTCACCATCTGTTATGGGTAAATTTGCGACACCTACTCCTGCTATTGAATCTGATATGTCGTATGTTCTTGCTGATGCCACTTCTGCTATGTACGATGAAACTACTTCTATGCTTGATAATACTGTGCCACTAGGTGAATTTATAGATGACCAAATGCCTAGGGTTAGGGAGAATGCAAATATTGAAACTGATGATATTTATGAAAGTGATAATGAAGCTTCTCCCAATAGATATGAATTGCCTATTGTTCCCGAGGGTTATGTTATGGATGAAGAAACTGCTAGAGACTTTCTTGCTTGCAATGATAGATATGATCTTAAGAAATTATTAGCTAAGCTGAAAGAAAAGTCCTTGAATGGTAGAATGAAACATGATCGTGCTTTCGCTGCTTCGCCTATCTGTGTTACTGATAAGGATTATGAATTCTCTGTTGATCCTGAGTTAATTACTTTGGTTGAATCTGATCCTTTCCATGGCTATGAATCTGAAACTGTTGTGGCACATCTTACTAAGTTGAATGATATAGCCACCCTTTTCACCAATGATGAAAAGATCCGTTACTACTATATCCTTAAGTTGTTTCCTTTATCGTTAAAGGGTTATGCTAAGAATTGGTTTAATTCTCCTGATCCTGGTTGTGTGCGTAGTCCCCGGGATATGATGTATTACTTCTCTTCTTAATATTTTCCCGCTCATAAGAGACAAGCTGCCTTACAAAATTTTTATAACTTTGTGTAAATTGAAGGAGAGAGTCTCCCACAAGCTTGGGGGAGGCTTCTCCAATTACATAATGCTTTTCCTGATCATCCTCTTGAGAGGAATGATATACTTGATGCCTTTTATAATGGACTAACCGATGCTTCCGGAGACCACCTGGATAGTTGTGTTGGTTGTGTTTTAGGGAAAGAACATTTGATCAAGCTGAATTACTATTGAATAATATGTTGTCCAATGAAAATAATTGGACACTTCCTGAACCAGCCCCTAAGCCGACTTCGAAGAAAAGAGGTGTTCTATTTCTCAGTCCTGAAGATATGCAAAAGGAAAAGAAATCTATGAAAGAAAAAGGTATTAAAGCCGAAGATGTTAAGAATTTACCGCCTATTGAAGAAATACATGGTCTTGATAACCCGACATAGGTAGTAAAGGTAAATTCTCTTTATAGATTTGATGAAGGTGATATTCATCGTTATAAGTCTGCTAGCCAATGCTTAGATGAGTTCGACAATTTTATTGTGAAACAAGAAAACTTCAATGCTTACGTTGGTAGACAATTGCAACACAATGCTTATATGATTGAACGCTTGAGTGATTATCTGTCTAGAGTTAAAGGTGAACTGAAACTTATTAGTATACATGCTTCCATGGTCACCACTCAAGTAGAACAAGTACTTAAGGCTCAGAATGATTTGCTCAATGAATTAAATAGTAAGAATAATGACTATGTTGTTAGAGTTGCAACTAGAGGTGGCAAAATGACTCAGGAACCTCTGTATCCTGAAGGCCGCCCTAAGAGAATTGAGCAAGATTCTCATAGAGCTAATTTAGAGGCACCTAGTTCTTCTAAGAAGAAGAAAAAGAAAAATGATAGAACTTTGCATGCTTCTAGTGAACTTGTAGCTGACACGCCTGAGAATCCCAATGATATATCTGTTTCTAATGGTGAGACACAATCTGGTAATGAACATGAACCTAGTGATAATGTTAATGATGATGTTCATGATGATGCTCAACCAAGCAATGATAATGATGTAGAGATTGAACCTGCTGTTGATCTTGATAACCCATAATCAAAGAATCAACGTTATGATAAGAGAGACTTTGTTGCTAGGAAGCACAGTAGGGAAAGACAACCATGGGTTCAGAAACCCATGCCTTTTCCTCCGAAACCATCCAAGAAAAAGGATGATGAGGATTTTGAGCGCTTTGCTGAAATGATTAGACCTATCTTTTTTGCGTATGCGTTTGACTGATGTGCTTAAAACAAATCCTTATGCTAAGTATATGAAGGATATTATTACCAATAAAAGAAAGATACCTGAAGTAGAAATTTCCACCATGCTTGCGAATTACACTTTTAAAGGTGGAATACCTAAAAAACTATGAGATCCAGGAGTACCCACTAAACCTTGCTCCATTAAGAGAAACTATGTTAAAACTGCTTTATGTGATCTTGGAGCCGGTGTTAGTGTTATGCCTCTCTCTTTATATCGTAGACTTGACTTGAGTAAGTTGGCACCTACTGAAATATCTTTGCAAATGGCTGATAAATCAACTGCTATACCTGTCGGTATTTATAAGGATGTGCCTATTGTGGTTGCAAATGTTACTATTCTAACGGACTTTGTTATACTTGATATTCCCGAGGATGATAGTATGTCTATTATCCTTGGTAGACCGTTTTTGAATACTGCATGGGCTGTTATTGATTGCAACAAAGGCAATGTCACTTTTCATGTCAATGGTAATTGCTACTTCTTGAGCTTGCGTTGTATTCCCTCAAAGAGGAAAGGGAGATGCAGCACAGTAGCGTAAGTATTTCCCTTAGTTTTTGAGAACCAAGGTATCAATCCAGTAGGAGACCACGCGCGATTCCCTCGCACCTGCACAAACAAATAAGAACTTCGCAGCCAACGCGACAAGGGGTTTTCAATCCCTTTATGGTCATTTACGAAAGTGAGATCTGATAGAGATGATAGTTTATATTTTTGGTATTCTGGTTTATAAGAACAGAAAATAAAAGCGATAAAAGTAAAGTAGATGTAGATTGATATGTTGAGAATAGAACCGGGGGCCATAGTGTTCTAGTGGCTTCTCTCATGATAGCGATATTCTACGGCGGGTAAACAAATTACTGTCAAGCAATTGATAGAAAAGCGAATAATTATGAGACTATCTAGGCATGATCATTGTATATAGGCATCACGTCCGAGACAAGTAGACCGACTCCTGCCTGCATCTACTACTATTACTCAACACGTCGACCGCTATCCCACATGCATCTAGTGTATTGAGTTCATACGAACAGAGTAATGCCTTAAGCAAGATGACATGATGTAGAGGGATAAACTAAAGAAATATGATATAAACCCCATCTTTTTATCCTCGATGGCAACAATACAATACGTGCCTTGCTGCCCCTACTGTCACTAGGAAAGGACACCGCAAGATTGAACCCAAAGCCAAGCACTTCTCCCATTGCAAGAACTATAGATCTAGTAGGCCAAACCAAACCAATAATTCAAAGAGACTTGCAAGGATATTATGATCACACATAAAAAGTTCAGAGAAGAACCAAATATCTTTCATAGATAATCTTGATCATAAACTCACAATTCATCGGATCTCGACAAACACACCGCAAAAAGAGATTACATCGAATAGATCTCCTCAAAGACCGAGGAGAACTTTTTATTGAGATCCAGAGAGAGAGAAGAAGCCATCTAGATACCAGCTATGGACCCGAAGGTCTGTGGTAATGGTGAGGGCGATGATGATGATGATGATGATGAACTCCGTGATGGATCCCCCTCTGGTGGAGCTCCAGAACAGGCTCCAAGATGTGATCTCACGGGAACAGAAGGTTACGGCAGTGGAATTAGAGTTTTCTCTCTGTTGTCGAAGGTTTCGGGGTACATAGATTTATATAGGAGGAAGGAGGACACGGGGGGACGCTCGATGGGCCCATGAGGTAGGCGGCGCACCCCCCACCCTCGTGGGCGCCTCGATGCTCCCCTGACGTGGTTCTCAAGTTCCATGTGCGTGATTTTGTCCAAAAATATCTCTCGCGAAGGTTTAATTCCGTTTGGACACCGTTTGATATTCTTTTTCTGCAAAACCCTGAAACAAGCAAAAAATAGCAATCTGGACTGGGCCTTTGGGTTAGTAGGTTAGTCCCAAAAATGATATAAAAGTGTATGATAAAGACCATTAAACATCCAAGACTTCATAAATAATAGCATGGAATAATAAAAAATTATAGATACATTGGAGACGTATCAAGCATCTCCAAGCTTAATTCCTGCTCGTCCTCGAGTAGGTAAATGATAAAGAAAGAATTTTTGATGTGAAATGCTAACTAATATAGCTTTTCAATGTAATTCACTTAATTGTGGCATGAATGTTCAGGTCTGAAAGATTCAAGATAAAAGTCTATATTGACATAAGAAATAACAGTACTTCAAGCATACTAACAAAGCAATCATGTCTTCTCAAAATACTATGGCTAAAGAAGTTATACCTACAAAATCATAAAGTCTGGCTATGCTCCCTCTTCATCACAAAAAATATTCATATCATGCACAACCCCTATTTCAGCCAAGCACTTGTTTTCATACTCTATTCTTTCAAACCTTTCAACTTTCACGCAATACATGACCGTGAGCCATGGACATAGCACTATGGGTGGAATAGAGGTGGTTGTGGAGAAGACAAAAAGGAGGGAGATAGTCTCACATCAACTAGGCGTATCAACGGGCTATGGAGATGCCCATCAATAGATATCAATGTGAGTGAGTAGGGACTGCCATGCAACGGATGCACTAGAGCTAATTATGAATGAAAGCTCAACAAAAGAAACTAGTGGGTGTGCATCCAACTTGCTTGCTCACGAAGACCTAGAGCATTTGAGGAAGCCCATCGTTGGAATATACAAACCAAATTCTATAATGAAAATTCCCACTAGTATATGAAAGTGACTAAGCATGAGACTCTCTACAATGAAGAACATGGTGCTACTTTGAAGCACAAGTGTGGAAAAAAAGTTAGTAGCAATTGTCCCTTTTTTTCTTTTCTTTCTTTTCCCTTTTTTTGGGCCTTTCTTTTTTTTCTGTGGCCTTTTTCTTTTTTTTTTTCCTTTTTTTTGCGGAGGGGCTTTATAGATTTAGCCTATCCTCCCATGGGACAATGCTCTAATAATGCTAATCATCACACTTTTTAGTACAACTCAATTATTACAACTCAATACTACAACAAAGTATGACTCTATATGAATGCCTCCGACGATGTACCGGTATGTGCAATGAAACAAGAGTGACATGTATGAAAAGTTATGCATGGTGGCTTTGCCACAAATACGATGTCAACTACATGATCATGCATGGCAACATGACAATATGATACGTGTCATATGAACGGAACGGTGGAAAGTTGCATGGCAATATATCTCGGAATGGCTATGGAAATGCCATGATAGGTAGGTATGGTGGCTGTTTTGAGGAATAATATGGTGGCTGTTTTGAGGAAGGATATATAGTGGGTTTATGGCACCGTGTTGCGCGGTACAAGAGAGGCTAGCAATGGTGGAAGGGTGAGAGTGCGTATAATCCATGGACTCAACATTAGTCATAAGAACTCGTACTTATTGCAAAAATCTGCGAGTCATCAAAAGAAAGCAATCGACGCATGCTCCTAGGGGGGAGGTTGGTAGGAGTTAACCGTCGCGCGCCCCCGACCTCCACACAAAGGTTGGCACTTTACAGATACCTCATGCTCTAACTTCGTCACATAGCGGTTCACCATACGTGCATGCTACGGGAATCACTAACCTTAACACAAGTATTTCTCAATTTAATAATAACTCACCTAGCATGACTCTAATATCACTATCTTCATATCTCAAAACAATTATCAATCATCCAACATCTCATCATATTCAATGCACTTAGTGTGATTTTTTTTACTACATTGACGTTGGATGTCTATCATGTGAAGACTAGTTTTTTAGCCTAAACACATTACCATGCTGTTTTAATAGACTCTAAAATAGATATGAGTGAAGCATGAGAGTTCAAAAATTTCTACAAAATATAACCACCACCGTGCTCTAAAAGATATAAGTGAAGTACTAGAGCAAAAACTATTCAACTCAAAAGATATAAGTGAAGCACATAGAGTGTTCTAACAATTCCTAGGACATATTTAACTCTCTCAAATAGGTGTGTACAGCAAGGATGATTGTGACAAACTAACAAGCAAAGACTCAAATTATACAAGATGCTCCAAGCAAAACACATATCATGTGGCGAATAAAAATATAGCTCCAAGTATAGTTACCGATGGATGAAGACGAAAGAGGGAATGCCTTCCCGGGGCATCCCCAAGCTTAGGCTTTTGATTATCCTTGAATTCCTTGGGGTGCCATGGGCATCCCCAAGCTTAGGCCTTTGCTACTCTTTGTTCCATGGCCCGTCAAAGCAATACTCAAAACTTGAAAACTTCACAACACAAAACTTAGACAAAAATTCTGGTGAGCTCCGTTAGTATAAAAAAGCAAACCACTACTCAAAGGTACTGCAATGAATTAATTCTTTGTTTATATTGGTGTTAAACCTACTGTATTCCAACTTCTCTATGGTTCATACCTCCAATATTACTCATAGATGCATTGAAATAAGCAAACAACACACGAAAAACAGAATCTATCAAAAACAGAACAGTATGTAGCAATCTGCAGGTTTCACATACTTCTGTAACTCCAAATAATTCAAACTAAATTGGTAAATTTTAGGAATTTGTCTATTAATCATCTGCATTGAGAATCAACTAAATAGCATGCTCCAGTAAAATCTGACGACCATTCTAGTGAGCGCTAACGATTCTGTTTTTCACAGCAAGATCACATAAACTTCACACAAGTTTTCCCAACGGTTCTACTTGGCACAAACACTAAAAAAAACATGACACCACACTAATCAGAGGCTAGATGCAATATTTATTCCCTAACAGCAACAAAAACAAAAAACATAAAATTGGGTTCCCTCCCAACAAGCGTTATCGTTTTATGCCCCTAGCTAGGCATGATACAAGATAGATCTAGGTATTGCCATCTTTGGAAGGCAATCCATATGTGGCTCTCATGATAGATTCATATGGTAATTTGATTTTATTTCTAGGAAAGTGTTACATGCCTTTCCTTAACGGAAATTGGAATCTAATATTTCCTTCCTTCATATCAATAATTGCACCAATCGTTCTAAGGAAAGGTCTACCAAGAATAATGGGACATGAAGGATTGCAATCTATATCAAGAACAATGAAATCTACGGGCACATAATTCCTATTGGCAACAATAAGAACATCATTAATTCTTCCCATAGGTTTCGTAATAATGGAATCGGCAAGATGCAAATTCAAAGAACAATCATAAAGTTCATGGAACCCTAGCAAACCACACAAAGTTTTTGGGATAGTGGAGACACTTGCACCCAAATCACACAAAGCATAGCATTCATGATCTTTTATTTTTATTTTTATAGTAGGTTCCCACTGATCATAAAGCTTTCTAGGGATAGAAACTTCCAACTCAAGTTTTTTCTTCATAAGATTGCATGAAAGCATCAACTATGTGTTTGGTGAAAGCTTTATTTTGACTATAAGAATGCGGAGAATTTAGTACGGATTGCAACAAGGAAATACAATCAATCAAAGAGCAATTATCATAATTGAATCTCTTGAAATCCAAAGCAGTGGGTTCATCACTATGCAAAGTTTTAATCTCTTCACTCCCACTTTTAGCAATTCTAGCATCAAGATCTAAAAACTCCGAATCATTGGGACACTTTAAAGCAGAATCATCTCCAATCCTATCTTCATCAAAATTTATACTAGAAAACAAGGATCTAATAGGAGACACATCAATAACTTTCAAATCTTCATCTTTATTTTCATGATAACTAGAAGAACACGCTTTAATATAATCCTCTCTTTTAGCACGCATCCTAGAGGTTCTTTCTTTGCATTCATCAATGGAAATTCTCATGGCTTTGAGAGACTCATTGATATCATGCTTAGGTGGGATAGATCTAAGTTTCAAAGAATCAACATCAAGAGTAATTCTATCCACACTTCTAGCCAATTCATAAACCTTAAGCAATTTCTCTTCAAGCAAAGCATTGAAAGTCTTTTGCGAGATCATAAACTCCTTAACACTAGTTTCAAATTCATAAGGCATCTTTCCATAAGAGTTGTTGTAGGAATTACCATAATTATTAGAGGAATTACTAGAAAAAGGCCTAGGATTAAAATTACCTCTATAAGCATTATTACCAAAATTATTCTTACCAACAAAATTCACATCCAGAGATTCATTGTTATTCTCAATCAAAGTGGACAGAGGCATATCATTAGGATCAGAAGAAGCACTCTTAGCTGCAAACAATTTCATAAGTTCATCCATCTTTCCACTCAAAACACTAATTTCTTCTATAGCATGCACTTTTTTACTAGTAGATCTTTCGGTGTGCCACTGAGAATAATTAACCATAATATTATCTAGGAGTTTGGTAGCTTATCCTATGGTTGTTTCCATGAAAGTGCCTCCGGCGCCTGAATCTAAAAGATTTCTAGAAGCAAAATTCAAGCCAGCATAAAAGTTTTGAATAATCATCCATAGATTCAAACCATGTGTAGGGAAATTATGTATCATCAATTTCATTCTCTCCCAAGCTTGTGCAACATGCTCATGATCTAGTTGCTTAAAATTCATAATATCGTTTCTAACAGAGATGATCTTAGCAGGAGGGAAATACTTAGAGATAAAAGCATCTTTGCACTTATTCCACGAATCAATACTATTTCTAGGCAAAGATGAAAACCAAGTTTTAGCACGATCTCTAAGTGAAAACGGAAATAACTTCAATTTAACAATATCGTTATGCGTATCCCTTTTCTTTTGCATATCACACAAATCAACAAAGTTGTTTAGATGGGTAGTAGCATCTTCACTAGGAAGGCCAAAGAATTGATCTTTCATGACAAGATTCAACAAAGCAGCATTGATCTCACAAGATTCAACATCGGTAATAGGAGCAATCGGAGTGCTAATAAAATCATTGTTGTTGGTATTGGAGAAGTCACACAATTTGGTATTGTTTTGAGCCATACTGACAAGCAAGCAATCCAACACATACAAGCAAACAAGAAGCAAGCGAATGATAAACACACGACGAAAGAAGGGAAAATAAAACGACGAGAGTGAAGTGGGGGAGAGGAAAACGAGAGGCAAATAAATGTAATGCGAAGGATAAGGGTTTGTGATAGGTACTTGGTATATGACTTTTGCGTAAGCCTCCCCGGCAACGGCGCCAGAAATTCTTCTCGCTACTTCCCGAGCTTGCGTTGTATTCCCTCGAAGAGGAAAGGGAGGTGCAACACAGTAGCGTAAGTATTTCCCTCAGTTTTTGAGAACCAAGGTATCAATCCAGTAGGAGACCACGCGCGAGTCCCTCGCACCTGCACAAACAAATAAGAACTTCGCAGCCAACGCGATAAGGGGTTGTCAATCCCTTTACGGTCACTTACGAAAGTGAGATCTGATAGAGATGATAGTTTTTATATTTTTGGTATTTTGGTTTATAAGAATAGAAAAGAAAAGCGATAAAAGTAAAGTAGATGTAGATTGATATTTTGAGAATAGACCCGGGGGCCATAGTGTTCTCTAGTGGCTTCTCTCATGATAGTGATATTCTACGGCGGGTAAACAAGTTACTGTCAAGCAATTGATAGAAAAGCGAATAATGATGAGACTATCTAAGCATGATCATTGTATATAGGCATCACGTCTGAGACAAGTAGACCGACTCCTGCCTGCATCTACTACTGTTACTCCACACATCGACCGCTATCCACCATGCATCTAGTGTATTGAGTTCATACGAACATAGTAATGCCTTAAGCAAGATGACATGATGTAGAGGGATAAACTCAAGCAATATGATATAAACCCCATCTTTTTATCCTCGATGGCAACAATACAATACGTGCCTTGCTGCCCCTACTGTGAGTGGGAAAGGACACCGCAAGATTGAACCTAAAGCCAAGCACTTATCCCATTGCAAGACCTATAGATTTAGTAGGCCAAACCAAACCAATAATTCGAAGAGACTTGCAAGGATATTATGAGCACACATAAAAAGTTCAGAGAAGAACCAAATATCTTTTATAGATAATCTTGATCATAAACTCACAATTCATCGGATCTCGACAAACACACCGCAAAAAGAGATTACATCGAATAGATCTCCTCGAAGACCAAGGAGAACTTTGTATTGATATCCAGAGAGAGAGAAGAAGCATCTAGATACTAGCTATGGACCCGAAGGTTTGTGGTAAACTACTCACAACTCATGGTGAGGGCGATGATGATGATTAAGAAGAACTCCGTGATGGATCCCCCTCCAGTGGAGCTCCGGAACAGGCTCCAAGATGGGATCTCACGGGAACAGAAGGTTACAGCGGTGGAATTAGGGTTTTCTCTCTGTTGTCGAAGGTTTCGGGCTACATAGACTTATATAGGAGGAAGGAGGACACCGGGGGATGCTCGAGGGGCCCATGAGGTAGGGGGCGCGCCCTGGGCAGGTGGGCGCGCCCCCCACCCTCGTGGGCGCCTCGATGCTCCCCTGACGTGGTTCTCAAGTTCCCTGTGCATGATTTTCTCCAAAAAATATCTCTCATGAAGGTTTCATTCCGTTTGGACTCCGTTTGATATTCTTTTTCTGCAAAACCCTGAAACAGGCAAAAAACAGCAATCTGGACTGGGCCTTTGGGTTAGTAGGTTAGTCCCAAAAATGATATAAAAGTGTATGATAAATCCCATTAAACATCCAAGACTTCATAAATAATAGCATGGAACAATAAAAAATTATAGATACGTTGGAGACGTATCAGTAATGAGCATACGGTACACTTTCCGAGGAAACAACCTCAGGTCCACAGTATCAATTATATTGGAAAATTTTCAACTATTATAATTGGAGGTTTCGAATTTCCTCTTCCTACTGTCAAGAAGACATATGACATTCTTATTGTTGGGGACATACATATCCCCATTGAGGTAACCTAGTGTTATTCGAAAATTCTTCTGTTTCATGTTATTCAGAAAGAGTTTATTAACAAGACCTGATCAACCTTGTTAATGGATTCCTTTTGATGAGCATGAGATGGGTGAATCTAGATAGCACAACCTTCTGTACCCTCCTTTTACTTTCTGTTAATTAGGATAAATAAAGCAAAAATGGTATTTTCTATCTGTTTCCAGACTTACCCGTGCAATAAAAAAATACCCCGAAAATAAAAGTTCTCGAAATGCCCTGAAAATTTACTATGATTTTTTCTGAAATATTTGAGAATATTTGGCACAGAACACACAGCGAGGGGAGCCAGCACCTGGCCACGAGGGTCCAGGGCGCGCCCCCTTGCCCCCCTCCACTTATTCCTGCACCCATACTCTTCTTCTTCCTCCCAAAAAAATCACCAACTAGCTCAAGCACGAGTTCTCGCTCATCTTGCTACCATTTTCGATCTCCTTGCTCAAAGCACCATTCACCAAACTGTTTGCGGAGATTGTTCCTTGGTATGTGACTCCTCCATTGGTCCAATTAGTTTTTGTTCTAGTGCTTTATTTATTGCAAATTTTTGCTGCTGTGGTAACCTTGTTCTTGAGCTTTCATGCCAAATATTCTGGGTCCCAAGTAGTTCTAATGCAATATAGTCTCTAGGCACTAGTAGGAGTTGTTGCTATCAATCTTGTTGAGTTTGGTTAACTTTTATTTTGAGTTACTAAAAATTTTTCAGAAATTTTTAGAAGGGAAAAATGATAAAGAGATTGTTGAGGGGATCCTCCAGTAAGAGTTCAGATGAGAAGAAGAAGGAAGAAAATAAGAAGCCCAAATATAATCTTCCTCGCATGGCGGAAGTTCGACCGTGTGAATGGCCTTGCAATGATTCCATGATGTCCGCCGGGATTTAAGAAGACTTTTATTGGTTGGCAAATAATGCAGGCCTCACCGACTTCCTCCACGACTAGTGTGAACAATATCTCTTACTCACTAATATTTTCACGCAAAGTTTTCATTTTCATGCTAAGAAAACACCACCTAAAGTGGAGTTTCGTTTATATGATGAGGTTAAGGAGATATCACTCTTAGAATTTTGTGAAGTATGCAAGATACCCTTTGAAGGTAGACTTGATGAACCATGTCGTGAAGACGTTGAAGGGTTTATTGACATGATAGCTCTAGGGGAAACTAGACAAGTCTCAAGGGCAAGAATTACTAGTATACACTTCCCTGTTTTGCGCTACTTTGCTTTATTTTCTAGTAGATGTTTAATTGGTCACCGGAACAGTGGGAATCTTAGTGCCCCTGATATTGTCATATTATGCCATGCTTTGTTTCAGGAAAAAACTTTTAGCTTGGGTGCCGTTGTTGCTAAACGACTGAGTCTGAACCGCTCAAAAGGGCCCGTCTTTGGAGGCATCTTTGCTTCTCGCCTTGTTGAACATTTTAGAATACCTATTAGGCATCATGAGAAGGAAGAAAAATTTCATGCCCGTGTTTACCTAGACTACAAGAGCGTGGTAGCACATGATTTTATTGTTAAAGACAAATATAGGTTGCTTAATTATAAATTAAGGTTTGATGAAAAATATTGTGAGATTGTTACCTTGCCTGCACCATCTGTGTTTGATCTGTCTACATGCATATATCTTGTTACATTAGATGCTTTCTACGAGTACCAGGGCCAGGCACAAGCTTTGGAGCCTGAGCCGGAGCCACCACTCGATCCTTACCGTCAGTCTGTTTATGGGTGGGACCTGGGTGAGCTTGCTAACCAGAGGACACTTCTCAGTACACTAGAGGGAGTAGCTTTGATCCGTGGCCATAGACCAACTTAGGCCAAAAGCCTAAGCTTGGGGGAGTACGTGTTTCTCACCAACATTACATTCATGTTCACACACTTACTCTAGTTGTCGGTGCTCACACTCTTTCATTGTACCATCCATTCTTAGTTTTAATTTATTTTTCTTAGTCTTTTTTATCGTGTGCTAGAAAAACCTTAAGAAAAACAAAAAAACATTAGTTGTAGCTTCTAGCTAGTTTACTTTCCTTGCTTGTAGTAGTAGTAATTAAAAAAATAAAACCCAAAAATATTTCCCGTTCTTCTTTTGCTTGTTGGGAGCTTTCCCGTATAAATAGTTTCTTTTCTTTTCTTTGGGGGGTTAAGAGTAGAAGACCATGATTGAAAATGCTTAATGGCTCTCATATGCTTTATTGTTGATTTAACCTCCAGCCATACTACCTTGTCTTCTCTCTTGTATTAAATGCTCGCAGATTCCAGCTTAGTCCAATGCACGTGCACTATTATTATTATCCACACCGTTCGGTAGTGCGAGTGAAAGGCAATAAGGATGATATATGATGAACTAATTGAGATGAGAAAAGCTGGTATGAACTTGACCTCTTTTGTTTTTGTAAATATGATAGTTCATCGTTCCTGATTCAACTTGTTATGACTGAAACATGCTTGCAATGACAATTAGAGATCATAGTTGCTTATGCCATGCTTAATTAGCTAAGAGTTTATAATGGTCTATCTTGCGTGCCAACATGATATTAAAATGGTTGTTATGTGGTATGATAGGGTGGTATCCTCCTTTGAACGATTCAAGTGGTCTGACTTGGCACATGTTCACGCATGTAGTTGAAACAAATCAACATAGCCTCCACGATATTTATGTTCATGGTGATTTATATCCTACTCATGCTTGCATTCATTGTGGGTTAATTTTAATGCATGTTCATGACCGTTGTTACTCTCTAGCTGGCCGCTTCCCAGTCTCTTTCTAGCCTTCACCTGTACTAAGCAGGAATACTGCTTGTGCATCCACTTCCATAAACCCCAAAGTTATTCCACATGAGTCCACCATACCTTCCTATATGCGGTATTTACCTGCCGTTCCAAGTAAATTTGTATGTGCCAAACTCTAAACCTTCAAATGAAATTATGTTTTGTATGCTCGAACAACTCATGTATCAACTAGGGTTGTCTATATCTTCCATGCTAGGTGGGTTATTCTCTCGATGAGTGGACTCCGCTCATCACTCATGAGAAAATGGCTGGTAACCGGGATGCCCAGTCCCATGCTCAAAATCATAATAATTAAACAAAACTCCCCCAGGGCTATTGCTTGTTTGGACGGTACCCGTTGTTTCGGGCTAGCCGTGCAGTGTGCTTGTTGGTGGTTGGGGGAGTATAAACTTTTACCACTCTGTTTGGGAACCGCCTATAATGTGCGTAGAATGGGAGATATCGAGATTCTTGGTTGTTATGTTGACAATGAAAGTATACCGCTCAAAATGTTATTCATCTCTATTTAAAAATCGAGCTCTGGCACCTCTACAAATCCCTGCTTCCCTCTGCGAAGGGCCTATCTATTTACTTTTATGTAGAGTCATCATCCTCTTATAAAAGAGCACCAGTAGGAGAGCACCTTTGTCATTTGCATGTATTACTATTAATTTGCATTGAGTATGATCATGACTGGATCTCTTTTACCATGAATTACAATGTCTAGTCAGTCCTTGATCTTTAAAGGTGCTCTGCATTTATGTTTTGTGGTCTCAGAAAGGGCTAGCGAGATACCATCTTGTTATATCATATCATGATTGTTTTGAGAAAGTGTTGTCATCCGAGGTTTATTATTATTGCTCGCTAGTTGATTATGCCATTGATGTGAGTAGAATTGAGACCTAAAAGTTATTGTGAATGTGGTTAGTTCATGATCATTGCTGAAAACCTGAATGCTGGTTTATATATTTACAACAACAAGAGAAAACAGAGTTTGTCAAAGTTTTTTTATCACTTTCAGTTTATCAACTGAATTGCTTGAGGACAAGCAAAGGTTTAAGCTTGGGGGAGTTGATACGTCTCCAACGTATCTACTTTTCCAAACACTTTTGCCCTTGTTTTGGACTCTAACTTGCATGATTTGAATGGAACTAACCCGGACTGATGCAATTTTCAACAAAATTGCCATGGTGTTGTTTTTGTGCATAAATAAAAAGTTCTCGGAATGACCTAAAAATTTATGGAGAATTATTTTGGAAAATATAAAAAATACCTGCAAGAAGATCCAGACCAGGGGGGCCACACCCTATCCATGAGGGCGGGGGCGTGCCCCTGCCCCAGGGCGCGCCACCTGCCTCGTGCCCCCCTGGTGCTCCACCGACGTATCTCCGGATCCCATATATTCACTTTCGGGGAGAAAAAAATCAGAGAGAAAGAATTATCGCGTTTTACGATACGAAGCCGCCGCCAAGCCCTAATCTCTCTCAGGAGGGCTGATCTGGAGTCCGTTCGGGGATCTGGAGAGTGGAGATCGTCGCCATCATCATGATCAACCTTCCTCCAACACCAATTCCATGGTGCTCACCGTCGTGCATGAGTCATCGTAGGCTTGCTGGACGGTGATGGGTTGGATGGGATCTATCATGTAATCGAGTTAGTTTTGTTAAGGTTTGATCCCTAGTATCCACTATGTTATGAGATTGATGTTGCTATGACTTTGCTATGCTTAATGCTTGTCACTAGGGCCCGGGTGCCATGATTTCAGATCTGAACCTATTATGTTTTCATGAATATATGTGTGTTCTGAATCCTATCTTGCAAGTCTATAGTCACCTACTATGTGTTATGATCCGGCAACCCCGAAGTGATAAAAATCGGGACCACTCCCAGTGATGACCTTAGTTTGAGGAGTTCAAGTATTCACTATGTGTTAATGCTTTGGTCCGGTACTCTATTAAAAGGAGGCCTTAATATCCCTTAGTTTCCAATAGGACCCCGCTGCCACGGGAGGGTAGGACAAAAGATGTCATGCAAGTTCTTTTCTATAAGCACGTATGACTATATTCGGAATACATGCCTACATTGCATTGATGAACTGGAGCTAGTTCTATGTCACCCTAGGTTATAAATTCTACATGATGAATTGCATCCGACATAATTTCCCATCACCGATCCAATGCCTACGAGATTTTCACATATTGCTTGTTGCTTATTTACTTTTCCGTTGCTACTATTACATAAACTACAAAAACACTACCATTACTTTTATTGCCGCTACCGCTATCTCCATATTACTTTTCTACTAAAATACCTTGCTGCAGATACTAAGTTTCAGGTGTGGTTGAATATACAACTCAGCTGCTAATACTTAAGAGTATTCTTTGGCTCCCCTTGTGTTGAATCAAAAAATTTGGGTGGAATACTTTACCCTCGAAAACTGTTGCGATCCCCTGCACTTGTGGGTTATCAGGCTGCCTTGTCCTGGAGCGCTTGCTGCTTGTTTTCCGATTAGAAATCCATATCCATTGTCTCCAAATAAAGTCGCCTCACCTTAAAAGCGTTGGAATTTATTTTGAAGGACAGCAGCTCATCATTGAAGATGCCCCTTCACTTGAAAGGTTGCTCCTTGATTATTGTTACAAACCTTCACAAATAACTGTCGTCTCTACGCCTAAACTTGAGACCTTGGGTGTAATTCATGATTCGTTTGTACATCACAACATGGCGTTTGGCTCCACACTTATTCAGGTACGGTATATTATCATCTATACTTTTGTAGTCACAAGCTACATTTTTCATTTGTGCGCATAAGTTTTATAACATCTTGGAGTACACTTTGGATACTAATATTATGCTATATGCTCAATGAAGAGTTCGGCCATCGATAGCCTACCAATGGTGTTGGATTCTGTCAAGATCTTATATATCAGAATGTTTAGTATTGATCTGAACACAATTATTGGCTTGCTGCGATGCTTTCCATGTCTGGAGAATTTGTATATAAAGGAGATTATTTCATGCACATTGAAAGCCCATATATATTGTACTAGAATTACCGTTCGTTTGTCGCTCTATCGACATACTCTTTTTTTAGACCTGAAATGTTTTCAATCTCCATGTCTACGTAGGCAACAACACATGGAGAAAAACATATAACCAATCGGTGGCGTAATAAGCACTGGAATTTTCTCAGTTCTCATGACATTCACTTGAGGACAATAACGATGGAAGGTTATGCATCCAACCAGGCTAACAGAAACATTGTCACATTCTTCCCGTTGAATGCGAGGTTACTATTGTCCATGAGACTTAAGTTTTTCAACAAGAAGTTTCTCACGGATGGATATGTTGACCAAAAAAAAGAAGTTTCAGGTCGACAAATGGGCTTATGAACGTGCTCGGCTTCTATTGACAACAACTTGTCGTCATATGCCAATTAATTTTTTGGCACAAGATGTTGATTTTACGGATCAGACCGACCCATTTGTTTGTGACTGCCAAAAACAGTGGTTGGGTTAGATGTTATCTCCATGCATGTTCAGTGTGGGTTTTGTCTAAACCTGATGAACAATTAAGCCTGGGCTAGAAATTTTCATAAGAAAGGCTGCATGACCAAGAATGTTTACCTTTTCAGTTGTACTTGTGTGTGAACTTGTTAGAATGTATACTATGGGATTGTTAGAATGTACACTGTCGGATTTTGACGTGCCCAAACCAGCAGCACGGCTGGACTGCCAGCTGCCGCTCAAGGGCCGATGGCGCTACCTCGCGTCGTGCCCCACACCCCCTGTTAAATCCAGTTCGCTCCATTCCCCAACCGCCAGCACGAGATGGAATTTTCATCTTCTTCTCCCTAGCGCTGCCCGAGGATTGAAGAAGGGCATCATCCAATCCACCACCGGCGATGGTTGCCTGTCCAAGTGATATTCAGAGAAGAAACTACAAATTTCAATTTTCAGATAAGAAAGTGCATGTTTCAAAGGCAGAGCATTTAAACCAGCACACACTTTTCAAACATGGATAACACAATGTTGAAAATTTTAGTCATGGTCGAAAATGGAACTAACAGCAAGTTAACATCATGCTGATCAACATTTATGTATATCACATCTTCATATGATGCACAGTCAAAAATATATACTATTTTCAAAATGCCAAGCCAATGTTGAGTGTGCGAAAAACTGGGTAAACTAGGGACGAAATTTTGTCAAGTGGTGGAGGTGGTGTGTGTAGATGAAATGGCGGGACCCACATGTCAGTAATAGCTGAGGCAAAAAATTATATAATTTTCAACTGCACCATTTGGAATAGAATCCGGACAGTACTGCTTTTGGGTGATACGGCTGTAGCGCCCGGGCTACTGCTTATATGATCGAAATAATGAAGGCGCTCTTTTTCACTTCTCTAAGGCATCTTCCCCGGCTCCGGTTCGTTCCCGTCCATGTCCACGATGTTCTCCTCGGGCTTTGTGCACTCTCCACGGCACCGCCGTCTTCCGTTATCAACATGCTCAACAAACGAGAGGAATCTGGACACGACTGTACGTTTAGAGGCTGACAGTCAGGACCCACCAGGTCCATGGCCGCACGCAAGCAAGTGACTCATTTGAAAAAATGCTTCTTCCTAATTGTATACTGCGCTTTGGACCCACGGGTTTGTCAATCTAGTATAGTCAATAAACAAAATAAATTTACAACGAAGACCGTCATCGGCGAGCTTTTTTAGGGGTACCGGGGATCTAGAAGGTATATTTTTCAGAGTGCTCAACCACGACATGCGCAACCCACGACATACCGACACAGTGGTTTCAACTTGTTTTATGAGGCCCATCATGTATGTACCGGCGTATGGGCCTCCCGGCCTTGGTTTTATTTTTCTTAAACATCGGTAGCCCAATTTATCCTTTTTTAATAGAACGCAGATCACTGTTTTTTTTCATATATAAGAATAATAAGAATGCGGGGCCCAATTTATGTTTTCCATTCTAAGCACATTATACTATTATTATTATTATTATTATTGTATATTTAATACAAACTTATAAATGCTTAACACAAGTTAGCAAGGGAAATCCTGGTTGTTTTTTACTCTAAGGCAACGAAAATCCTAGTGATTGCGCACAAAAGCTTGCGACAATTTAAGGACCAATGTAATAATAACACGCTCATTTTTATTTTGAGCAATAACTCGCTAATTTTCTATTTTCCTATATAATATAATGTCCAACTCCGGTTTAATTTTTGATACTAATTGCTCCGTCTAACCTAATTTTATCATTACTACAAAGCCTAGCAAATTCGTGTATTTTCAGAAAGTGCAAATGGGTTATGATTTCTTACAACAAGTGAAATGGGATGAATTTACACTATGCTATTTGTTCACCTAGCCCAGCAAATTGATTGTAAATTCTCGAAAACATGGGTTAAATATGAGCCACATATTTGCAGGGTGACATGTAGGCCAATAGGTCGACGCCTATGGCAGGCGTTGTCAACTTAGTCAACAAATCATTCTGACATCCACAACCATTGGATATATATATATATATATATATATATATATATATATATATATATATATATATATATATATATATATATATAATATCCAACGGCCGGCATGCATCTTCAATATCGTCTTCTTCCTCTAACTGACAACCAGGACCCACCAGCTAGGAGCCTGACATGTGGGCCATTAGGTCCCCTACGGAATTCTTTGTCAAATTAGTCAACAAAATGATTCTGACATCTATAGTCGTTGGATGTACATCTAACGGACGGCATGCATCTTCAATCTCTCGTCTTCTTCCTCCAGCACCGGCGGGACTTCCTGTTCCCGTCTCCGGCGGCCAGCAGCGCTGCTTCGCACGCCTCGCTGTGAAGCACTACTCCATCGCCGGCCAGGCCACCCCTCCACCCCTCCTGTTATTCTCTGCCGACTGCAGCCCCAGGCCACACCGAACCAGTCAACCTTCATACGTCGTACTTCTCTCCGGTTGTGACTCAACTGCCGCATCTTCCCCGGCTCCGGGTCAATCCCTTCCTACGCCTCGACGTCATCCACCGCCTTCGTGCTCTTGGCACGGCGTGGTCAACGTGGTCAAGGAACGACTTCCATCCTAAAAGGATGGTACGTGCAGAGGCTGACAGATGGGTCCATGTCTGCACGCAAGGAAGTGCCTCCTTATTATGGGAAAAAAAATGATTCACCATTGACAACTGGGACCCGCTGGCTATATCTTCGCATGCAAGGAAGTGCCTCCTTGTTCTCCCTGACAGCTGGGACCCACCCAGTGGAATCATACGTAGGGTTGTCTGCCTGGTCGCAAACGTGTACGTACATAGCGATCGATCGGTCTCTCTGCAGCGATGAACCGTGGCCGAGTAAGGAGCGACACGTGTCGTACGTACAGTCCCTTCAAAACCGTGTACACGTATGTACAACCACAGGGCAAAAAAACATGGCTACGTACGTACATACGGGCGGAGTCTCAAATGTGTACTCACACATACGTACGACTAGGGCTGGTGTACATGGAGAGGCAGCAGACGGCAGCAACGGCGTTGTGTTCATTGACAGCCAATCGGCAGGGTCGGAACGGAGAAACAACATTGTGTTCAACGGGAGGCAACCAGCTTGGAGGGAACAGTCGAAACCTGGTGTGGCGTACATCAAAACGGATGGAAACGACCTTCTGCTGGAGCGCGTACGGTCGAAACAGGGTCCTGGTCATCGGGAAGGGTCCGGCAAACTGCAAAACGGGGGAAACGGCCTTCTGCTATACCGGCTATGGTCGAAACATGATCCCATTCATCTGGAGGGGTCTGGCGTACCGCAAAACAAAAGGAAATGGACTTGTGTTGGAGCGCTATGGTTGAAACGAGGGTCGTATTTATCGGGAGGGGTGTGGCGTACCACAAAATGGGACTCCACGGGCTACTGTTCACCAACCCCTGACTTCCTCCAGGCTCCACCTGCACTGTTCATCCACCGTGTCTTCCTCTGCCTCCACCGGCTACTGTTCATCTAGCCCTCCATGGGGTCCTGTTCATCCAGCCCTCCACGGCGTCCTGTTCATCCTACCAGCCCTTCATCGGCTACTGTTCAACCAGCCCTCCACGGGGTCCTATTCATCTACCACAACGCCTCGGCTGTGGCGGCTTCGTCTCGGGGTCCTGTTCATCCAACAGCAACCGCAACGTCCAACCCCCACGGGGTCCTGTTAATCCAACCCCCACCAGGAACTGTTCATCCAACCCCAACCACGTACGTCTTGACTCGTTCAACCAACCCCGCATTCACTGTTCATCAAGAGGCAGCAGGTTCGATCGGCTTCAGTAAGCAGCAGCATCGATCGATCTGTTTCAGTTAGCAGCGGTAGCGAAGGAATCGCTTGGGTTCAGTTAGCAGGCAAGGGATCGATCGCTCAGGTTCAATAAGGTAGCTAGAGCAATCGCTCGGGTTCAGTAAGCGAACATCTCGCTCGGGTTCAGTCAGAGCCCAATGCCTCACACATACACCAGACATGTACGAGAGAAACGCACAAACCTCCATGCATCACTCCGCCTCGACTACCCACCGTAACCGGGAACTCCCCGATATTTTCCTCGCCCTCGCTTCTACCATGGTTTTTTCATGGACAGCCCAAAGAATGTCATGCAGCTGTGCCTCCGGCCCACCCACGAGCTATCAGATTCGCTTGCTTGTTCAACTGAATCATCTGCTTCAAGTTCTTATTCATCTTCTTTAATTCCCCTTCGAGATCTGCATCCCCAACTATCAGAGTAGCACTTTCAGAAACGGAATTCATTTGTGCTAATGGCAGATTGAGCTCCCGGGTTGGGGCCTCATTGAATTGAATCAGCTTAACGTAGTCATCCAACCATTCAAAATGTGTGCATTTCTTCACGATCTGAAGCGATAACATGAACCCTAAATCCCAGATCCAAGGAAAAAGAATTCAAAGCAACTAGAAAATGAAATCAAAGAAAAATCATGAGATCTAACCTGCCCCTCTGGCTTGCTCTAGGATTTCACGAACTCACGCCCATAGTTGCCATTCTTGACCTCCTTCAAAGTCAGCCGTATCAGTGGCGCGCTGCATGGGCACTTAGGACATCGCTCCGTGGGAAGTGGACCATACTGGGTCCATGATGGGCGGGAGATTGAAGTGGAGCTCGACATATCGCCCAAAGTCACCGGAGAAGAAGAAGAGGAGTGGCTCCTCTCGTCGCCGGAGAAGCAAAAGCAGAGGTATGTCTCCTCTCATCGCCGCAAAATAAGCAGCAGAAGAAAGGGGAGGCACGGGTGGGAGAGCACAACCAACAACTCTTGCGGATCACCCCATGATCCAACGATGCGGAGCCGTCCATGTGATCCAACAGCGCGGAGCCTGCACGCAGCCTGCCCACCGAATTCCTTCTAGAAGACCACATCTAAGGGTTGTCGCTTGGCGCTAGGGTATGATCGGACGGCTGACGTTCGGAGCTAGGGTTAGGCGAAACCCCGCGGGGTTTTGAGGGGTTTTGAGCTGGTCAACGGGGTTTCAAAGGCTTTGACTAAGCATTAATAATTTAGAAAAAATCGAAAAATATGAAACCTTCGCCGTTCGTCATTTTATAAGACACAATAACAAGGGAAAATACTAAACTAGGTATACGAACATTTAAAAAAAACCTAGCTGGCATGATCGAGGTCAAATGAGCACCATTAATTAAAAAAATATATAACCTGCGCACAATGTTGTCTTATGTGACATGTTACCAATCAAAAATCATGAACCTAGTCTATGGTCATTTTCATGACAAAAACCTTCACACATATGAGCTATCACATACAACATTTCATAGAGTTCAAGGAGAGGAGGTAGGGTTACCTTCTGTTTTGAAAAATTATAAAAAAAATCACCAAAGCTTTATTTCAAAGTGAATAAGAAGGATCTGAACTTAGTTTTCTATTTTCATATTTTAAACGTGTTTTTAATAGTTTTTTTATAGTAAAGCATATTTTTTCAAAAGAAAAAGTAAAAATATGAAGATTAATTCAAAAAATAGTGAGACTTCAAATCTACACTATATAGATTGAATAGGTGTTAATAAAAAATATTTGGCTCATTTAGAGTAGGTCCAAAAAAGTTGATTACAAATGGGGTTGGTTACCTAGCTTGGGAGCTCATTTGGAGCACATTTCTCATGACTACAAGGTTTTCCAGGAAAAAGAGATCGGATTGATCACCTAACATTTATAATAGTTTAGCAAACTTTGCAACTCATACCACAGGGCAATGTACTTCAAGTGTTGGTTCAAATTTAAAGTTTACCTAAAATTCAAATTTTGCCTTAGTTTTGTATTCTACCTCAAATTTCACATCAAATTAAATAGAATTATTACACCTCGCAAGTTTTCACAGTAGTTCAAATTTAATATAGAATCCTTATTAAAAATCCTTAAAGTTCAAAGTTTATGACTTGCATTCAAGTTCAAATTCAAATCTTTGCCTTGTTCCTTGTGTTTCGGGATGGGTTAACCGTCTTGCTCCTGGTTTTCCTATCTGGGATATTTTGTGCTTTTGAAAGCTTTGTCTTGTTGTTTCTGATCTTCACTTCTGGTTATGGCGGTTTTGTTGATCTTTGACTGACCGAGCAAGTGATGACCAGTTGACGGTTATCTGTGGGTTCACTAATCCTTAAAAGAACTCCAGACAAAATAACTTCCTCATCTCTTATAGCTTCAAAACCTTCATAAGCCATGGTTTCAAATTCTGCATCAGATGATGGTTCAACCGAAGTTTCTTCCTCTCTAGGTCTTTTTTGTCCTATGCATTTAATTATCCTTGAGCTTTGTCAAACAGAAAAAAGCTTAGCCATCGATAAAAAAGAGAACAAATACAAAAAGGGAAAGGTTGCACACATACCAAGCTGCTACTTTAGCTGCATTGTCCTATGGTGCATCATTCTCCTCAGCATTTGCTGCTGCCCATTGTTCCTCTTCTCCAAATGATGCATCAACCGGATTGGTACACCGCCTAGAAATATGCCCTAGGATACCACATCTTTTGCACTTACGTTGTTTTTTACATGACCCTCTTCACCAGCTCTTATCCTGTTTTTCCTTGGTCTTCCTGGTGGTCTCATTAGTATAGGAGAATGGAGTTTAAACCCTGGGTGTACCATGTTCCATTGGTCTTTTCCCAAGAGTGTTGGCACATTTTCAGCATAAGCAGCCCTGAATTTGTCAACAGAGAAATATTCAGAGCAATACTGATCAACTTCACCATCTTCACCTCCAATAACAGTCATGAGATGTAGGGCATGTTTGCACGGCTTCCCGCGGATCTGCCATTGCCTACAACTGCATTCCTTAGTTGCAAGGTTCACTGGATATCTCCATTCCCTATTTTTACTGTCAGTGTATGTCACCTCAGCCTCGTATGTCGACGGTTGAATGCATTTCATCCTTAGTTCTCTTGCCTTGGCATGCAATGCCTTAATCATAGATGGGAGCATAAGATGGCCAACATATTGTGTTTCTGTAGTTCTTTTACGAAGAACCATCTTTATCATGATCATCTGCCTGATCGTATCAAATGCTTGCCATAGCAAAAGCCCTTTCACTGACCTGAACTTTGCATTGAAACACTCAGCGAGGTTATTTGTCACATAGTCTAGTTTGCAGATTTCATTGAATTTGGATCTTGACCACAACTTTCCATGATGTTCATCAATGTACTCCTTCACCAAAGGATTGTGAGCATACAACACTCTAAAATGGTGATCATGCTCCCTCAAGCTGCATGTGTATGATGCTGGCCATAGGTTCTCATCATAAACTTTGCCTTTGAATTTCTTTTTAAAATTCCGCGCTAGGCGTCGCATGCAGTCCCTATGTTCCACTCCAGGGAATACAATTTCTACTGCACTCTCTAAACCCTTGCAATCATCTGTGTGTACAATTAAACCTAAGGGTGTACATATAATGTTGTGCAACTGCTACAGAAACCAGACCCAACTCTCCTTGGACTCTGCCTCCAACACACCAAATGCAACTGGGAATAGCCAGTTGTGTCCATCAACTGCAGAAGCTACTGCTAGCTGGCCTCTCCATCTTCCATTCAAAGCAGTTGCATTAATAGCTAGATAGGGCCTACAACCATTCAGAAATCCCTGCCAGTAAGCCTTGAAACAAAAAAAGCCCTCCTGAAGCACTCCTTCTCAACTGTCTTCCCTTTTAATTTGTACTGAACAGTATGCTTGTCAATCTCTACAACACTCCCTGGACTAGCCATCTCCACTTCAGCTTTGAAGGTGTAAAGAAACTGAATACTCTCATTCAATGGACCATTAATCCTATCAAGAGCCCTTTCCTTAGCATAGAAAATCTTCATGTAAGGTATAATAATCTTGTACTTCTCAAATAGCTTCCCCTGTAGTGCTGTTGGACCAATTGTTGGTGTTTCCCTCACCCACCTAGTCTTTGCAAGTTTTGATTTGTCCTTTCCCCCTCCCCCTCCAGGTGGGCAAGTGTGCCCGTGTGTTTTTTTTATCTGAAACAAAATTAAAAAAGATGTCAAATACAATTAAGAATAGATAAATAATCTAAAAAAAGATTCAGTTGTAATACCTGAACCAATTTGCTCTTTAGCATACTGGATGCATGCAACCTCCACCTACACCTATCATAAGGGCAATGAATAGTGAATCTTCCTGGCTCACTCCTATCAACCTCATAGGAGTTTTCAGTGAGAATGCAATATTTAGTCACTGCATTACGACAGTCCACCATCGATTCGAATACGGTTCCTGGAGTAAGCTGAGGATTCTTCGTGTTCCACTCAATTGTTGGCATGTCCTCACCATCATATTCTTGTAAAACTAAGGAGTTGATGTTATCCTCCCTCACCTCATTGTCAGTATAATCAAATCTAGCACGACTTCTAGGCTCCTCTGGATATTCCTCTTCCATTGCCTGCTGACTGACTCTATCTACCAGTTCAGGGAATAGAGTCTCATCCTCATCATCATATTGCGGCACTTCCTTGTCAGGCTCTGCATCTACTTCTACATCGGGCGCAGAAGGGAGAGGAGAAGTGGCAGAATTAGTGACAGCCGAGATGTTGTGGCTTTCAGAACCACTAAGTTTACTTGGTCTCGACCTACAAGGAGTGCGAGGGTGCTCGCTATTAGCATAGACAGATGATGTCTGAACACCCTTCCCCTTCAGGATACGTTGTTTGCGTACCTGAAGCACACCGATATGGATTTTACCAAAATGGCTGTCAGCATTCAAACTAAAAAGCAATCCCAGATGCTCATCACAAGTTAATGGGACGAATCTCTGCTCAGTACTGTCGAAATATCTCAGTTCAACAGCATGGGCAGGGCTCCACGAATACTCACAACAGAGTGCCTCGCGGAAATCTTTGAACGAAATGCTGGTTTCTATCACTTTTGGATTGAAAAATCCATAAATCAGATACGGTTTAGTTCCACGCAGCTCACTAGTTTCCATTCTAACCACCAACCGAAAAGCAAGTGTAGGATCAACCCGATTCGATGAAATAAAGGGTGCAATTAGGCAATAAATATTCAGAAAATTGCACTGATTCACGCCAACAGTGGTCAAATACAGCCTAATTTACGGATATCATAATCAATTTGAGAGGAAAACGATGCTTACCCAGGTGGAATCCATGAATTATCCGCCTCTAATTCGACCCAATCCTCTCCACGGTTGATGGGCCGGACGAGGTGCTCCCTCGACATTGCTTCCTAATCCTAGATAAGGATGGAGGGTAGATGGGGCGGAGGTGGAACAATGGCGGCGGAGGCGGCATGACGGCGGCAGAGGCGGCAAGGCAGAGGGGGTGGCAAGGAAGCGATTCGATCTGATTCAGGTTATAGTGAGGGGTGTCAGTTTTGCGGCCCCACTCGTTAGCACATAATGGTCAAAATATGGACTCGTCCATACACGGCCCCACTCGCTAGAGTTAACAATCAAGCCATTGACCCGATGACAATGTTCGCTATGACTAGTTCTGAGGGTTTCGGGCAAGGGAGTGAGGAAAAGTGAGCAAAATTTAAGAGCGTGGGGATGAATGAGTAGAACTAACGAACCAGGGGCATAGAAATAAAAATCCCTTCAAATTAAGCCATATTAACTCGAAAAGGAGGAATAATGGACTAGCATTACTTTGTTTTGTCCCATGAACTCGTAGAACAAGGAGAAGCTTGCAGGACGAGGAGAAGCTTGCAGGACAATGAGAAGCTTTTGACTAATGCAAGCTCTCCCTCGCTCAGGCGGTGGACATGCAACAGTTAATTCGGTGTTAGATTGCCAGAAGCATACACTGTAGTACCATCATTGTTCGACTTCCCGGAGTTGCGAAGAGCCAAGCACAAGGTTTACTACATGTACTACTACAAGGAACACATGGTGGAGCGTCTGCACTCTTATTTTATTTTAAACTGTGATCAAGCAATCTTCAACACATTTGCTTCTCTTCGAGAGGGTTCTCGCATGTGATAATGGAAGTTGATGGCATGGAGTTGGTGAAACTCTAGAATAGTCGCCACAATACACGCTTAATTTTGTCTCCTATCCTATTGCAAATACGAGAGCCGATTAGTAATAATTTCTCTTGTTTTGTTATTCAGCATGTAAACAGGTTAGCAAACCTTCCGGCGCATCTTTGTGCGAAGCGTGCATGCACTTTGAATGTGACCGAGAGCTGGCTTGATGAAACACCTAGCTTCCTAGTGACCAGTCTCTTGGCTGATTGCCCTAAGAATGCTTCTATATGAATAAAGCTCTCTCATTTACCCGCCAGAAAATAAGCCATATCATGGACTAGCACTACTTTGTCGTGTCCCGTCAACTCGCAGGAGGAGAAGCTTGCAGGACGAGGTGAACCATGCCTTATATAGTACTACGCCCTCTCCGTCTACCACAAGCGAGGTGGCTCGCATGACGAGGATACTATTTTGAATAATGTAACCTCTCCCTCGCCCAGGCCGTGGACGTGCAACAGTTCATTCAGTGTCATATTGCCAAAGGCATACACTGTAGTACCATCATTGTTCGACTTCCCGAAGAGGCAAAGAGCCAAGCGCAAGGTTTTAGTAGTACGAGTAGTACAACTTACTAGTAGTAGTAGTATCCAGGTACTAGGAACCCCATGGTGGAGCGTTCACACTCTTATTTTAATTTAATTTGTGATAAAGTACCATTTATTCTAGAGAAGTGCGTCAAACTGCAACCCAATGAAGTGGTACCATTATTCAAAAAATATCAAACATGTAATGATGACATCGATCAACCACGCTCTAATATTTCTTGGCCTCCGTGCGACACCTAGCCCGTCTGTGTTCTCGCTCCTCGTGTCTCTCAAGGAGCAGCGAGTTGGCCATTTTGCCGTCAATTGAGATTGGTTTGCTCACACTCCGGTCCCACATGTTAGTGATATGCTAAGAGGAAGCGCGTTTACCGACATGCCATACGCGCACTTAGTTAGTACTAGTAGGAGCAGATTTAAAGAAGAGTGTATTGATGGTTGCTTCGTCCGAGCAACTTACTGTGGGAAAGGTGGGGCTTATGATTTGACTGCTCATTACTACTGCTCACTATTGGTGCGGCGCGACGACCTAGCTATTTGGTGCATGGCACATGGACCTGGACCAACATTTCTCTACTTACTAGCAAGATGCCCGTGCGTTGCACTGAACATCAAGATGCATTTATATGAGTAGTTTATCCTGTGGGAGATAAGGATGAATGAGGGAAGGCCTTATCTGCAAATGTGGAGAGGAGTGCGAGTATCTTTTTGCAAAATTGTCATAGTTTTCTTCCTATCTGTTTCCTCTTTTGCGAATATCTGACGGATAGGAAGCAAAACTGCACAAAACACTCTTAAGAAAAAAGTGATTTGTGCAGTTCACCAAAAGATCGCAATAGCAATGAGGTGAAATTGATAGCCCTATTTGCAAAAGAGGTAGAAAGGAAACAATTACTGGCCAATAACATTTGAACACACATACACCGACAAAAAATAAGCATATTCCTTGTCCTAAGGGAAGATAGCAGCGCGGTTGTTTATCTAAAAAGGGTGTGAGGACGAGATTGCAACATGGAAAGTAGGCCGACCGGGCTACAATTTGGGCGAAGAACTAGGGAAGATCCACATGTAGAATTTTCCACATGCAGCAACATGGGGAGATGCCAAGATGGGCTGTGGAGCAAGGCCGGAGGGGTGGAAGATGTACCTGGGGTAGTCTGGATGTAACTAGGAGGGCGCCAGCGGGCTGGATCTGCCCTACCGCGCCGGAGCTTGGTCAGAGAGAACGACCGGTACCGCAGATCAGGACGTGCTGCCTTGACGCCTTCGAACGGAGAAACGATGCACGTCCTCCCTTTCCGTTGCCAGACGGGATCAGACAGGATTCTGTGACCAGTGGTGAGAGAGAGAGGCCACCTTCGTATTGTGTGAGAGAGTGTGAATACAGACCAGCCCCAGCAGGCAAGCTCCATTGTATATCGTGGAGTGGATTACCTTTTTCTTCATGACAACCATTTTATATTCTGTACGTGCCACTGAGCAATGTAACTTTATTTAAAAATAACGCACCAACGCGTCAAGTCGAACTTTGTTTTGTGCACGCATGGTAGACGACCCTCCTTTAAGTAAACAAACGCTACACAAGTCAAATTAGCACGTGGGCTACCTTTTCATACAGAAATGAGATCCATCACGTGTACCCGCGCGGGTGTTGCTGGGAACGAGACATGAGTACGTTCATCATGCGTGCACCTCTCCTCTTCGTGTACGTACCCTTCCTACATGGGTGTGTGAGAGAGAGATGGTGTGTGGGTTCATGCGTGAGAGATAGAGACGGAATATGCGTCGATGATATCTCAAACAAAAAATGTAACAGATGCAATGTGTGTGAAACAGAGACATGTATATATCATATCTAGAGGCGGTGATGCACCAGGAGAGAGTGGAGGGATCACCGTCGTGAGATATCAATAGAATCAAAGAGAGGGATGAAGTGTATGGGTGCACTAACGACAAAGAAAGCCAGCGGCATTGTGTGTGCCCACGTCAAAGATATAGGGCGGTTGGCCTACTGGAATGTTAGAGGGGAGAGCTACAGTTTGTCTGTGTAGCATGGATACCTACCTACAACGTTCGACAGTCGGTGTGTGTGTGTGAGAGGGAGAAGGGTGGGGGCACAGACCTGACTATATAGAGGTAGATCGACTGGTATATGTGTGGAGAAGGAGAGAGACCTGGCTATGTATTGAGGGAGATCGATCGACATCCATTCATATATGTAGGAAAGGAACAGGATTGGGAGAGAGATAGAGCTAGTGCCAGAGAGTTGGTGGTGGAGTTTGTAGGATTGAAAGTATGTCTAGAGTGGGGGGGTGATTAGACTACTTGAACAAATAAAATCTTAGCCTTTACCCAATTTTAAGTTTTGGCAGATTTTAGCAAATTAGCACAAGTCAAGCAATCTTCCTACACATGCAATTCTAGAGTTGTGGTAGCGGAAAGTAATGCATTGCATATGAAGGTAAAAGGGAGGGGTTGGAGTGTGCAAACACAATTGGAGACACAGATGTTTTTGGCATGGTTCCGATGGGTGGTGCTATCGTACATCCACGTTGATGTTGACTTCAACCCATGAAGGGTAACGGCTACGCGAGTCCACGGAGGGCTCCACCCATGAAGGGTCCACCAAGAAGAAACCTTGTCTATCCCACCATGGCCGTCTCCCACGAAGGACTTGCCTCACTAGGGTAGATCTTCATGAAGTAGGCGATCTCCTTGCCCTTACAAACTCCTTGGTTCAACTCCACAATCTTGTGGGAGGCTCCCAAGTGACACCTAACCAATCAAGGAGACACCACTCTCCCAAAGGTAATAAATGGTGTGTTGATGATGAAATCCTTGCTCTTGTGCTTCAAGTGATAGTCTCCCCAACACTCAGTTCTCTCACAGATTTGGATATGGTGGAAAGAAGATTTGAGTGGAAAGCAACTTGGGAAAGGCTAGAGATCAAGATTCTTGTGGTTGGATTAGAATATCTTGGTCTCAACACATGAGAGGTGGTTCTCTCTCAGAAAATGAATAGTGGAAGTGTAGGCACGTTCTGATGTCTCTCTCACTGGCGGAGAGGGGGTGGAGGGGTATATATAGCCTCCACACAAAATCTAGTCGTTACACACATTTGACGTAACTCGGTCAGACCGAATAAACGAACTTGGTCGGACCAAAGCAGTTCAAAATGTGAACGTTAGACATTTTGGTGGGACCGATACTATCAACTTGGTGAGACCGATGCATTAGGGTTAGGGTAAAACCCCGATTACACAAACTCGGTGAGACCGATTCGCTCATCTCGGTGAGACCGAAATGTTACGAAGAGGAAACAGAGAGTTTGTAATGCCAAATCGGTAGGACCGATTCGCTCATCTCGGTTAGACTGAAATGTTGTGAAGAGGAAACAGAGAGTTTGCATTCCTATCTCGGTGAGACCGAGATCCCTATTGGTGAGACCGAACTAATTAGGGTTTGTGGTAGTGGCTATATGTGAACTCAGTGGTGCCGGATAAACCAATTCTGTGGGGCTTAGTTTGACTTTTAGGTTTGGGACATATGTGGAAATGAGAAAGTGGTTAAGGGATTTGGAGCATATTACTAAGCACTTGAGCAAGTAGGCCATTATGCAACACCTCATCCCCTTTTAATAGTATTGGCTTTTCCTATGGACTCAATGTGTCGTGGATCACTAAAATGAAGATGTAGAGTCTTCAGCTTTTTCCAATCTTTGTCCTTAGCTTTTTGAGGAGTCCACATTTCTAATCCATGCCATGCCAACCATTGAACTTCCCAAAATATTTGTCTTGAAAAGATATTAGTTCAATGAGCTATATGTTGTTATTAATTACCAAAACCACCGAGGGATTAGTTGCACTTTCAATCTCCATCCTTTTGGTAATTGATGACAACATATAGATCAAAGCTTCGACAAAAGATAATAAGAATGAAATATATCGTTGCTTTGATGAGTATGTGATAAGCAAGAGCCCCCCTAAATTTGTGCATTATTTAAGATTTGCTTCTGAATGCAAATGCACAATCGATTAGGATCATGGGTTACTCTTCCATGTCACATACATCTTGGTGGATCGCTCAAAATGATAAGATTTAAGCAATAAGCACTCATCACCAAAATAAAAAGTGAATGATCATACACAATCAAATATGCACACATTAAGCATAGTATGATATGATCAAGCACAAGTAGTATCTCACACACATAAGCAAATTGTAGAAATAACCAAACAACCAAATGAAGTAGCAAGCAAAAACCAACAACAAAGATAAGCAAAACACACTCTCTCGAAGCCTAATGATCTATACACTTTCTCCCAGTTTGGCAACAAGTTACCAAAAAGCTTGAAAATGCATAGTGCTATGCGAGACTCTAGGCACGATCTCCGGGACCTGCAGAAGAAGTCTTCTCGCTGGTGGCTCCGGTGTACGTAGATGGCTTGGAGATAAGAGCATCTGCAAATGCTTTCGATGAAGTCTATTGAACTAGAGGTGTTGATGCTGGAGGAACAACTGTTGCAATGGCTACATGAGCTGAAAGTGTGGGTCTGGGCTCGACAACTGGCACAGCTGAAGATCTTGGTCCTATTGGGACTCTCTGAAAAGCATCTGTAGTATCTCTATCCTCAGCATCTTCTTTGAGCTTCTCCATAGCTGTCTGGATCTCTGTGACCTTCACATCTAGATCATAGAACTTTGTCTCAGTGATCCTCTCAAGGCTTGCTTGATTCTAAGTCAAGTTGGCCAAACTCTTCTCAATCCTTAGAGTGGCCTCAAGCAGATAACTGAGTTGATCTTGCTTGGTCTTAGGAGCTCCAGAAGCACTTGCTTGTTTTGTTGCCTTTGCTTGAGCAATCTTTTCTTGGCCTTCAGCTGAAGTAGGATGGGATGCATCCATGACAACTTCATGGTCCTCGAAATCTGGCCTAAGAGGTAGATGCCTCTTGTCAAGCAGATATGTCCCTTTCTCCAACCTGGAGTTGATAAGCATCTGAATGTGAGGGCATATCCACAAGACGTTTTCTGGTCTGCTGCTGTCCTCTTATCTATCTCCACAATCAGGCTCATGACCTTGAACTTCTCGAGAACATCAAACATATGGAGTAAGTTAATGGAATGACTGCAGGTCATTCTATGATCTCCTGACTTGGGAAACAAGGTGTGCCTCAGTATAGTGTTGATGGTGGTCAGTCCAGACAACAGATGATATATGGAGCCAAACTTGTGAGTCCTCAAATCTTTGTCAGGAATTGGCTTATACATGTTTTCCATAGAGTCATGATCCTTCCTGGGCTTGGCATACACATCTGTGTCATTGTCATTATCCTCGGGGGCATTGATCCATCTTGCTCATTCAGCAACAGTTGATTGGTACCTGGTTCCTTCAGTCATTTATGCAATTCTACCATCTGGATATACGTTAGCAGTGGAGTAGAATTACATGATCATCTCATCGTTCCATCTAGTCAGTTTCTTTCCTACAAACTTGTCAACTTCATTCTGCCTGAAGCTCTCATGCACACCTGGAAAGAAATCAGCATGTTTGTCGATGTATTTTTAATCAACCCACTTGATATCACAAACAATGGGCTTCTTGTCCAACAACACTGTCTCATAAAGGTCTTGCTATTCCTTGGTGTGAAATCTATAGTCCACAGTTGTCTTTCTCTTGGTAATATATGGATCAGTCTGTCTCCATTGTCCTAGACCTGCATACTTTCTCATTTTCATGTTTTCAACAACAAGATGGGCATCATTATGATCTGGATTTTTTGGCTTAAGTTTCCTGAGCATCATGGACTCATCATCATCCGAGGATTCTTCTTCTTGATATTCCTCTTCCTCTGGAACATCTGGCACTGGGGCCTTGTTCTTTTCAGCTGCAGGAATGTCTCTAGTGGACCTCTTGGGTGCTGAAGCTTTGGGGGAAATTTTGGTCTTGGATGGAGCAGCCCTGGATTTGATGGCATCCTTCCCCAGTTCCCGAGTCTTTGCAACAGGTGCAACAGGCTCATCAGCATCATCATCATCTCGCATAGATGGCTTGCCAACCATTCTGGCTGTAGTCTTCCTAGCCCTCTTCTTAGTTCCTGCTGGCTCATCATCCCTTGTTTCAAGAGTAAACACCATGGATTCTTGAGTGGATGCTCTGACTTTTGACATTGGAGCTCTCTTGGAAGGGGCCTTCTTGTTCAGACCAGGCTTGACAACTCTAGCAGATTCTTCCTTTTTGACAGCCTTCTTTTTTGATAAGTGACCTCTTCAGCCACAAAATCTTCATCCTCACTGTCAAAAGTTTTCTTCTTCCTTGTCTTGGAAGCAGCCTTTGGCAAGTTGCTTGCAGTGCTTCTGTTGCTCTCATAGTAGCTGCTGCTGAAGGGACTAGAGCCCTCACTCAGTTGTGCATGCTCCTCTGACCTGTTCTGACTGTCACTGCCCTCTGGCATACCTGAAACTGCTAGCTGACCCTGTGAATAGATATAGTTGAGATAGAGTGGAAGAGTGTCACAAAGTGTAGAGATTTTGCAAAACATTGAGTCAAAAACTTAGTTTTAGGTTTCTACAGAAAGCATTTTAGAGCTACCGATTTGTTAAACTCGATGACACCGAAGCAACTTTGAGTCTACACTGGTGAGATCGGTCAGACCGAGACACAGTTTGGTGACTCCGAGATTGCTAGGGTTTTACTAAGAGTTGAACTCGGTCGCACCGATTTGTAAGTTTCGGTCAGACCGAACGTTACAAGTGCAATGGCTTAAGCCAAATCGGTGAGACCGATTTCTACAACTCGGTCGGTCCAAGATGAGTTGGGAGGAGACCTAACCCTAAAATTTTGAATCAAAACAAATCTATACGGAGTTTTTGCTGGACAGGATGATCTCAAACGTGGCAAGAAACATGGCATTGACTTTGTGCTAAGAATTAGATTGGGAAAACACAAAGGGTCGAACTCATACCCTAACTTAGTGATGAGTTAGCTACGGCGACAACGACGACGGTATTTCCGTTGACGGCTGCGGAGACCAGCGGTAGGAGGTCACGGGCGACGAGAGGATGATCGGGAGACCTCGAGTCAGCAGAGCTGGATAGGCACCAACGAAAAGAATCGGAAAACTTTCCAAGGTTCAGCCCGTGTGTATATATCCAGATCCTGTCGGTGTGACCGAGTGGAACGACTCAGTGGCTCCGAGATGCAAAACTGCTAGCAGTTACTGCAACTCAGTGAGACTGAATTGTTCTAATCGGTCGCACCGAGATTGAAAACCTAGATCAACTTAATGGACTCGGTATGACCGAAAGTAAAGAATCGGTCAGACTGAAATGCACTAAGAGGTTTTCGAATTTTAAGTCTATGATGAATCGGTGACTCTGAGTGCTCCTCACTCAAAGGGTTCGAATCTGACTTGATCAAACTTTGTGATGTAGCATGAATAGAGTTTGAGACGAGAAAAGCATAGATATCTAGAGGGGGTAGTTAGGCATTCTTGTCCATCCATTTGGCAAAAGAAGAAAGCCAAACAATCAAAGCAACAAATGGATGTCCTCGAATGAGAAAATATGCACTCAACATGCTCACACAATAAGAGAGTAAATGAAATATGTGGCCAAGCATGCACAAACATTCTAGCATCTATCAAGCAATTGGCGATGACTAGGTCATCTATATATGAGTATATTGACTTAGGACTCAAATGAGAACATTTGATCATAGGTCATGATCATCGTTTAAGAACAAGTGGGATTAACACTTTTACATAACGCATTCTTGTGTTAAAATCATTAGAGTTGCTTTTGCTCAATTGTTAGAGTAAAGCTCCACCTAGATGTGATATCCCACCTAAGAGGGATGAACTAACCTTGGGTTTTGTCGATGACGACTTCATGTAGGTGTTGAAGATGTAGACGCTCAATGTTGATACAGATCATCTGGAGCAATCCATTGGAGTGAGTTGCACTTTCAATACCTACATGGGTTTGTCCCACCAGGAACATACAAAGATATCCATGGACACAGAATGAATTGATGAATTGCACACAAGATGATGTCCATGAAAGCATTAGGTTACCTTGTCCCTTGTCTTACCAACAAGAGGGTTTGTGACTCCTTGAACAAGTGCAAGATGTGGTGGTTGATTCCACTTGTCCTTGCCAATATGAATATGAGTGAAGTATGTTGGCGGAGTCACCCTCAAGAACACTCTAGTTCTTCTTTTTCCGGATCCACATCATCTTGATGGGAATCCTTGGAGTTGTAGATGTACTTGATGAAGTAGAACTTGACATAGTCTTGGGAACCCACTTGACCAAGGCCTTAGGAGCTTCTTCAAATGCATCAATTTCTTCTTGAAGCTTGTCCTTGCCCTTTAGCTTGTGGTCTTGTGGTGGAAGATCATCTTGGGCTTGTGTCCCCTTGAAGGAAGTACGATCATACTTCTCTAGTTGAGGAACAAACTTTGTCTTGGGATATTGATCTTCTTCCCACTCAACTCCATTGGCATTGAACTTTCGTTCAAAACCAACACCTTGATTCTTCCGGTGCCTTCCTTGCTTGCGTACAATTTCCTCGAATTGCTTACTCCCAACAAGGCTCTTATAAACACCTTTCTCTATAGTTCCCTTCAATAAGCTATTTTCTTGCTCAAGTGTAACTTGGCTACGAGAATCATTAGTGGAATTAAGGGAACTACTAGAAGCAACAACATTGGATTTATCATGATTATTGTTACTACTAGAGGAAGAATCTTTCTTTATCTTACTGCTAGATTTTACTTGTGGCATATAGGTAGACAAGAGTAAACGCTTGGCAATGTAAGAAGAAGTTTTCTTACGAAGGTCATCATTGATTGCTCTTAAGAACTCATGCTCTTGCTCTAGATTTAGCTTTTCAAAGCGTAGCTTCTCATGCATCCTCAAAAGTTCTCGGTGATCCTCTAAGGTAGTTTCATGAGCTAACTTAAGAGTATTTAATTCTTTAGTTAGACGCTCAATCTCCTTCTTATCTTTGTCATTCTTTTTATCTTGATTAGCATGATTAATAGCAATTTCATCATAGTTCTCATCATAGTTTTCATCACTATTGCTACCAACAAGTAAATCATCATCTCCTAGCAAATCATATTCATCACTATTGAAATCAAGATATTCGGGGTGTGATACCTTAGGGCCTTTAGCCATGAAGCATCTTCTAATTCCTTCACTTGGTGAGTCAAATATGTCGTACAAGTTGGATGACACAAGAGCAATTCCGGCAACACCTTCATCTTGATTATCTTCGGAGTCGGAGTAATAGCATCTCTCGGAGTGGTTATCGGAGTTGGAACTGGATACCCATTCACCAACATGAGCTTGATGTCTTCGTCTTGTATAGCTCCTTGATGATTTGTCCTTCCTTTCCGAATCCTTTTGTCGGGACCCCGATCCTAAGTCACACCGATCTAGCATGTAACACACCATATCACTTTGCGGCCTCACGCACGGTATCCCCACGGGTGCCACCTTACCTGGCCCGGGACCGTTTGCGCATTTTGGCTCACGTATATGATAATGTCGCTAGCATCCATATGACAGAGATCCCAGGCCGACATGACCAGTTATAAACCAAAAGTGACACTAAATTACAGAAACAGACATTCATGACCCAGCAACGAACGTGTCGGTCATCAACGTATGAACCCAAGTCGTAGCAAGCTACAAGGACTTAAAGGAACAACGCGTGACATTTCCCCTATGGGACAGACACAGGAACGAAGAAGGACATATGCCGGTCAGCCTAAGTGATCCGAAGCAGTAGCAAGCTACCAAGGCTCAGTGGAAGCACTAGGAGACATTTCCCTGTAAGATAGGCTACCAAGGGTAAACAACTAGGTGTCGGATCCCACACATACCAAGCATTTCAATAACATACACACAATATGTTCAATATGTGCAAATACAACATGGCATCACAACAAGACTCTAATAAACAAAGTATTTATTCATTAGGCTCCGAGGAGCCAAGTATTACAAACATGGGTCTCACGACCCAACATTCAGAGCATACAAGCAACAAGCGGAAACACTACATGTCTGAGTACAGACATCTACAAATGGAAAAAGGCTGAAGAGCCTGACTATCTACAACACTCGTCCAAGATCGTAGCTGAGGTACAAGCTACTTGTCGAAGTCCAAGCGGAACTACTAGTGAGACATCAATCCTATCTGCAAAACATAAATTAAGCAAACATGAGTACAAAGGTACTCAGCAAGACTTACATCAGATCCTATCATACATGCACTTGTATCAAGAATGCATAGTGGGGTTTAGTTGCAGCAAGCCAGCTTTGACTCAGTGGCTATCCTATTCTACGATTGCTGGTAACTTTGAGGTGGCGCACACGAGTCCACTAAGCACCACACAATACACCACAATGGATTCATTCCCGTCTTCCTACGAGAAGGCCATCCATAGCACTCACACTTGTCTTGAGTATTTTAGAGTATCCTCTTCAAGTTATCTATGTACCACATAAGCATCCAAGAAGTCCATATCCGCGGACCCGGCTATTCGAATAGATCATGTTAACCATGCAGGGGTGTACTTCTTCACACACGCTCTCGCCACTTACCGCCAGGTACATCTCGTGTATCTCGGCAACCTGGCGAGGGTGTCGGCCACGACCTGACTAACCACACAAGACTCTAGTCCAGGTTTATCGCCTATTCGGGTTCCATCCGTGGGGAGATCCGGCCGGGGTGTCGCTCATGGCCCCAAATGATGTGCGCAGGGTTCCCAAGCCCACCTCGCCGAGTGGATCTACGCTTGGTACACCGTGCCACGGTGCCTAGTCTGTCCCAAGCCCACTGGCCGAGTGCCACATGGTAGACTACTAACACTAACTACAAACACCAGAAACTAGTTGCAACTCCTGGACAGAGATCATGTTGATTAATAAGTCGAGAGGGGTCGAGTTACCGGAACCCAATGTGTGGTAGTAACTAGTCATTGGACAACATACACAAAACTCAGTTCTTAGGGACGGTTCAAGTGAGACAACCCACCATGTACTCCTACATGGCCTCTCACCGCTACCTTTACCAAATCGCGTTCACACGCTTAACCCTCAGCATCAGAACATATCATTTCACTCCAATTCATTCCCGATGAATCAGACCTGACACACTCTAAGCAATAGCAAGCAAGGCATGGTAAGATCACATCATGGCTTCAATCAACTCCTACACATGCTAGTGGGTTTCAACTATTTACTGTGGAAAGACAGGTCATGCAGAGGAATGGGTTCAACTACCGCAGCATAAAGTAGCAGTTGCAATCGTTGTTGTCCTAATGCAATAACAGGGAGCAGGAGCGAGAAAGGGGTTGTATCGGAATGAACAAGGGGGTTTGCTTGCCTGGTAAAACAACGTGCAGAGCACTGCTCCTCTGACAGGTACTCTGGATCGGTCTCCGGAGCTGGACCTATCGAGAAGAACGGTGCCGACAATCAAACACAAGCATATGGAACAATATGATGCATGAATATGGCATGAAAATATGATGTTGTTTGAGCTAATGCAACTAGCATTTTAATTGGTTGAACTCCATTTGAACGAAGGGTTCAAATGCAACTCTTTAATAAGTATTATAAAATGCCATATATGTGTTTTCATATAAACAGTAGGTTTAACTTCATTTGTCATGCATGAAAATGGTACAGATGGATAGATTGAATTTTTCTGATAATTTTTCATATATAATTTATTTCATTCTGAGCTACGATTGAATTTCTGTGATTTTTTTAAGTTTAAGCCAATTTCTGAATTAAATAAATAATTTAAGATTTATTTAAATAAACAGAACTGGATTACTGCGTCAGCATGACATAGGCATGACATCAGCAGGTCAAAGGGGCTGTTCCAGAGTCAAACCTGACAGTGGGGTCCACTGGTCAGTGACTCAATTAACTAACGGAGTTAATTAACTCTAAATTAATCCTAACAGAAATAATTAGCAGGGCTGGGCCCACATGTCAGTGGCTAAACTAATTAGCAAAACTTAATTAATTTAACTAATTAGTCAACTAACTAAAGTGTGGGGGCCCACCTGTCATTGACCCAGGGGGTCAAATCACACCGGTCAGCGGTCAAATCCCACCGGCGGCTCGACGCCGGCGACCACAGACACGGCGGAGGGGCACGGAAATGCCGCTCCGGCGGTCAAATGGGCAGCGGAGACCACGGCCGAGCTGCTGGAGCTCGTCCGCGTCCATTCCCGCAAGCGGCAGCAGCTGGAACGGCCGGAGCTCGCCGGGCACAAGCTCGCGGCGGCGCCGGAGTTCGGTCGAGCTCGGGCACGAGGCTGTGGTGGCCTAGGCGGGGCAGCACTAGCAGCTAGGGCCTCTACGCGACGCGGGGTGCGTGTTGGTCGCACGCCCGGGACCAAAAGGTCACCGGAGCACCACCGGCGACGAGTGTGGGCGGCGGCGCGTGCGGGTGATCGTGGAGCGGCAGCTACGGCCTGCGAGGGGGAGAACGGGGAGGGGGAGCATGGCCAGAAGCTTACGGCGATCGCAACGGTGCAGGCGGAGGGCTCGGAGGAGGACCGGAGCAAGCAGGGCGGCGGAGGGGATCTCCGGCGGCCGGCGATGAAGAAGAGGTCGGGGTCGAGGCCTCAGGGCGTCCGGCGATGTGTGACTCGTCGGAGAGGTCGGGGGTGGAGTGGCGGAGCTCTTGGGCACCTAGGCTGGGCGTGGGGTGGCCTTTGGCCACGGCAGCGGCGATCGACGGCGACGGCGGCGTTCGGGACCGGGCTCGAGAGGGAGATAGAAGAGAGGGGAGGCGTCCAGAAGAGTGCGGGAGGGTCGGGGAGGCTGCGTGGCTGCTCCAGAAGCGGCTAGGCGGCGAGGGGAGGTGAAGCAGGCAGGTGGCGTGGCGCTCCGGCCGTGCGCGCGCGCCGGCCACACGCTCGGCCTCCTGTCGTCGCCAGGAGGACGACGGCTGGCAACTGGGCCGGCCCAGTGCCAGGCCAGCAAGTGGCCCAGGTAAGGCTCTAACCTTTTAATTTCCTTTTCTGTTTTCTATTTTTTTCTGACATTTGTTTTGATTTAATATCTAAATTAAATCAATTATTTTCTTCTGACATATTTATTTTGCAGGGACCTAGAAATTAACCCAAGCCCCTAAAAATAAACAACCAGAATTTTGGACATATATAAAATATATAATATATATATATCCAATGCAAATAACTATTGCATTAATTCCAAATGCCCAAAATAAATACTTATGAGCTCCTAATAATATTGGCTTCATTTTTATCTCTGACCAATATTTTTAGAGGGCCACATGAACATTTCCTTGGACCTTTTTGGAGCAATTTTTATTTGGGTCATTTTCAAAAGGGTTTTCTGAGGGTTTCACAAGTCCTCATTTCAATTTCATTTGAAAATTAACCATGATGCAAACCACAGAACTAACCTAGTGCATACCAGAGCTAGGGTTGTGACAACTCGCCTCCACTCGAAAGAATCTCGTCCCGAGATTCAGGAGTAGGCGGAAAGAAGGTGGGGTACTCCAGTCGGAGACGATCTTCTCGCTCCCAAGTAGCTTCTCTCTCGGAATGATGAGACCATTGAACTTTGAGAAACTTGATGTTATGACGTCGAGTGAAACGCTCTGCTTGATCCAAAATGCGAACGGGATACTCTCGATATGTGAGGTTATCTTGGAGATCAAGCGTTTCGTGGTCCACTCCGCGGATGGGATCCGAGAAGCAACGCTTGAGTTGAGAGACGTGGAAGACATCATGAACTCGAGAAAGATGTGGAGGTAGTTCCAATTGGTAGGCTACCTCTCCTCGTTTAGCGAGAATGCGAAAAGGACCAATGTAGCGAGGAGCCAACTTGCCCTTGATACCGAAACGATGGGTACCTTTCAAAGGAGTAACCCGAAGATAAGCTTTGTCACCAACTTCATAAGCCACTTCCTTATGATGACGATCATACTGGCTCTTTTGACGAGACTGGGCTGTTTTCAAATTCTCACGAATGATGCGAACTTGCTCTTCTGCTTCCTGGATCATATCCGGTCCAAAGAATTGTCTTTCCCCAGTTTCTGACCAGTTCAAAGGTGTTCGACATCTTCGTCCATAAAGAATCTCAAAAGGAGCTTGCTTAAGACTGGATTGATAGCTATTGTTATAAGCAAACTCGGCGAAAGGAAGACATTTCTCCCAATCCATACCGAATGAGATAACGCAAGCTCTAAGCATGTCTTCGAGAATTTGATTAACCCGTTCCACCTGACCACTTGACTGAGGGTGGAAAGCGGTACTGAAGGATAGATGGGTGCCCATGGCAGTCTGGAAACTCTCCCAGAAATGAGAAGTGAAAAGACTACCACGGTCTGAATTGATCTCTAGTGGGACACCATGAAGTGACACTATTCGAGAAATATACAAGTCAACAAGCTGACTAGCAGTGATACTCTCTCGAACAGGTAGGAAGTGAGCCACTTTGGAGAGACGATCAATGACTACGAAGATAGCATTATTCCCTCTCTTGGTCCTGGGAAAGCCGGTGATGAAGTCCATACCAACTTTATCCCATTTCCACTCAGGAATAGCTAGAGGCTGAAGGGTGCCAGCAGGTCTTTGATGTTCTGCCTTAACGCGACGACAAACGTCACATTTAGCAATGAACTCAGCAATTTCTCTCTTCATCCTAGTCCACCAGAACCTCTGGCGTAGATCCTGATACATCTTAGTACTACTGGGATGAATCGTGAGAGGAGATTCATGAGCCTCTTTAAGAATCAATTGCCGAAGATGTTGCTTCTTGGGAACCACCAAGCGGTTATCAAAGAAAACAACACCTCGATCATCCATAGAGAAACTACCAGCAATACCTTTGGCAATGTTTCTCTTGATCCGGGTAATTCCGATATCATGCTTTTGGGCTTCTATGATATGATCCACAAGAGTAGGTTTCGCCACCAAAGTAGAAAGGAATCCGTGAGGAGCAATGTGAAGGTTAAGCTTACATAAATCCTCATGGAGAAGTGGTTGGCCCTGCTGCAACATGAGATTGTTGCAATAGGATTTACGACTTAGCGCATCAGCCATGACATTTCCCTTGCCTGGGGTATAGGTAATCCCTAAGTCGTAATCGGAGATCAACTCCAACCAACGTCTTTGCCTAAGGTTCAAATCTGGTTGGGTGAAGATATACTTGAGACTCTGGTGATCGGTGTAGATCTCGCAACGATTACCAAGAAGATAATGTCGCCAGGTCTTAAGTGCATAGACTACGGCTGCAAGCTCTAGATCATGTGTAGGATAATTCTCCTCATGTGGATGCAACTGTCGAGATGCATAGGCAATCACACGACGATCCTGCATAAGAATGCAACCTAGTCCCTGTCGTGAGGCATCACAGTAGATAACAAAGTCCTTAGTGAAATCCGGTGGCACAAGTATGGGAGCAGAGGTCAGGCGTCTTTTCAGTTCCTGAAAACTGTGCTCACACTGTGGGGACCACTCAAACTTTTTATCTTTCTTAAGAAGTTCCGTGAGAGGTTTGGCCACTTTAGAGAAGTTCTCAACAAAGCAGCGACAATAACTGGCTAGACCAAGGAAACTCCTAACTTGTTTAACTGTTTCAGGTGGAGTTCAGTCAAGAACGGCCTGAACTCTCTCGGGGTTGACAGCAATGCCCTTACCAGAGATTACATGGCCGAGATAGGTCACTTCTGGCAACCAAAATTCACACTTGGAGAACTTGGCATAAAGGCGGTGCTCTCTGAGTTTTTCTAGAACAAGTCTAAGATGTTCGGCATGCTCTTCCTCGTTCTTCGAGTAAATAAGAATATCATCGAGATAAACCACGACGAACTTATCTAAGTACTCCATGAAGATTGAGTTCATCAAGCGGGAGAAGGTGGCTGGAGCATTTGTTAAGCCGAAGGACATGACGGTGTACTCGTACTGACCATAACGAGTGACGAAAGCCGTCTTGGGTATGTCCCCATTTCTAATCTTGATTTGATGGTATCCTAACCTCAAATCCATCTTGGAGAAGACTGAGGATCCAGCGAGCTGATCATACAGGTCGTTGATCCTGGGAAGCGGATACTTGTTCTTTACCGTGACCAAATTAACGGGACGATAATCTACAACCATCCGATCCGTACCATCCTTCTTCTTGACAAAGAGGACGGGGCAAGCCCAGGGAGAAGAACTAGGATGGATGAAACCCTTTTGCAAGGACTCATCAAGTTGTTTCTTAAGCTCGGCTAGTTCTAAGGGTGCCATTTTGTAGGGTCTCCTAGAGATTGGAGCGGTTCCTGGAATAAGCTCTATAACAAACTCTACATCTCGATCGGGTGGAACACCTGGCAGTTCCTCTGGAAAGACATCCAGAAAGTCACGGACTACCGGAACATCTTTAAGATCTGGAAGAGGGCTGGCATTAAGAGAATAGAGTTGACGCTTTGCAACTCTAGTGTTGACAGTGACTATCTTACCAGATGGATGTGTAAGCTGAACAGACCTAGTGAAGCAATCAATCTTGGCATGATGAGCTGTCATCCAGTCCATACCCAAGATGATATTAATATTTGAAGACTTGAGAGCTACAAGTGATGCAAGGAACACAAGTCTGTCAACAAGGATTTCATTACCATGGCTTACACTAGAAGTTTGCCACTTGGATCCAGGAGTTTGAATAAGTAGTGGGGAAGGCATATCACAAAATGACATGTCGTGCAAACGGGCATAACTTTCGGAAATGAAAGAATGAGACGCTCCAGTATCGAATAGAACCGATGCCGGATGACAATTGACAAGAAGTGAACCAAGAACGACATCTGGATCATCATGAGCGTCATTGGCTGAGACGTGATGCACACGTCCATGTTCGATGGGAGCTGACTTAACACTGATCATCTTGCGTGATGATTTATCACGTCTAACAGACTTTACGGACTGGGATGGGGCAACACGGGTCTGAGTGCAAATACGAGCAATGTGGCCCGGCTCTCCGCACTTGTAACAAATCCTGGGATTAGGACGTGGACCCGTATTGACAAACGGTCCATCAATAGACCTGGGTGGAGCGAACTGCTGAACTGGAAGAGGTACCATACGAGATGGCCTCGGAAGATAAGTGGGTGGAAGAACAGAGTTCGGAACCCAAATCCGGCGCTTTTGGGAACTAGAACCGGAGTAAGTTCCCAATTCAAGGGTGTGCTTACGAGACTCATCGTAAGTGAGCTGAGCTGTCTCTGCGTTGATGGCCTTGTTCACAAGAGCCTGGAATGTGTTGCAATGATGCAAGTGGAGATCACGACGCAGTTTGGGGTTGAGACCCTTCCGGAACCTAGCCTGCTTCTTGGCGTCCGTGGACACTTCTTCTGTAGCATAGCGGGCGAGGTTTTCAAACTCTCGACTATAAGCATCAACAGCCGTCTTAGCCTCTGTAAGACTACAGAACTCTTCTCTCTTACGATCGATAAGGGCTTGAGGGATATGATGCTCACGAAAAGCCTCGGTGAAATTTTTCCAGGTAGGAATCTGGTCAGCTGGAGTCATGGCCTCATAGTTCTGCCACCAAAGACTAGCAGGACCTTCCAGGTGATAAGTGGCATAGATGACCTTGTCATCTTCAGCTACATTCGCAGAACGCAGCTTGTTAGTGATACTACGGAGCCAGTCATCTGCATCGAGTGGATCAATGGAATGATGAAAGGTGTGTGGTTTCAGACGAATGAAGTCATGGATGGTTGTTGATTCCTTGCACTGTTGTGCGGTGTTCTCCTCAATACGTGCCAACAGGCGGATAGACTCATGCTTGTTTCTCTCCATCTCTAACATTAACTCCGCCAACGAAGGCTGGTCGGGAGGATCCTCCTCATCCCTACCATCTCCGTGGTTCTGTCTACGAGCAGCTGAGCTTCGCTTAACTGAAGACATCCTGAGAAGCGAAACCGAAGACGGAAACATCAACAACTATAGGAAGCATAAGGTAGAACAAGAAATTAGTATCTCTCGAACAACTAGGATAATTCCGGCAGCATAACGACAGTAAAAGCTCAGAATGAGACATCCTGCTAACGAAGGATAGTTCAACATCTCAACATCATCACTCAAGGTACTGTGATAGTACTAAAACAACTTCACCGGAAGAGCTTGAAACAAGATTAGGACTCGGATCAACCAATCTTAAGGGACTACGGAGTAGTAACTCGTGATCCTAATAGACGGAAGAGAAAGCCTAGTTCCTTAACCCCGTAGAAAGGTAAGATGACTCAGATCAGAAGACATGAGGTATAAGGAGTAAAAAGAGCCTTATGTTCCCTTCCACAATCAATTCCCTTATATAACTAAAGAATTTCTAGACTCAACTTCGACCAGTTTGGCTTGGTAATCCTACAGGCAGTCAGGCTCTGATACCAGCGCTGTCGGGACCCCGATCCTAAGTCACACCGATCTAGCATGTAACACACCATATCACTTTGCGGCCTAACGCACGGTATCCCCACGGGTGCCACCTTACCTGGCCTGGGACCGTTTGCGCATTTTGGCTCACGTATATGATAGTGTCGCTAGCATCCATATGACAGAGAACCCGGGCCGACATGACCAGTTATAAACCAAAAGTGGCACTAAATTACAGAAACAGGCATTCATGAGCCAACAACGAACGTGTCGGTCATCAACGTATGAACCCAAGTCGTAGCAAGCTACAAGGACTTAAAGGAACAACGCGTGACATTTCCCCTAAGGGACAGACACAGGAACGAAGAAGGACATATGCCGGTCAGCCTAAGTGATCCGGAGCAGTAGCAAGCTACCAAGGCTCAGTGGAAGCACTAGGAGACATTTCCCTGTAAGATAGGCTACCAAGGGTAAACAACTAGGTGTCAGATCCCACACATACCAAGCATTTCAATAACATACACACAATATGCTCAATATGTGCAAATACAACATGGCATCACAACAAGACTCTAATAAACAAAGTATTTATTCATTAGGCTCCGAGGAGCCAAGTATTACAAACATGGGTCTCACGACCCAACATTCAGAGCATACAAGCAACAAGAGGAAACACTACATGTCTGAGTACAGACATCTACAAATGGAAAAAGGCTGAAGAGCCTGACTATCTACAACACTCGTCCAAGATCGTAGCTGAGGTACATGCTACTTGTCGAAGTCCAAGCGGAACTACTAGTGAGACATCAATCCTATCTGCAAAACATAAATTAAGCAAACATGAGTACAAAGGTACTCAGCAAGACTTACATCAGATCCTATCATACATGCACTTGTATCAAGAAGGCATAGTGGGGTTTAGTTGCAGCAAGCCAGCTTTGACTCAGTGGCTATCCTATTCTACGATTGCTGGTAACTTTGAGGTGGCGCACACGAGTCCACTAAGCACCACACAATACACCACTATGGATTCATTCCCGTCTTCCTACGAGAAGGCCATCCATAGCACTCACACTTGTCTTGAGTATTTTAGAGTATCCACTTCAAGTTGTCTATGTACCACGTAAGCATCCAAGAAGTCCATATTCGCGGACCCGGCTATTCGAATAGATCATGTTAACCCTGCAGGGGTGTACTTCTTCACACACGCTCTCGCCACTTACCGCCAGGTACATCTCGTGTATCTCGGCAACCTTCAAGCGGAAGCCTGGCGAGGGTGTCGACCACGACCTGACTAACCACACAAGACTCTAGTCCAGGTTTATCGCCTATTCGGGTTCCATCCGTGGGGAGATCCGGCCGGGGTGTCGCTCACGGCCCCAAATGATGTGCGTAGGGTTCCCAAGCCCACCTCGCCGAGTGGATCTACGCTTGGTACACCGTGCCATGGTGCCTAGTCTGTCCCAAGCCCACTGGCCGAGTGCCACTTGGTAGACTACTAACACTAACTACAAACACCAGAAACTAGTTGCAACTCCTGGACAGAGATCATGTTGATTAATAAGTCGAGAGGGGTCGAGTTACCGGAACCCAATGTGTGGTAGTAACTAGTCATTGGACAACATACACAGAACTCAGTTCTTAGGGACGGTTCCAGTGAGACAACCCACCATGTACTCCTACATGGCCTCTCACCGCTACCTTTACCAAATCGCGTTCACACGCTTAACCCTCAGCATCAGAACATATCATTTCACTCCAATTCATTCCCGATGAATCAGACCTGACACACTCTAAGCAATAGCAAGCAAGGCATGGTAAGATCACATCATGGCTTCAATCAACTCCTACACATGCTAGTGGGTTTCAACTATTTACTGTGGAAAGACAGGCCATGCAGAGGAATGGGTTCAACTACCGCAGCATAAAGTAGCAGTTGCAATAGTTGTTGTCCTAATGCAATAACAGGGAGCAGGAGCGAGAAAGGGGTTGTATCGGAATGAACAAGGGGGTTTGCTTGCCTGGTAAAACAACGTGCAGAGCACTGCTCCTCTGACAGGTACTCTGGATCGGTCTCCGGAGCTGGACCTATCGAGAAGAACGGTGCCGACAATCAAACACAAGCATATGCAACAATATGATGCATGAATATGGCATGAAAATATGATGTTGTTTGAGCTAATGCAACTAGCATTTTAATTGGTTGAACTCCATTTGAACGAAGGGTTCAAATGCAACTCTTTAATAAGTATTATAAAATGCCATATATGTGTTTTCATATAAACAGTAGGTTTAACTTCATTTGTCATGCATGAAAATGGTACAGATGGATAGATTGAATTTTTCTGATAATTTTTCATATATAATTTATTTCATTCTGAGCTACGATTGAATTTCTGTGATTTTTTTAAGTTTAAGCCAATTTCTGAATTAAATAAATCATTTAAGATTTATTTAAATAAACAGAACTGGATTACTGCGTCAGCATGACACAGGCATGACATCAGCAGGTCAAAGGGGCTGTTCCAGAGTCAAACCTGACAGTGGGGTCCACTGGTCAGTGACTCAGTTAACTAACTGAGTTAATTAACTCTAAATTAATCCTAACAGAAATAATTAGCAGGGCTGGGCCCACATGTCAGTGGCTAAACTAATTAGCAAAACTTAATTAATTTGACTAATTAGTCAACTAACTAAAGGGTGGGGGCCCACCTGTCATTGACCCAGGGGGTCAAATCACACCGGTCAGCGGTCAAATCCCACCGGTGGCTCGACGCCGGCGACCACAGACACGGCGGAGGGGCACGGAAATGCCGCTCCGGCGGTCAAATGGGCAGCGGAGACCACGGGCGAGCTGCTGGAGCTCGTCTGCGTCCATTCCCGCAAGCGGCAGCAGCTGGAACGGCCGGAGCTCGCCGGGAACAAGCTCGCGGCGGCGCCGGAGTTCGGTCGAGCTCGGGCACGAGGTTGTGGTGGCCTAGGCGGGGCAGCGCTAGCAGCTACGGCCTCTACGCGACGCGGGGAGCTTGTTGGTCACACGCCCGGGACCAAAAGGTCACCGGAGCACCACCGGCAACGAGCGCGGGCGGCGGCGCGTGCGGGTGATCGTGGAGCGGCAGCTACGGCCTGCGAGGGGGAGAACGGGGAGGGGGAGCATGGCCAGAAGCTTACGGCGATTGCAGCGGTGCAGGCGGAGGGCTCGGAGGAGGACCGGAGCAAGCAGGGCGGCGGAGGGGATCTCCGGCGGCCGACGATGAAGAAGAGGTCGGGGTCGAGGCCTCAGGGTGTCCGACGATGTGTGACTCGTCGGAGAGGTCGGGGGTGGAGTGGCGGAGCTCTTGGGCACCTTGGCTGGGCGTGGGGTGGCCTGTGGCCACGGCAGCGGCGATCGACGGCGACGGCGGCGTTCGGGACCGGGCTCGAGAGGGAGATAGAAGAGAGGGGAGGCGTCCAGAAGAGTGCGGGAGGGTCGGGGAGGCTGCGTGGCTGCTCCAGAAGTGGCTAGGCGGCGAGGGGAGGTGAAGCAGGCAGGTGGCGTGGCGCTCCGGCCGTGCGAGCGCGCCGGCCACACGCTCGGCCTCCTGTCGTCGCCAGGAGGACGACGGCTGGCAACTGGGCCGGCCCAGTGCCAGGCCAGCAAGTGGCCCAGGTAAGGCTCTAACCTTTTAATTTCCTTTTCTGTTTTCTATTTTTTCTGACATTTGTTTTGATTTAATATCTAAATTAAATCAATTATTTTCTTCTGACATATTTATTTTGCAGGGACCTAGAAATTAACCCAAGCCCCTAAAAATAAACAACCAGAATTTTGGACATATATAAAATATAAAATATATATATATCCAATGCAAATAACTATTGCATTAATTCCAAATGCCCAAAATAAATACTTATGAGCTCCTAATAATATTGGCTTGATTTTTATCTCTGACCAATATTTTTAGAGGGCCACATGAACATTTCCTTGGACCTTTTTGGAGCAATTTTTATTTGGGTCATTTTCAAAAGGGTTTTCTGAGGGTTTCACAAGTCCTCATTTCAATTTCATTTGAAAATTAACCATGATGCAAACCACAGAACTAACCTAGTGCATACCAGAGCTAGGGTTGTGACACCTTTCTTTTATGAGAGGGTCTTCGTTCATAACGATCATCTCTACTCCTTCTCTCTCTTGGTGGTGAGTCTTCTCTTCTACGTCTCCTTTTGGGTGAGTCTTCTCTTCTCTTGTGAAGAGCCGTACACTCACTTGAGTAGTGTCTGGGCTTCCCACAATTGTAGCAATTCCGATCACGACTAGAAGATCTTTTTTCATTGTAGGACCTCGATCTGGAGTTTCTCTCTTTGCTTCTATTCTTGTAGAATTTTTTGAAGTTCTTCACCATTAAGATCAATTCTTCATTGAAGACTTGTTTCTCACTTGATGATGTAGGAGCATCACTTGAAGCTTTGTAAGCGCCACTAGACTTGTTGTGAAGCCCTTATTTATCCTTAAGTGACATCTCACGAGCAACAATTCTACCAATGACTTCCGTTGGCTTGAGATCTTTGTAATTGGGCATCATTTGGATCATTGTGCACACGGTGTCATATTTTCCATCCAAGGCTCTTAGGAGGTCCTTAATGATGAATCTATCGGTCATTTCTTCGCTTCCTAAGCCGACAATCTCATTTGTGATAAGAGCAAGCCTAGAGTACATTTCAGCGACACCTTCACCATCCTTCATTTTGAACTTGTCAAGTTGACTTTGAAGCACATCCAACTTGGATTCCATGACAAAGTCAGTACCTTCGTTCCTATCAATCAAAGTATCCCAAATTTCCTTGCACTCTCAAGATGGCTGATTTTTTTGAACTCTTCGGGACACAATCCGTTGAAGAGGATATTGCAAGCTTGAGCATTGTATTGCAACATCTTCAATTCTTCAGCGGTAGCTTCATGATTTGGTTCCTTCCCATTGAAGAATTCACCTTGCAAACCAATACAGACAATAGCCCAAATGGCGGGGTTATATCCAAGAATATGCATTTTCATCTTTTGCTTCCAACTAGCAAAATTAGTACCATCAAAGTAAGGACCTCTATGGTGGTAACTTCCCCTGCTAGACGCCATACTCTCCTAGGTTCTGAAACCAAGGCTATGATCACCAAAGCAATGGAAATCAAGGCAAATGGAGACCAAAGCTTTGATAACACTTGTACGATCGAAAGTATGTCTAGAGGGGGGGTGATTAAACTACTTGACCAAATAAAGACTTAGCCTTTTCTCAATTTTAAGTTTTGACAGATTTTAGCAAATTAGCACAAGTCAAGCAATCTTCCTACGTACGCAATTCTAGAGTTGTTGTAGCGGAAAGTAATGCATTGCCTATGAAGGTATAAGGGAGGGGTTGGAGAGTGCAAACGCAATTGGAGAAACGGATGTTCTTGGCGTGGTTCCGATAGGTGGTGCTATCGTACATCCACGCTGATGGAGACTTCAACCCACGAAGTGTAATGGCTGCGTGAGTCCACGGAGGGCTCCACCCACAAAGGGTCCACGAAGAAGCAACCTTGTCTATCCCACCATGGCCATCGCCCACGAAGGACTTGTGTCACTAGGGTAGATCTTCATGAAGTAGGCGATCTCCTTGCCCTTAGAAACTCCTTGGTTCAACTCCATAATCTTGTCAGAGGCTCCCAAGTGACACCTAACCAATCTAGGAGACACCACTCTCCAAAAGGTAATAAATGGTGTGTTGACGATGAACTCCTTGCTCTTGTGCTTCAAGTGATAGTCTCCCCAACACTCAGCTCTCTCTCACCTATTTGGATATGGTGGAAAGAAGGTTTGTGTGGAAAGCAACTTGGGGAAGTCTAGAGATCAAGATTCTTGTGATCGGATTGGAATATCTTGGTCTCAACACATGAGAAGGTGGCTCTCTCTCCGAAAATGAATAGTGGAAGGGTAGGCACGTTCTGATGGCTCTCTAACTGATGGAGAGGGGGTGGAGGGGTATATATAGCCTCCACACAAAATCTAGCCGTTACACACATTTGACCCAACTCAGTCTGACCGAATAAACAAACTCGGTCGGATCGAAGCAGTTCAAAATGTGAATGTTAGACATTTCGGTGGGACCGATACTATCAACTCAGTGAGACTAATGCGTTAGGGTTAGGGCAAAACCTCAACTCTGTTTGACCGATTACACAAACTCGGTGAGAACAATTTTGGTAATAGACTAAGAGAGTGTTGGTCAGGCAAACTCGGTGGGACCGATTCGCTCATCTCTGTGAGACCGAAACATTACGAAGAGGAAACAGAGAGTTTGCAATGCCAACTTGGTGGGACCGATTCGCTCATCTCGGTTAGACCAAAACGTTACGAAGAGGAAGCAGAGAGTTTGCATTCCCATCTCGGTGAGACCGAGATCCCTATGAGTGAGACCGAACTAATTAGGGTTGGTGGCAGTGGATATGTCATGTGAACTCGGTGGTGCAGGATAGATCAAATCGGCGGGGCTGAGTTTGACTTTTAGGTTTGGGACATATGTGGAAATGAGAAAGTGGTTGAGGGATTTGGAGCATATTACTATGCACTTGAGCAAGTAGACCATTAAGCAACACCTCATCGCCTTTTAATAATATTGGCTTTTCCTATGGACTCAATGTGATCTTGGATCACTAAAATGAAGATGTAGAGTCTTGAGCTTTTGCCAATCTTTGTCCTTAGCCTTTTGAGGGGCCCATTCTTATCCATGCCATGCCAACCGTTGAACTTCCTGAAATATTCGTATTGAAAAGATATTAGTTCAATGAGCTATATGTTGTTATGAATTACCAAAATGACCCGGCGATTAGTTGCACTTTCAGATTTGCTTCTCGAAGAGGGTGGGAGAGGCCTACTAGACAAACAGAGGGGACAAGTGCAATAACAATAAGAGAGGGGATGTGTCTCTGTGTGTGCACATGCGTGTGAGAGATGGGCCGGGAGGCATGCATGGATGACAAGGGCGGACGATGTGTGTGTTGTAAGCAGACCTAGATAGATTGGTAAATCAATCGATGTGTGTTGGAGAAAGTGAGAGACATAACTAGTGAGTAGTGAGGTACATCGGCATGTGCGTGGGGGTAAAAGAGTTATAGTCAACCTAGCTATATGTAGGGAGATCAATCGGTATACATCCATGTGTTAGAGGCAAACAAGGCCCGGAGAGATGGACACACAGAGAGGTATGCACCTAGAAGGTGGCCGGTGTGAGAGACCTACTATGTCGAGAGCGGAAGTAGTGTGCGAGTGCGATATGGATGAAAAGAGGGGCGAGAGTGTGCATTTGTGTAGGACCATATTAGACACATGGAGGCATGGACGCGAAGAAGAGAAGGGGGGAAACATGTGTTTGTGATACCCATAACTGGCTAGAGAGGTATAATGATCGGTGCTTGTGCCGAAAAGAAGGGGGTGGCGAGACGTCCAGACACCATGGGAGAACGACCTAAGAAAAATAACGAACGTGCACAACGTAGAGGATGCTGAGGAAGGATTCGAATATTTAATTTGAAGAAGAGATTATAGTGTTTTTAACCCATGCATGCATGAATATTATGGTGGTACGCATGGTGTGGTTGTGAGCATGTTCTACTACATTTTTTTGAATTTGTGATAATGTGTGGCTTTTGCAGCTCATGGCTAAATACTTGTCATAATGTAGGGGGCAGGGCACTATACTTTGTGTGACAAACATAGTGTACGTATGAAACATGGTTTAGATTATGAAGGCCTAGTTAGTACATCAAATGTACTATTATTTGGAATCGACATAAAGTGTATTCAAATATTTGAATTCGAGTTCATCTAGTGCACATAGTTCATATCTATCTCTATACCAATCATGTGGTGTGTTGTTAAGATAATATACAAATGTTGTTTAACTTGGCAACAATCATGATTGTAGATTCTTATTCAAATAGAAAAATAAATTCAAATTTAGTTTGAATTGAAGCGGTAGTATAGACATTTGGAATGCACTAAAATGTTCATATGAGTAGGTTACATGCATTATACAGCCAGCGAAAAAAATTAATTGGACATAACATGGATTCAAAGTTTTGAATAGCATTTGTAACAATCCATACAATGGGACAAGACAATCTCTTTGTGTGCTGCGAATTATATGTTTTTTTTGTTTTTCTCATTGAGGGAAGTGCAATTGGATTCGTTACTCTTCGAAAACTCACGTCCGCGCCTTGCTATCCCGAAATTACAACGCGCGCGAAAGTCCCTCCTGCTGCCAAATCCCAACATGCGAAATCCTCGTTCTAACCCTGAGCCGAAAGGACAACTAGTTCAAATCAGTAAGGGTAATTTTGTAATACACCCTACATTTTGTACAAGCGCGTACCTAAGTCATGGTTTCCCCCTCCCGTCACCTCCTTTTCGCCATTCGAAAACCCAGGCTGCCATAACCTCTCTGCTCCAGCCGCGAAACCCCACCCTCCGCCGTCCGCCACCCCATCGCCGCCCAGCCGGAGCCTCTTCCCCGACGACGTCGTGCATCGCAACAACTCAACATCCCTCATCCAACTCCCCAGATGAGGATCCGTCGTCGATGTCATCGTCCCGCCGGTTCAGCCGCCCCTCCTCCTCCTCCAAGGAGCTACTTCGACAATCGTTGTGTCTATCGCAGCTGATCCATCCCCACATCGCCGCCTTAACCCGCTCCACCGGAACCGCAGCATCCTCACCGACTCCTCGGACGAAGCCGAGGCCTACTCGGCGTCACCAAAGAGGTTGTACACTCATCGCATCGCACCTTCTCCTTAACTCGACCTCCCGGCACCAACGGAGCTCGATCCCACACCCCCATGGTGCGGCTACCTCGAAGCTGGCACCACCGGTGACATCTCCATGGTGGCTCTCCCCCAGTGCGAGGCTACCTTGGCGGCGGCATCCATACCAGCCAAATCTACTGCTGCTGCTCCGGCTCTCGCTGGCTCGCTCGCGCTGCTGCTGATGCTCTAGCTCTCGCTCGCTCGCGCTGCTGCTGCTGCTCCGGTTCTCGGTAGTTCACGCTGCTGCTGCTGCTGTTCCGGCTCTCGCTAGCTCGCGCTACTGCTGTTCCGGCTCTCGCTAGCTCGCGCTGCTGCTGCTCTCCTCTTCACCTCGCTCATGTTGCTGCGCTGCTCTTGCTCTCACTCATACTGCCGATGCTGGTACACGGGCTGCTGCTGTAGCTACATGAGTTGCTGCTCTGGCTCTAGTTCGCGCTGCTCCTCCAGGCGCAGCTGCTTTGGTTGCTATCTGCTACTCTATTTCCTGTCGATCGCCTACTGATTTAGATCACTGTTTCTCCACTACTAGTGCTCTAGCGGCCTAAACTACATGTGAAGTGCCTCTCTGCTACCAGTGCGTTTAATTTCGACAGTAACATTCAGATACCACAGTAAATTTCAGTTTCGACAGTTAAGTTCAGAGTCAACAGTTTTTACCTCATCTGTTGTAGTCAAGTGTTTTTTGGTGATGTAAATTTTACATCTATCACTTTTTGGTAATCTATTTTACATCATCTATTGGAGATACTATTAGAATCTCACTTGAGATTAACAATGTCTATCTTGTACGCCTTCAGCCTCGACGTCTTACGGCTCGCCGGAGCTGCTCCAACGATGAAACCATCCATCACAATAGAGCAGTACCCTGGACACCGTTGATAGACACCTCCGATCTTCCTCCACACCTCCGACAGCCACCTCTGTCGCACCTTCTTCAACGACCAACCCAATGATGCTGAGGTCGACATGGCTACGCCAAAGAGGTTGTACACTTGTCGCATCACTTATTACTCTATATTCATGTTGATCCACTAGGGCTATTTTGGTTCAAAGGAAAAAGTGAAGGAAAAACATAGCAATATGAAATTTTCCTATTGCACTCTGCTATTCAATTATTCATGCATTTCGTTAAAAGCAATGGAGCAAACCATCCACCTGGACCTACTTTTCAAAATCCTACGCATGAAAACAAGACTAAGTTCTTCTGTTCTCTGAGGAATTTGTTCTGACTGAGGAGTTAGGAATTCGCCAGTACGGGTGGCCTACAAGTGAGGAACATGATAGCCGTGACGATTTTGAGAGAAAAAATTTCTGACCGTTGTTGTTTTATGCGCCAGTTGTCCCAAACTATCATATCCACCTAACAGACATATCATTAAAGGGCATTTATGTCTTATCATGTAGGTCTGCTCCCTAGGCTATAAATAGCTGCTCCTACAACCACTAGTTGGTTGGCTGCTCCAAGAGAAACTGACGTTTGTCATAAGAGCAACCCATCCTCCGAGGACTTTGAGCGAAAATCTTCAAGTGAGGAAAAACCCAAAACCCCTACACCTAAAACCCAAAGTGATTGAGCATCACCTAAGAGAATGTTCCTGTGTGGAACTAACACTTGTTACATTTGAAGATTGTCCATCTTCCAGATGGTTAAGCGTCAATGGTCTAGAGCATCCAAGCGGAATTGTGGATCGTCGGGTAAACAAGTCTGTGAAGGTTTGGAAGTTACCTTGAATACATACGACGAGTGATTGGGCGAGGTGTGTGTGACCTTGGATCATGGGGAATACGGTGAGGACTATGTGTCCGGGACTGTGTGTCCTCAGGTTTGAATACCTAGCCGCCCTAACCAAACGTACAACTGTCACAACAGTTGGAACTGGTCTACCAAATCATTGTCTTCACCAAGCCTACTGGTTCTATTTCCTCAACCCTTTCATTTACACATTCATGTGTTGATGAACTTGATCTGTACTGTTTGAAGACTTTGACTGAAGACTTACTCAATTTCCTCAATCCTATTTCTTTAATCATTTTTCTTCAGCCTACTTATCCTAATTACACACAACTTGTGCTTTGTGTATGCTTTCATTTCATCATGATGACTATGCTACTGCTTTGTTTTGCATGCACCTAAGTATCTATCCCGATGCTAGTAGTTCGTTGCTTGGGAAATTCCTCACCTAGAATTTCCTCAGGGACGAATTTATATAAGTCGCCTATTCACCCCCCGCTAGTCGATATAACACATTTTAAATTGGTATCAGAGCAAGGTACTCCCTTGTTCTGTGTGATTTTAGTTTAATCACCTGGAGTTTTAGTTATGTCGACTGCAGGCATGTAGAAAGTATCATGTACCATCTTTGATGACCATGATTATCATAAGTGGAAGGCCATGATGAGGAAGCGCCTCTTGGCGATGAACAGTGAGATATGGACCATCACTGAAATTGGTCTTACTGATCTATGCAAGACGGCGAATGCTGAGAACACTCGCAAATACACTCATCTGGACATCATGGCGAAATATATCATCTGGTCCTGCCTATCTAGAGATGAATTCAGGCGCATTATGCATCTGTGTAATGCCAAGCTTATCTGGGACCGAATCTCTGATGTCTATGAAGGTCATCGAACCTTCTAGGATCCTTGGTTTGTTGAGTTCAAGGAATCACTCAAAACGATGACTTTCAAACCTGAGCCGTCATAAGATCATCTTATATCAAATGGATGTGAAAAGTGCATTCCTCAATGGTAAGCTCGAGGAAGAAGTATATGTTGCTCAACCCCCAGGTTTTGAAGATCCTAAACACCCTGACAAAGTCTTCAAACTCAACAAGGCCCTTTATGGCCTCAATATCTTAGAATCTTCGAATGTTCTTTGAAAGGACACACATCCTAACACTTATGCAAAATTAATGACTTAGATGTGCAACACACAAAGTAACATTTTTCTTCAATCAATTAAGATTAACCCTCTAAGTGTGAATAAATTAATGAAGAAATTGATTCTTAGAGCCCTACGATAATTTTACGCGGTGTCTGAAATCATCATTCTTATATGGTGGGTCATGCCACCAACCAAATATGAAAATTGAGTTTTTCTTCAATTTGCAAATTCTTCAAATTTTCAAATTCCTCAAAAATTTGTAATTTATTCAACTTTCCACTGGAGTTCCTCATTGGCTATATATATATATATAGAGTATCACTATTTTGATCCCACGATCAGAATAGTTATTCGGATCATGGTTGGCCCTATATAGGGACCGAAGACATGTTCCCGAACTCACCTCCGTTTGCATCGGGCGAAGCCCCTGAGCTCACACCCCACGTGATGTTCCCCTCGCACCACACAACCGTGCGAGATCCCGCCGCTGCCCAATCCCCCCACCCAATCCCCAACTGCCCCACGCAGCGACGCCAGCGGCGGATCCGCTGCCCCAACCGCGTGTGTTGCCGGCCACCGGAGCTGCCGCCCCCACCCACGCGCGATGCCATCTACCAACTGCCGCCATCCAACGCGCCGCCATACCATCGGCCGCATCCCAGCTCCTCCGCCTGCAGCCGATACCGCCATGGTCACCAGCGCCACCGCGCGACCTCCCGGAGACACGTGCCGCCATGCGCCAAGCGGGGAACCTGCCCAGCAACGACATCGGCAGCCACCGCGAGTCGCCTGTCGCCAACGGTAGGCTTCGCTGACATGGCCCACCGCTGTCCCCTCGTGCTACCAGGTGGATGTGAATCCTCCCAAGCAACCACCTCCATTCCCATTTCCACTGGCGCGGCCATGGACCCTCCCCATCACGTTGTTGTCAACAATCCAGAAGATGGCGATGGCCTCCCCTGCGAACACGATGACCCCTCTCCTGACAGCATGCCTTCCCCTCCAGCGTCCCTTTCTTTCCCTCAGATCCATTGTCGGACCCGACAAAAAAATCTCTTTTTGCTGCCCTACAGCCCGACTACCTCCCTTCCACCCGCCCCAACCTTGGCGTGACCTTCCCTGCACTCCGACGTGACCTTCCCTCCCCTCTGACGCAGCCTTCCCTCTGCCCCTGTTTCTTGTTCTTTGTTCATCTTATTTGTCAAAAATAAGAATGATCGAAAATGGATTCTGAACTACTTGTGCCATGGATGCTGAATCCTTGAAAGATTCTGACTCGAACATAATCATTTTGCTCATGATTTCCTTGTCATGTGGATTACATGACTTGATTTTTGTGCATTTTACTAGTCTCTTATACACTTCCCTACAAAGATGTCCAAACTGATGAAATTCAAAAATTGTGCACGCTCTAGTTCATTGTATAGAAAAAAGCAAAAGTTATATATGGGGTACTTGCTAGTTCATACTAGGCAAAAAGGAAAAAATTCTGAGAGTAGTACACTTGTGTTCGCGTTGCTGTCGAATTTCAGCTACTATCTTTTTTTATTTTGATCTGATCGTGGACCCCCTTTTGACCTCTTTCCCTATTCTTTACTTGACATGAACTTCAGCTACTATATCAGTTTTTCCTTGAATATTTCACCTCTGATCAGTGCTCTCTCTGTGGTGACAATAGAAATTTCGTTATACATAGAACACAAAAAAGAAGGCTTGGAAATACCAATGATAGTAGTTCATGTATATAAAGGTTGTGCTTCCAATGTTGTGTGTATACATGGGAGCACACAAGCAATCATGTTATGCCATCACTGAGTAGCAATTCAACAAGAAAACCTGCAACTATTCTATTAGTATAATACCGTCAGAAGAGATGTTGACAACAACAAAAAACGACATTTTTTGTGGAAAAATTATGCAAAAAATTACAGTGGAATACTGTGCTCTCAAAAAGTGCTAGTGATGCCCGTAAGAACATAACAAATTTTCTATTTCCCTTTCCTTTATGTTTGTATATATAAGAATGCATAAAACTTGAGCCAGTCGGGGACATATTGTCTAGAAGTTCATCTATAAAGCACTTGTCTTAACTCCAAAAGTTCAAAATTAATAAAATGGAGAGGTAAAAGAAAATGACAAAACAAAAAAGTTCAAACAATTCCCATGGATTTTGATGGATTTTTCTAATTTATAAAAAAACAGAAGTTCAATTTAAAATAGATGAGCGTTCAATGTTTATTACAAACCTTTAAGTTTTTCCGTTACTAAAAGAAATAAAACCAAGAAATTCAAATTTTAAAAAATGGAGCAGTTTGGTATTATATTTAAAAACCTAGTTTTTTTCGGCTACTAAAGAATAAACCAATAAGTTCAACTACAAAAATGAGGATCAATTCAAGAAAGCACATCAGTTTGATATTTATTTAAAAGCTCAGATTTTTCTATTACTGAAGAACAAAACCAATAAGTTCAATTCAAAATAACGAAGAAGTTCCACGTTTCAAACAAAACTCCAATTTTCACATTTCTAAAAAAAATACATAAAGAAGTTCAAATAAAAAAGGTAGAGCAGTTCGAGGTCTATAAAAAACTCAGGTTTTTTCCGTTACTAAAGCGAAATAGAGAGAAGTTCAAATGGAAAATAGCCAGAAGTTCATGTACTGCATGGGTGTGCGTTTCGTATAAGAAAAAAAGAATAAAAAGGCGAAGTCCAAAGTTTTGTTGCTAGAAGTTCAAGTGCTCGGCCCGAGAAAGTTCTAAAATTCTTATGAGAGAGGTTGAACAAAAGTACGTGACAAAAGTTCAAGATGAAAACAACGTGAAGTTCAACTACTACTTGAAATGCATTTCATATAGGAATATAAGAATAGAAAACAAAAAGCTTAAAATATTTCTTGCAAGAAGTTCACATGCTCCTCCTGGTGAAGTTTAAGATATCTAGTGCAAGACGTCCAACCTTTAATTACATGTAAAAAAACAAGCAAAAAATGGCACTGTTTTTTGCCTTTTCAAAACTGCTCTGAAACGACAAAAATTTGTAACGTCTGTCTACATGAAAAAGATGCTCCTATTCATAAGCTTTCCAACAGTATATTATATGCTATATTATGATGAATGGTTTAAAAGTTTTATGTGTACCGTTAAAAACACATTTTTACGCATTCAAAAAAATATTTTGAACTGTTGCGAGTATGAAAAACTGGTCAACACGAAAAAGTTTCGTGTTTTCAACAACTTTCCATCGATATATCATTTGCTCAATTCCGCTAAGTGGTTTGGGAGTTACGGGAAAAATCGGCACGTAAAAACAGAGTGAAGTTCAAAACAGAACTGCCACAGAAGTTCAACTACTACACTGAATGAAATTCAGATGAAAAACTTTTAAAACCGTCGCGAGTATGAAAAAATGTTCACCACGGGAAAGTTGCGTGTTTACAGTAGCATTTCATTGGTATATCAGTTGCTTAATTATGGTGAGTGGATGGAGAGCCACGAGCCAAAAAAGCCCGTGAAAAACAGAGTGAAGTTCAAGTACACATGCCGAGAAGTTCAGGTTCTTCACGCGGTGCATTTCCAAAGAATCTATTTTGCGATAAAGGCAGAACGAATGATCTCGACATTTTCTAAAATACTTGAAAATGGCTCGGAATCAGAGAAAACCGTCAACATGAAAAAGTTTCGCATTTTTCGTAGTTTTTCAACGGTATATTATTTGCCCCATTCTGATAAAGTTTGTAGAAATTACAGCGAAAATACTTTTTTCACCATTTTCGAAATTGACTTAAAACGTAAAGAATTGGGAGAAACAATACATACCAAAAAGTTTTGCATTGTTCAAGCTTTCCAACGCCATATCATTTGCTGCATTCGGACGCTAGATTAAAAATGAGCTCGAAAATACGAACCCGGTAGGACTTGTACCGTTTTCCAAATTACTCTTAAACTATTCAAAATTAGAACAAATGTTTAACACGAAAAAGTAGTGCATTTTCACAAGCTTTCCAACGCCATATCATTTGTCTCAATTGGATTAGTCGTTTAAAATTGACAACAAAAGTACGAACTAGGCTAATCGGTTTGCGAAATTTTATGTTTTTTTTTTCAAATTACTCTTTAACCATTGGGAATTAGAGAAAACTTTCAACATGTGAAAGATGCGGTTTTGCAGCAGCTTTCCAATGCCATATTATTTGCCTCATCTCGATAAACGGTTTACAAATGCGATCGAAAATACGATTCCCATTTTTTGTATGAAGGAAAAACGGTTTTCAAAACTGCTCTTAAACCCCTTACATTTTGACAAAAAATTAAGTTGGGTCATGATACCGGTGTCCATAGCTTTCCAACGGTATATCGCAAGCCCCGTTTGGGCAATGTTGGCGGAAGATCAACCTAGTTCAGAGGGAAGTTCAACGTACTACTAGCGGGGCAGGTCAGGTTCTGATCAGAATATTATTCTCATCCCATGATCAGAATAGTGTTTAAGTTTTCATGTCCTCTACAACATTCACTTGTTGCTAATTCTTCAAGTTGATTTTATCTCTAAGTGAATGTGAGCGGACCCGTTCCCCCCTCTATGCTTAACTCAATCCAATCTATTCACAAATTCCTCATGTGCGTTCTATTTGAAACCCATTCAAAATCTTCACTGTGTCCTTGACAGCTGAAGAATTTGTGAACGAAACGTTAAAATTTTCTTATCCAAATTTTTGGCTTTTTGCCGCTCAAACCATTCCTTATCCCACGACTAATTAAACAACTCACCCAGGATCTCCACTATCTCCACTTCTCAGAACATGGGTGACACATGTCGCTAGGAGAGCAAAGGGCAGGGGCACGTTCGTCCAAATTCTTCGGACGTGCAGTTTTTCACCGTGGCTATAAATACCCCCTTCCCTTCTCCTTACCGCATTTACTCCGCTCAACCTCTCCCTTGCTCGAGCTCATAGACCTAGCGTCGTCGCTACTCTCCATCGACGCCGGTGAGGAAGAGCTTCACTGCATCGACCTCTTCGTCGTTGTACTCACGCCGGCCGCGAAATCTTCACTCCGCTGCCGCCATAGCTGTCTCCCTCAGCCATGTTAGGGTGTGGGAGATTTGGACCGAGGAGATTCTCCAACTACAATCCTAGTTCATCGTGTTCTTCAACAAGGGTAATTAAAATATGATTTTACTGCCCTTCTTTGATTCTCATGATTTCCATAATTTCTTCAAAATGGTGTTTATTCTTCAACTTCTCACTATTTAAAACACCAAAGTCAATCAGTTCTTGATTTACTTCTCTAAGTTGTGTTTTTCTTCATGATTCCTCAATTTTGTGGATTTCTAATCTATACAACTCTGGAACCTAAGACAAGAACGCTTAGTGAAATTCTTCAAAACTCCCATGGTCAAAATCCTCAAACTTGATTCTTTTGAAAAAAAAATCTGAGAACGCATATGACCTCCCCAAATTCTTCGCACATATACTCTGTTCACAGGTACAAATGTCTGCTGCTGAATCTCTAGGTTCTCATCAACTTAACTCATTTGCAGCATTCCTCGAAGAAAAGTTACACACTTCCTTAGAAACTTCAATTGTTCAAAATCCTCAGGTGAGGAAAATGGCTGAAGGAAAGAGACCTCAGAAGGGAGGCAAGAGACCTGAGACCAACATTGCTTTTGAAATCCCTGAAGATATCTATGCTGATTATTGCACTCCAGATGAAGAAATTCATGGCAAAGAGAACAAGAATCAGCGCAAAGCGTGCATACAGAGAATTGAGAGGAGATGGGCAAAGGAATAGAAGGAATATCGCTATGTTACTCCCAAGTACATGAAGAAATTCGTTGTTAACCCTCCTTGCTTAAGACCTCCTTTTGCTGTAGGCCAAATAGCTGATCCCACAAGCGTCGGGCATGGAGAGGAATTTCCCAAAGAATGGGCCAAGCACCAAGCTAAACTTCAAAGGGTAGCTAGAGAAGCAGTGAGGAAATTCAATGAAGACACTGCTGCTGCTATTGAAGCCTCTGCCAGTAAGCCCAAGATGGCTATGCTAAAGAAATCTGCTATGAAACCACCAAGTTCCTGAATAGCAATGCCCTCACGGCCTGGTTCTTCAATGTCAAAGCCCTCAGGAAAAATTCCTCGGGGAACTTCCTCAAGGGAAGCTCCAATTACGTATGTTGCCGCACAATCCTCAATTGTTGTTGCAAAGTCCTCAACACCTGTGCACCTTGCAACATGTCAATGGACTGCAGGTTTCTCAATTGCTTTAGGAGCATCTGCAAGTTCACCAGCTCCACCACAATCTTCACCTGGTCCAACTCTGCTAAAAGTCATGACCACTGCTGGACGAGGAAAGAGGCGAAGTCCTCAAAAGAAAGTGGATTTCCAAGTACCATCTCATGACGATGAAGCTGATGATGAAGAACTTGCTGAAATCATTGGAGATAGGAAAATGAAGGACACTAGAGCCAAGGGAAGTTTTGTGCCTCTCATGCTAGATCCGAACAAGATCCTGAACTATATTGATCTTTGGCACAAGGATCCCAATGCACCTCTCCCTGAGATGAACCTCACTCCGGGACAAAGTCACATGCAGGTTGCTTTCATTGGTGAGGAAAAATGGAAGTTTGAACAAGCCCAACGAACCGAGAAGGTCCAATACATGAAAGAACGTTTCCTGAAGAAAAATGTTGTAAACATGTCTCCTGAGGACCTTGTGAAATTGCAAACTGAAATCAAAGGCCTCAAGTGATGAATTTGACTGATACCATGCTGATTGGTTAGGAGCGAAAGTCAGATTCGTCAAGCTCTCGAAGTTCCTCAAGCTCACTGGTGCAACTTATTCACAAGAGGAAATTCACATGACTGAAGAAACTGAAAGCGCATCTGAAAATCAAGCTGCTGAAGAAACTAAAACTGCCAGGGCTGTTTAAGAAATTCCTGCTCCTGATGAAATTGCCAGGGCAACCTCAAATGTTGCGCCTAAAGAACAACCTAGGGCTGCTGAAGAATCTAAGAATGACAGGGCGACTGCATCAGTCGTGGCTGAAGAAACTGGACCGAGTTCATCTGCTCGTCCTACAAAGTCTTCACCATTGAAGAACATCAACCTTCCTTCTGCATCAGAAGTGAAGAAAACCAAAGCTGCGGAGAAGGCATCTATGAAGAAAAGGAAAGCATCATTAAATGCAGAGTCCTCAGCCCCCAAGAAAGTGAGGACTTTGTCAAGCTCCTTTGCCAACCCCATTGATGATGTTCCAATCTCAGAAGTGCCATAAAGGAAATTGTTTCCTTTGGTGAAGAATATGTCATACCTGATTGACATGGATGAAGAGAATCCTTCTGCTACTTCTTCAGAGCAGTTGGATGATGAAATTGAAGCGGAAGAGATCCCTTCAACACCACTGGTATCATCACCCATGCCTCAGTTCACAGCTGAAGAGGCAGGCGTTGAGGAATTGGAAGAAGAATATGAAGATGTGGACATTGGCTCTACAACTCCTGTGCTCAACGATGATTATTGGGAAAATACTCATCCCAATTCACCCTTGACCACTCAACTGCATCAAGTTCCTCACTCCCCTGTACAAACTAAAGAAATTCATACAGGCTCTGAAGAACATACAACTTCTCCTCCTTCTATTCCTGAAAAAGCTCCAGCTGCAACAGTTGAAGAAATGGAGAATCCTACCATTGCTGAAGAACCTGAAGTTGCAATTCCTCGGGCAGCAGCTCCAGATCTTTTGAATACAGAAGCTGCAAAGTCATCATATGTTAATCTTCAGCCCAAGCAGAAAAACCCTTATGCTAACAGGCATAAATTCAAGGCTGATGATTTCTTCGTTGAGCATCATTTCTTCACTGACTTCAATCCCTATGACTAAGCAAGCCTTCGATGCAAGATGTTTTGGACAGCTAGCCAGGTGAACTTCTATTCTTCACTCCTGTTTGACAAAGACAAGGTTTTCAACATCGTCAAATTCCTCATATTGACATTGAGTTTATCCCTTGCTTTCAGCCTGTACTGAATGCTCTTCACAAAGCTGGGCTTCTCAGTTTCCGCTTTGACATATGCGATTGGAATGAAGAACTCATTCTTCAGTTCTACGCCAGTCTGCACCTAACTGGTGGTGCTGTTGATATCAATTCGTCGGTGCTTGATTGGATGACCGACAACACTCACTAAAAAGCCCTAGTATCTGAATCGCTTCATGCCATCCCAGTTAATCATCCTTATGAAGATGCAAGACTGATGTATGATGAACCCGAACTTACAAATTATCTGATGCAAGTCATGATGAAGCCTTCAAAGGATGGCCAACCTCCAAGAACCACTTTTCTTGTGAAGGAATTGCTATATGTGCCAAGGACAATCAACCGTATTCTGACCAAAACCCTCAATCCAATCAAGGGCCACAACTCTGAAGAAGAAGACATTGTTGCCATCATGAAGAATCTGCTATTCAATATCATGCATGGGATTCCCATACACTATCACGATTTCTTCATGAGGACTTTGGGGAATGTTGCACTGTCACCATTTGAGTTGAAGCCGTATGCTCCCTAGATCATGAAATTCATTAGAACAAGGTATTCAATCAACTACAAGGTAGATTGTCAGAATCACCTCAGCTACTTACCTCATATTGAAGTCCCCAAACAGACTATTTCCTCAGTTGATGGAAAAGGCAAAGTTGCTGTTATCGATGAAGGTACTCATCCATTGGATGGGCCGATTCAAAAGTTGCATCCTATTCCACCAATGATGACTCCGCAACTCAAGATTCTGCCGCTAAAGCTTCAACACACATTCCTCAAGCCACTATTCCACGAGTGATGACTGATCGCGAGCTTCTCTTAAGTCTTTATCAGAAGGTCAATCACAATCACAAGTGGGTCGAGCGTCAGTTTGCTTCAATTCTTCAGAACATGACTGTCATGCAAAACTCTGTGAAGAAGAATCACTACTATGCGCATGAAATCTTCGATCACACTGGGGCTATTCTTTCACATCTCTACAGTGCTGAAGAACTCAATGAGATGGACTTTCAATAGGACTTTGACTGGTCTCGGCCAACTTCGAAGAAATTCAAGAAGGTCAAAGTTCCTTAGCTGGTTACAAGTTCATTTTCTTCATCGCACGAGACAGATGAAGCTGAAGATTTGGACGACACTACGGCTGGACCTAGTTCAACACACGACCCCAACAACACTAGCGCTCCTCCATTGACATCATGATGACATTCTTCAAGGGCGTTAGTCCTCATTTTTCGTCCCTTTTTGTCATTTGATGACAAAGGGGGAGCAATTGGAGTTAGTCTTCAAGCGGGTCTCATATATATGGGCTATATTTTCGGCAAGTTACAACTCTTGCTCTTCTGAGGTGTTTGCTCTGATGAGTTGTAAACTTAAGTCCGATGGTGGTCTGACACTTTTTGAACTGCTTTCTGCATGCTTATTTCCACAAGTACCTTAATGCACGCATGCTGAATTTCGTTAGACACCATATTTCATCATTCATTTCAAATTCTTCATATTATATGTTAAATGCGTGTATGAATTACAAGATATAGGGGAAGATCTCGATGATATTACTCTATAATGTGCATTTGCTACTCAAGCAAAAATCCTCAAATATGCACATCATCAGGGGGAGTTCTTCTATATCTTACGATCAAATTCCTCAATACCAGTAGTTATACATCATATGTTTATCCTCGTTGAAAACTAAACCTATTTGTCATCAATCACCAAAAAGGGGGAGATTGTAAGTCCATCTAGTTCCCCTTAGTGATTTTGGTGTATTGAAGACTTATAGGTTAAGGGACTAATGTGTTTGTGAGTGTACACATGTTATATCAGTCTCTGAGGAGTTTTATATTTATGAAGAAAGTCGACCCCTAAAAATGTATGTCTTTAGTTGAATACTTTGGTTTTCTTGAAGACTTTGAAAATGAGGAAATTGGTGAGACCTTGAAGACTTGGATATTCATGCGAGGATTATGAAGCATGAAGACTTTTGTTTTCGTAGATTCATTTTCTCTTTCTTGAGTCATAGGAAAGACCGTACTGCTAAAGGGGGTCGAGGTAAAACTAAGGAAACACTTTTTAAGTGATGCTCATCTCAAAGCCTACACTACCAAATTCTTTCGAATGAAGACTTTGGAAATCTCATACAGTTCAGTCAATTTGTTTAGTGACAGAGACAGAGTTCTTTTTTTCTCTGAGTAATTTGTTCTAACTGAGGAGTTAGGAATTCGCCAGTGCGGATTGCCTACAAGTGAGGAACATGATAGCCCTGAAGAATTTGAGAGCTCAAATTTCTGACCATTGTTGTGCTATGCGCGAGCTGTCCCAAAATATCCTATCCACCTAACGGTCATATCATCGAAGGGAATTTATGTCTTATCATGTCAGGCTGCTCCTTAGGCTATAAATAGCCGCCCCTACAACCACTAGTTGGTTGGCTGCTCCGAGAGAAACTGACACTTATCATTAGAGAAACCCATCCTCTGAGGACTTTGAGTGAAAATCAAGCATCACCGAAGAGATTATTCCTTTGTGGAACCGATGCTTGTTACCTTTGAAGACTGTGCATCTTCCAGATGGTTAGGCGTCAATGGTACAGAGCATCCAAGAGGAACTGTGGATTGCCGGGTGACCAAGTCTGCGAAGGTTTGGAAATCACCTTGAAGACTTACGACGAGTGATTGGGTGAGGCCTGTGTGACCTTGGCTCAAGGGGAATACGGTGAGGACTGTGTGTCCTCAGGTTTGAATACCTAGCCGCCCTAACCAGACATAAAACTGTCACATCAGTTGGAACTGCTCTACCAAATCATTGTCTTCACCAAGCCTACTAGTTCTATTTACTTAACCCTTTCATTTACTCATTCATGTGTTGATGAACTTGATATGTACTATTTGAAGACTTTGACTAAAGACTTACTCAATTTCCTCAATCCTATTTCTCCAGTCATTTGTCTTCAGCCTGCTTATCCTGTTTACATGCTACTTGTGCTCTGTGTATGCTTTCATTTCATCATGATGACTATGCTACTGCTTTGTTGTGCATGCACCTAATTATCTATTCCGCTGCTAGTAGTTCGTTGCTTAGAAAATTTCTCACCTAGAATTTCCTTAGTGACGAATTTATAAAAATCGCCTATTCACCGCCCTCTAGTCAATATAACGCACTTTCAATTGGTATCAGAGCAAGGTACTCCCTTGTTCTGTGTGATTTTGGTTTAACCACCTAGAGTTTTAGTTATGTCGACTGCAGGCATGAAGAAAGTGTCATGTCCCATCTTTGATGGTCATGATTATCCTAAGTGGAAGGCCATGATTAGGAAGCGCCTCTTGGCAATGAACAGCGAGCTATGGACCTTCACTGAAATTGGTCTTACCGATCTATGCAAGACGACGAATGCTGAGGACATTCATAAATACACTCATCTGGACATCGTGGCGAAAGATATCATCTGCTCCTGCCTATCCACATATGAATTCAGGCGCATTATGCATCTGTTTAATGCAAAGCTTATCTGGGACCGAATCTCTGATGTCTATGAAGGTCATCGAACCTGCCAGGATCCTTGGTTTCTTGAGTTCAAGGAATCACTCAAAACGACGACTTTTGAACCTGAACCATCATCTTCCTCACCTTGCCTCATGGGAAAAGGTACAAAGGTAACCGACTATTTTTCATCTTAGTCTAGTGATGATGAATCTGATGATGATTTTGGACCTAGCTATTCCAAACTTGCTAATCTTGCCATAAAACAACAAAAGGTTTTTGAATAGGTTTAAAATCTGCTAGGAAGTAGCGATGACCTGTTAGGTGAAGAAATGGATCGAACTCAAACCTTGACTGGTAATCTTCAGCAACTACAGTCTAAGTTTGATAACTTTCAAAGTCTTCATAGCATGCTCCTAACCGATCACAAGAAGCTTTCTTATGAATTTTTTCAAAGAAAGCAAGATCTTGAAAAGTTTAGGGTGAGTTATTAAGATTTTCAGAAGGAAAACGATTCATTACTTTCTCAACAGACCAGTTCCGCTCAAGAATAATTCATTCCACCATGTCTGAAATGCATCAAACGTGAAACTGCTAATTCTTCACCTGAATGTTCAAATGCTTCTATTGCTGCAAATTCTTCAACTATTTTTATGGTGACAATTTCCTCAACTAAGGAAACCACTGATGCTACTGACGAAAATGCAGGGTTGAAAGAATTCTTTGTGACATGCATGTACAAAAGCCTCAGAGGTCATTAGACTCTTTGTGATGTGCTCAAAAAGAAGATCTTGAACATGAACCGTTGAAAAGAGGGTATTGCCTTTGAGAGGAAACTCAATATTGATGGGTCCTGCTGGAAACCTGAGCAGTATCCCAAAACCTCATGGGTTGCTGCAAAAGGACCTCCCGTAGATCCATCTACCTTGTCTGGTTTTACTTGTGAATCTTCACATTCATCTGATGAGTCATTTAACTCCAACTATAAACTGTTCAAAAATCAGAATGGTGAAGTATTTGCTAGATATGTTGGAACTAACTGCATGAATGGCCCCCCTATGAAGAAAATTTGGGTTCCCAAAATGTATCATGAAAATCTTCAAATGAATGTCCTCATGACACCACCTATGAAGAACGGGAACCCCAAATCAAATTCTTCATATGGATCCAATTCCTCAAGTTGATCAAATTCCTCATATGATCATCATCGTGCTAATGCTTCTGTTTCGCAGGGAAAGTCTAAGGGTTATGAATACGTGCATCATTCTTCCAATCATTATGTTCATAAGTCCTCGAATATTTTCTCTGCTTACTCATATTCATACTCTAACCCCTCACCTGTGAAACAAAATGCACTGGCTTCAATGCCACCTTTTTCATATGGAGCTCGCAGAATGATGAACTCTTTGCCACCCCTCCAGATGTGGGTGGTGTAGAAAAAGAACTAATATCTTATGCAAGGTCAGGTCTCCAGACGAACTTAAACATCTGAAGAATTTGCTGGAGACCTAAGAATGCTTGAAAGGATGCAGGCTAAATTTCTCACATCCTCATTCCACTACATATATTGCTCTTATTGATGAAATTCATTTTAATGAATTTGAGGTTGTACACTTGTTGCATCACTTATTACTCCGTATTCATGTCGATCCACATCCTCATTCTTATTACTCTAATTGATGAAATTCAAGTCCTCATTCTACGCCAAAGAGGTTGTACACTTGTGCATCACTTATTACTCTATATTCATGTCGATCCACTAGGGCTATTTTGGTTCAAAGGAAAAAGTGAAGGACAAACATAGCAATAGGAAATTTTCCTATTGCACTCTACTATTCAATTATTCATGCATTTCGTTGAAAGGAATGGAGAAAACCATCCACCTGGACCTACTTTTCAAAATCCTATGCATGAAAACAAGACTAAGTTATTCTGTTCTCTGAGGAATTTTTTCTGACTGGGGAGTTAGGAATTCGCCAGTGCGGATTGCCTACAAGTGAGGAACATGATAGCCCTGAGGAATATGAGAGCTCAAATTTCCAACCATTGCTGTGCTATGCGCCAGCTGTCCCAATATATCCTATCCGCCTAACGGTTATATCATTGAAGGGCATTTATGTCTTATCATGTCAGGCTGCTCCCTAGGCTATAAATAGCCGCCCCTTGCATCCACTAGTTGGTTGGCTGCTCTGATAGAAACATACACTTGTCATTAGAGCAACCCATCCTCTAAGGACTTTGAGCAAAAATCATCAAGTGAGGAAAAACCCAAAACCCCTACACCTAAAACCCAAAGTGATTGAGCATCACTGAAGAGATTGTTGCTATGTGGAACCGACACTTGTTACCTTTGAAGAGTGTGCATCTTCCAGATGGTTAGGCATCAATGGTCTAGAGCATCCAAGATTAATTGTGGATCGTCGGGTGACCAAGTCTGTGAAGGTTTGGAAGTCACCTTGAAGACTTACCACGAGTGATTGGGCAAGGTTTGTGTGACCTTGGCTCAAGGGGAATACGGTGAGGACTATGTGTATGGAATTGTATGTCCTCAGGTTTGAATACCTAGCCGCCCTAACCAGATGTACAATTGTCACAATAGTTGGAACTGGTCTACCAAATCATTGTCTTCACCAAGCCTACTGGTTCTATTTCCTCAACCCTTTCATTTACTCATTCATGTGTTGATGAACTTGATCTGTATTGTTTGAAGACTTTGACTGAAGACTTTCTCAATTTTCTCAATCCTATTTCTTCAGTCATTTGTCTTTAGCGTGCTTATCTTGTTTACACGCTACTTGTGCTCTGTATATGCTTTCATTTCATCATGATGACTATGCTACTGCTTTGTTGTGCATGCACCTAAGTATCTATTCCACTGCTAGTAGTTTGTTGCTTAGGAAATTCCTCACCTAGAATTTCCTCATTGACGAATTTGTAAAAATTTCCTATTCACCCCCTCTAGTCGATATAACATACTTTCAGTCATGCTATACTATCCGGTTTAGATACACATAATATATGTAAAATTATGCCATGCTATCCTTTTTAGTTAAACAATATACATGTGAGCTATTTCATTCCCTCTTTTTTCCACACTATCTATCGCATCTGTCTCTCATACAAGGTGCGTACATTTAACTACGTTTCTTGTTTATCAGCCGTTTGGACTGGAGCGGGTGATGGCAGTATCTAGCGGAGTGAAAACAAGGTCTTCAGATAAACTGTGCTACCTCTTGGTGGAGATAGCACCGAGGTTGTACATGCATGAGAACCAGCCCTACACACATAACCCAGACTCTCGAAGATAGTAACCCTACTGCAAGACAGAGAACCAACTTCACCCAATCTAACCCCACCCCCAGCAGATTGTAACCCAGTTCCAGTTGACACAACACCATATCCACCATAGAGCTCCCAAACAAGAGCAGTTGGTAAGGCAGCTCCAGTGCCCAAAGTGCCAGTACTACCACGACAAACCCCAACTCCAGCAATTAGTACACCTATTCCTGTGGACGAATGATGCCACTTAAAGCTATGTCGGTAATTCCCCAAACAGGACGGGATGATGCAGCACCGCGGCGGTAGGTATTTCCCTCAGATGTGAAACCAAGGTTATCTAACCAGTAGGAGAACCAAGCAACACAATGTAAACAACACCTGCACACAAATAACAACTTCTCGCAACCCAACGTGTTAAAGGGGTTGTCAATCCCTTTCGGGGTACGGCGCCTCAAGATAGGAAAAACGGACGTCAGAAATTTGTAGTAGATTGATAGATCGAACGCCAAATAAAATAAATAAGAATAAATTGCAGCAAGGTATTTTTGTATTTTTGGTTTAATAGATCTGAAAATAAATGCAAGAAAAAAGTAGATCGCAAAGGCAAATATATGAGAAAGAAGACCCCGGGGCCATAGGTTTCACTAATGGCTTCTCTCGAGAAAAATAGCAAACGGTGGATAAACAAATTACTCTTTGGCAATTGATAGAACCTCAAATAGTTATGACGATATCAAGGCAATGATCATTACATAGGCATCACGTCCAAGATTAGTAGACCGACTCCTGCCTGCATCTACTACTATTACTCCACACATCGACCGCTATCCAGCATGCATCTAGTGTATTAAGTTCATGGAAAAACGAAGTAATGCATTAAAAACGATGACATGATGTAGACAAGATCCGTTTATCTATGGCATTAGATATGGATCTCGTCGTTTTATACTTAGTGGAAACGATACATATGTGTCGGTTCCCTTTCTGTCACTGGGATCAAGCACCGTAAGATCGAACCCACTACCGGACACCTCTTCCCATTGCAAGATACATAGATCAAGTTGGCCAAACAAAACCCAAATATCGGAGAATAAATATGAGGCTACAAGAGGTCATGCATATAAGAGATCAAAGAAACTCAAATAACTTTCATGGATATAAAAAGCTAGATCTGATCATAAACTCAAAGTTCATCGGATCCCAAAAAACACACCGCAAAAGAGTTACATCATATGGATCTCCAAGAGACCATTGTATTGAGAATCAAAAGAGAGAGAGGAAGCCATCTAGTTACTACTACGGACCCATAGGTCTACAAGGAACTACACACACATCATTGGAGAGGCACCAATGGAAGTGGTGAACCCCTCCGTGATGGTGGCTAGATTGGATCTGGTGTTTCTGGACTCTACGTCGGCTAGATGAATATTTCGTCGACTCCCCTAGGGTTTCAGGAATATTGTGGTATTTATATAGCAAAGAGGCGGTGCGGGAGGCCACCGAGGTGGGCACAACCCACCTGGGCGCGCCAGGGGGCCTAGCGTGCCCTGGTGGGTTGTGCCCCCTCGGGGCACTCCCCAGGTGCTGCCTTAGCCCATCAGGTGTCTTCTGTCCCAAAAAAATCTCCAAATAGTTTCGCGGTGTTTGGGCTCCGTTTGATATTGATTTCCTGCGATGTAAAAAACATGCAGAAAACAGCAACTGACACTTGGCACTATGTCAATAGGTTAGTACCAAAAAATGATATAAAATGATTGTAAAACATCCAAGAATGATAATATAACAACATGGAACAGTAAAAAATTATAGATACGTTGGAGACGTATCAGCATCCCCAAGCTTAACTCCTTCTCGTCCTCGAGTAGGTAAGTGATAAAAACAGAATTTTTGATGTGGAATGGTACCTATCATGTCATATCATATTCTTTTCTTTATAGCATGGACATTTGGACTTTTATATGGTTCAAACTAATAATTTAGATACTCAAGTATATCAACAAGCAACCATGTCTTCTGAAATATCAATGCTAAAATAAGTTATCCCTAGCCCATTATGCTCAACCATTGATCCATTCATGAAACACGTTCATATATTAGTTATACCCAATGCTCAAGTACGATCATAGTGTTTCCTAGTTGGTGCTTGTCAGAGAAGATGGAGACTCAAATTGAAAAATAAAAATTGCATAAGTAAAAGAAAGGCCCTTCGTAGAGGGAAGTAGGGATTTGTAGAGGTGCGAGAGCTCAAAGCTTAAATTGAGAGATAATTTTTTTGGGAGGTATACTTTTCCCACCAACGAGAACGACTTGAGGTTCCCTACACTTTCCATGCTATATATATCATCGGCGGTTCCCAAACAAAAAATAAAGTTTATTCCTTTTCCACCAAACTTTCACAAGCCATGGCTAGCCGAATCCACGGTTGCCTTCCAAACCAACACTTTCCAAGGAATTTATTATTTGACAACATAAAGTAAATTTGTTTTTCATTTCGGGACTAGGCATCCCTAATACCTTTACCTTACTCTCGTGCAATGACAAGTGAATAAACACTCATCGTGAGAATAACACATCTAGCATGGATAATATTGGCCACCCCTTACCGCCTCGCGAGCGGTAAAGGCACACAAAAGGGAAATTTATTTTGAAAATTAGAGATGGCACATACAAATTTTCTTAGAACGGCAAGGAAATATTGCATATAGGTAGGTATGGTGGACTCATGTAGAAAAATGGGGATAAAGGATTTTGGATGCACAAGTAGAGATCATACTTAGTGCAAAATGAAGGCTAGCAAAAGAATGGGAAGCGACCGACCATGAAACAAATAATCTCGTAAGCAAACACCGAGCATATATAACACCAAATAATGCACCACAAGTAGGATATAATTTCATTGCATAATTGTTGACTTTCGTTCTTGCATAGGGAATCACAAACTTTAACTCTAATATTCTTACTAGAGCACAATTACTTATCAACATAACTCACATATCACATCATCATGTCTCAAAACTATTACAAGGAATCATGTTTATTTTGTCCAATGATCTTCATGATTTTTTTTATTTTATGCTTCTTGGATATCTATCACTTTGGGACTAATTTTCATATGTTTCTTTTGGAAAGCTCAAACAAATATAAGTGAAGATCATGAGCATAATTTTTCTTTCTTTATTTCTCTCAAAATAATATAAGTGAAGCAAGAGAGAGTTTTTTAAAATTTTACTAACTCTCAAATAAATCTAAGTGAAGCAAGAGAGTATTTCTTAAAAACTACAAAGAACACCATGCTAAAAATGATATAAATGAAGCACTAGAGCAAGTCCTAGCTCATAAAAATTTAAGTGAAGCATACAGAGCTATTCTAGCAAGTCATGGCATAATTTTGGCTCTCTCAAATGGGTGTGTACAACAAGGATTGATGACTTAAAAATCAACACAAAACAAGCAAAGACTCATATCATACAAGACGCTCCAAGCGAAACACATATATTGTGATGAATAAAAATATAGTTTCAAGTGAAATACCGATAGTTGTTGGAAGAAAGCGGGGATGCCACTCGGGGCATCCCAAAGCTTAGTTGGTTGCTTATTTTTGGATAAGAGCTTGGGATGCCGGGGCATCCCCAAGCTTAGCCTCTTCCATCCTTCCTTCATCCATCGTAAGATAACCCAAAACTAGAAAACTTCAATCACACAAAACTTCAACAAAACCTTCGTGAGATCCGTTAGTATAAGAAAGCAAACCACCACTATAAGTGTTGTGTCAAACCAATTCATATTTTGTTTTTGTATTAGATCTACTATATTGCAACTTTTCTATGGCAACAACTCATCAAAGAAAACGATAGAGCCATCAAAATAAGCACACAACACAAGGAAAATAGAATTTGTCAAAAATAGAACAGTCTGTAGTAATCTGGAAGTTTAAAAATACTTCTAGAACTCTAAAAATTCTTAAGAAATAGGGCCACCCGGGAAATTTGTATATTGATCTTCTGCAAAAAGAATCAACTAAAAATCACTTTTCTGTTAAAAATGAGTTTTTTTCTCGTGAGCGCAAAGGTTCTGTCTTTTTCAGCAAGATCAAACAACTATCACCCAAGAAGATCCTATCGGTTCTACTTGGCACACACTAATTAAAACACAAAAACACAATTTATACCAGTAGCATAATTGTGTTAACACTCAAGAACAGAAAGCAAAAAGCAAAAAAACAAATTTTATTCATTGGGTTGCCTCCCAACAAGCGCTATAGTTTTACGCCCTTAGCTAGGCATAATTCCAAGATTTCAAGTTTTGTCATCCTTGTTAGATGTTCCATAAGTTGCCCTCATTATAGATTCATAAGGCAATTTGATCTTGGTTCTAGAGAAGGTTCCATGCCCTTTCTCAACGGAATTGGAATTTAATATTCCCTTCTTTCAAGTCAATCACCGCGCCAATAGTGCGCAAAAACGGTCTACCAAGTATAATAGGGCAAGACGGATTGCAATCGATGTCAAGAACAATAAAGTCTATGGGTATTGATCCTTCCCATTGGCTTTTTAATAGTGGAATCCGCCAAATGCAAATTAAGAGAGAAATCTTCAATATTGGTAAGACCAAGAACATCCCGAAGAGATTTCGGAATAGTGGAAACACTAGCACCCAAATCACACAAAGCAAAACACTCATAATTTTTAATTTTGATATTGATAGTGGGTTCCCATTCATCATGCAACTTCCTAGGAATTGAAACTTCTAATTCCAATTTTTCTTCAAAAGCTTTCATCATAGCATCAAAAATATGTTTAGTAAAAGCTTTATTTTGTTCATAAGCATGGTGTGGATTAATCATGGATTGCAACCAAGAAATATAATCAATCAAGGAGCAACTATCATAATTAAAGTCTTTGTAATTCAAAATAGTGGGTGCATCACTAGTTAAAGTCTTGACCTCTCCAAACCCACTTTTATCAATTTTCTCAACAAGATTTTCACCCTCCAAAATATTGGGACACCTTCTACCTATAGTTGACTTTTCTTCAGTCCCTTTATCATCAAGTTGAACTTTACTAAACAAAGGATCAATGGAAGAAACACCGATCATTTTAATGTCTTCATCATTTTTATGAAAGAAATTATTAGAAAACGCCTTTTCTAGAAATTCTCGTTTAGATCTAAGCATGGCGGTTCTTTTCTTACTTTCATCCATAGAAACACAAAGAGCTTTAATTGATTCTTCAACTTTAGGCACAAAAATTTTCAACTTGAGATTTTCTACATCGTGATAAATCCTATCGATACTCCTAGACATATCATCGATCTTATTCAATTTTTGTTCTATGGAAGCATTGAAAACTTCCTGAGTATTGATAAATTCTTTAATATTATTCTATAGATCAGAGGTATTCCTATTATCATTGTAAGATTTATTTCCATAGGAATTACCATAATTATTAGAGGAATCTATTTATATATAAAAGTAATATACGGGCTAACCAGAAAATAGATAAATAGATAGAAATTACCACAAAAATTAGAAAGATCTAACCGTTGAATCTAATATATCGTCAACATTAATCAAATCTCAGCCAATAAATTTCATTAATGCTCTCCACGCCTCCTCCCATCATGTACGACCTGTACCTAGAGTCACGTCAAAAGCATACCCAAGCTCCAACTCGGTCGCCATAGAATTGAGATCAGTTAAAAAAGAATATAACCTAGCACGGCCGTCGGCGGCAGCTTCTCCGCAAGAATTGTCGTTGTGCCACTGGCGTGTCACATCCATGTTGCCAGGCCCTCCCAGGTGGCTCGCACAGGCATAAATCCTATGGAGCGTTAGCGGCGACCCAAGTAGAGGCAGGTACTGGATTGATTCTCCAAGCTATCCAATGCATGTCCTTTTTTCTCCATACCTATTTTGTTCTTTAATTAGTCCTCTGTATAACGTATATAAGTTGATGAAGCATTTTCTTTCTTTTCAATCTGATGTTAAATCTGACATGAAAGCGGTACATGCATCTGAGAAGAAACTATTGTTTCATTACTACTAGATTAGACTACAGATGGACATCTACATATATAAGAGATTTACATCCATTGTATCAAATACATAGGGAGCTATATTCCGCGCAGATATTTTACTGGAAAGATAGATCTCCTTCAAGATTTGCTCAGGAATTCCTGCTCCACCAATGCACCCGAACTTCCTCGAGTGAACCCTAGAGGTTCTCCTCCAAGATATCCTGACTGTCCACAAAGCTCTGGCCTGGACGCAAACATGCACCATGAACTGCATGGCCTCCATGAGGGACTGAAAACCGACTTCTCCCTTCGCAACGAAGCAGGGCTCCTCGAGGCGGATGTTGGACCTGGCGAGCAGCCGCAGGTGCTGGACCTGACAGATCAGTAAAAAAGAACTAGGATGCCCTAGAGTGTCCACCGTCTCCATTGGAATTGTTGGTGCACTATGTAGCATTAGCGGCAACCCAAACCGAGGCAGGTATTAGATCGATTCTCTAAAACCTATAATATCGCTCTTTGCATGCACGCCTCTTTTTTATACCAAGAACTGTTATGTTCTTTAGTTAATAACACTCCCTTTATAAAGAAATATAAGAGCATCTAAATCACTAAAGTAGTGATCTAAATGCTCTTATATTTCTTTACGGAGGGAGTACTTTGTAGCACACCTAGAAGCTCATATGCACCCGTCCTTTTTATGAACCCCCTTTGCCCTAATTAATAGCACACATATAAGTTCATATTTGCATTGTCGCCCAACTAACAAGTTTAAGCTCAATTCGGCAAGCCACTTGCTTTTACTTCCACTTACCAGTATTGTGCTTGTAGAACATTGCACGTGATATTGAGGATTGTCCGATCAACTTCAGCCAGTAATGACACAACCTACATCATTAGTTACGTCTAGCGGCAACACCACCTCGAGTAGGTATCATCTTCGGCACGAAATCAAGCCACCTCCAGCAGGATCCACATTGGAAAGCAAGTTCAAATAGTTTACCAGTAGTATAGCATGTTCTTTATAAAGCATACTGGAAATCCAAGGAACAAAAGTCATGAATGAAGCAAAAAAAGGTTACAGAGCACAAACTTCTCAATGATCAGGTATTTCAGTTCTCATCTTCTACTTGTGTTAAATAATTGTTGTTATCTTATGAATTTCGAAAAACTGCAGGCAAATATATTCGAAAAGAAAGTATGTCCATATGTAATTACATTAGAAGATGATTCAAATAATGACTATGAAGAAACATCATACATGTTAAAATACTTCAAAAGAGTACCTGAAAGAACACTTTAAACATGTCAAAACTTTACACTGCCAATTTAAGATAAACAAATTTTCTACTTTATATTCCAAATTATATGGCATAGTATCTTACCTTGCAGGCAGGACAGGACGAAAAACATGACCATTATAGCATTGACGGTATCAATGGCGATGTACTCTCAGCAAAGAAAGAAAGTTCATATTTTATAATGTTTGAACACACATGCACTAGCACCTTGGTGCTATAATGCCCCATATGCATCTCTGAACATATTTTTTTTTATTAAAGCTATCCTAGCAAGGAAATTATATTGCTGGCATTCAAATCTTAGTGAACAAATGGGATACATAATCTACAGGAAAAACTAAAAAGGATGACATGCAAAAATAGGAGAAAAGAATCAACATAAGATAAGAGGATTAGGAAAGCACCTGGAAGGAACACAAGAAATAACAAGGCAACGCAATTGCTAAACTTACAAACTTAATCCCCTTGGTTGTACTTATACAAATATATTCTAGATACTCTATATACTTCGTACTCCCGTCGTTCACAAATATAAGATGTTCTAAATTTTTGTGTGAATAGGATGTATATAGACACATCTTAGTGTGTTTGATTACTCATATCAGTCCATATATAGTCCATATTGAAATATCCAAAACATCTTATATTTGTTAACAGAGGGAGTAGTAATTTGCATTGGCGTACAATTGTGTTTACTCTATGTGTGCATGCAAACCAATCCACTTGGAGACTATGAATGTTTAGTCGTGCTCATCTTAATATTTAATTGTACAAATTCTATTGATATAACGTCTTTCTTTATCATATGTACTTATATTTTTGTGAGCACCACAAGGAATTGATAAAGGAGGCTTAGGAGGTGTACTCAGTTGGTTATGTAGATCCGTAACATGTTTGGTCCGCATAATCATTCCTCAAAATCACCAGGTCCTTATGATAGATTTGCGCCTCTCTAACACGCATTTTCACCTTTTGACATTCATATTCAATGAATGATTACAAATATGAGGCATCCACAGACTTATAGGATTATTGGAATTTCCATTGTACCGCATGCCTAAATGGCCGAGATAGCAAATCTTGGTAGTGCTTTACACATATTGTGCTTCAACACATCACATATGGAGAGCTAAAACCGATTTCACTCAACTAATTATAATTTATCAAATTTTTACTCTAAGGTAAAATCATCAGTTATCTCTTTGCGAATTTACTACAAAAGAATAGTCGATGCACTCAGGGCAAGTGCATGTATACACTCATTAGTACAAAACAAATGATTTGTTCAGACATAAAAATTATTTAAAAGAGCATGCGTCACTACTTGCATACATATGAACTAGATGAGTGTGGACTTGAACGTTCGCCGGGGGAGAGGCCATCTCATTTGCCATCAACTAGATAGATTTTAATAGCCTTTTATATCATAAGTACATGGATATGATGTACCACTCCGCATAAGCATTGGAAACATGCATCAGCATTTGATGGAAATAGTTCAATAATACCAAACATCGACACTAAACATCATTTGATACTTCAAGCCTATTCTATATTACAATCCAATTGTGAGAGCATCCAGCATCGTTCTATATTATATTGCAATCAGATCTAATTTTACTACTAAGTTATTAAAATCACAAATACACTAATTACTTCCTTAATTTTGTGAATATTAATGGGCCGGCGTAGAGGGGCAGAACACTACCAATTTCAGTCACAATCCCAAAAGAAGTGGAAAGGACATAAACTAATTAACAATTTTTTTCAAGCTGTGTTACGCGTCCACAAGTTACTATCGCCATTTTGTAGATGGAAAAGAAGTCAATTTGGATGAAAAACGACAACAACCAGTATGCAGGATAGTAACATTTGTCAGTAGCAAGCAGTACCTGAAAGTACATTGGCTCAATCATACGAAGACAAAAGAAAAGGGAGAAGAGAGATGAGGGACCTGTAGGTGGAAGAATGGAACGACGAAGCCAGTCTGCCGCTATTGAGGATGAAGATGATGCGTCGGAGTGCCTCGCTTGGGGACAACATTGACGCCTATGGCTCGGCGCTTGTGGACGGACAACACTCCCAAGATCCCAAAATCGCGCATGAGCTAAGGGGAACGAGATCCACTACTTCATCCACTCCATGGAGGCAGACAGGAAAGGAACCGTCGACTTCGACGACCTCGCATCCTCCATCACACAGCTGCTATTAGGGCCCTGCTCCCATTGACCGGCATGGGAGATCGATGGGGCACACGGAGATCCAAGCAAACCGCAATCCCAGCCATGAGGTGCGTGCAGGTAAGGACCAGGAGGTTCAAAACTGAGGCGAAGTTTGGGGGTGATCCTGAGATGCGGTGGATCCAAGATTGCTCAGCCTTTTCCATGGCTGGGAGCTCTGAGAAGACAAAGAAGACTTTTTATTCGAGAGTATGCCAACGGCGTACCATAGCTTTATAGAAGGGAGAACATATGTACAAGATTGCCGTCCAAGGCGCGAACACGATGGACGGGGTACAACACTATGCCAACTCCACGCTACTGAAAACTAACTCCTCACGAAACGGTGTAGACCTCCAGCTCCTACTCGCGCCTTGCTCCAGTCCGCGATTTCGTCAAGGATCATGGGCGGTAGCTCATGCGCTGTTCTCTGCTCGTTTCTTCTGTTGAAAACTCTAGCGTTTCTCTGTTTCCACAAGGCCCATGCAACGACAGTCACCATTGTATCGAAGCCTCTTATGTCCCTTCTACTGAATCCCGTGCGCACTGCGAGCCACCATGCTGAGAACACGTCCGTCAGGACCGGGACGGTTACATTGATCTGCAAGGCCCCAAACACTTTATGCCACACCTCCTGGGCATAAGTACAGTTCGCCAAGATATGATCTATGTTGTCTTCTGCTTGTGCGCACGTGTAGCAAGGTGAAGGCTCATCCTGGAGCCCATGCCTGGCTCTCCTATCAGACGTCCACAGCCTGTTTTGCAGGGCCAGCCATATGAATAACTTGCACTTGAGCGGTGCCCAGCTCCTCCAAGTGCAACTCGCGGTGGGGGATCTAGCGATGCCGGAGCATAGATGGCGGTAGACCCACTTCGCCGTGTAGGAACCGGACGACGAGAGTGGCCAAGTGAAGGTGTCTGGCTGCTCGTGGTCACGCTCGACGGTGCCAATCGCGTGGCCAAGGTGCATGAACTGGATGAGCGCCGTGAAGGAGGAGCTTGCCACAAAATCATGGGTCCAATTGTTGTTTTCGAGCGCCTGGCGGACTATGCGCCTATTGGCTGTCCTCGTGGGAACCGAGGCCACCAGGAGTGGTGCAATCTCAGCCGCCGCAACCCCATGAATCCACTTGTCCCGCCAGAAAAGGACTCGCGCTCCCGATCCCACTTTGATGTTCACCAACGCATCGAAGATCTCCCGGGCCTCCTCGTCGCTCGTCATAGGTAGCCCTTGCCATGGCCTTTGATCATCAGTTCTCCTCAGCCACTCCCATCTGACCCTGAGAGCTGTGGCTTGCCACTTAAGGTTTTTGATCCCCAACCCACCACAAGCTTTGGGTTGACAGATTTTGTCCCAAGTCACCAGACATTGCCTGTCGTTGCACTTGTCTTTCCCGGCCCAGAAGAAGGCTCTCATCCACTTGTTCATGTCCTCTAGAACCCATTATGGCGCCTCTATGATCATCAGATGGTGCACAGGCCGTGCCGTCACCACCGATTGCACCAGGATGAGCCGCCCTGGCCGCTGAATAAGTCCCTTTTGCCATCCTGGTAGACAGTGCCTCACCTTGTCCAGCATGGGTTGCCAGTCCGTGCGCGTCAGGCTCTTGATGGCAAGCTGGAGCCCAAGGTATCTACACGGAAACTCCGAGGTGTTGCACTGGAGCATGCTCGCAACTCGGGTCTTATCCTCGTCAGTGCCCCTAATGACTATCGCAGCAGACTTGTGGTAGTTCACCTTGAGCCCAGAAGCCTCTCCAAATGCCGTCAAGATTGTTTTGATCGCTGCCAAGTCATGCTCATTGGGCTTCGTTAACAGCGCCACGTCATCCACGTAAATTGACACACTCTGCGTCAGAGTAATCCCTGGGAAAGCAGTCAGGGCCCCTATATCCATGGCCTTGTGTATGAGAGCGGAGAGGACTTCCATGGCAATGATGAAAAGCATAGGAGAGATCGGGTCTCCCTGCCTCAATCCACAAGCATGAATGATCTTCCTACCCTTCATCCCATTGACCACCATCTTGGTGTTGGCCGTATTCAAAAGTGCAGTCATCCAATTTATCCACATCTGGCCAAAACCCTTTACCCTTAGCACCTCGAAGAGGAATGGCCAAGACAGTGAATCAAAAGCGCGCAAGATGTCCAGCTTGATGAAGACACCCGGGGCTCTTCTTGTATGAATTTTCCGGGCCACTTGACGCACCAGAAGAAAGTTGTCGTGGAGGTGCCTCCCCTTAATGAATGCCGACTAATTCATCGAAATCAGCTCGTGCATCTGCGGCCTTAGTCGATTGGCCATGATCTTTCCGAAGAGTTTGGGGATGCTATGAATGAGGCTTATAGGCATGAAGTCTCCAACTTCCTCCGTGTCTGGCTTCTTGGGTGTGAGTATGATGTTGGCCTTGTTCAGCCTCGCAAAGCCCCGAGAGTCGCCAACAAACAGCTTCGTCAGCACCGCCAAGACATCATGCTTAATGATGTGCCATGCTTTCTGGAAGAACGCTCCGATGTATCCGTCCGGTCCCGGTGCTCTGTCCGGGGGCAGCTCCTTGATGATCTGCCACACCTCCACCTCGGTAATCATCTCCTCCAAACAGCTCAAATCCTTAGCCTCGATCCCCAGGAAATGCAGGTTGAGGGTGTGAGCTCTCGTTTGCGCAGTCCCCAACAGCCTCTCGTACGCTTCCGTGAACACCTCGAGCTTCCTGTCTTGGTCAGTAACAATGTTGTTGCCGCTCTTGACGTGGGCAATGAAGTTCTTCGTTCTTCTCCCGTTAGCCACAGCTTGAAAAAGCTTGGTGTTAGCATCTCCTTCCTTGATCCATCTAAGTCTAGAGCGTTGCCGGTCAATCGTTCTCTCCAGAGCCGCCATGCCCAAGAGCGCATGCTTTAGGGTACGGCGAAGACATGCCTCCCTGGCCGACAGCCCCCTACCTTCGAGCGCAACGTCAAGCCGGTGGATTACCCAAGTAGCCACTCTCATAAGCATCTTCACATTCCCGACCTTGCGCTGGCCCCAGGCCTGGAGGGATGCTGCCGAGTTACGCACCAGCGCATCCAGCTTCTTGAAAGGGTCTATGATTGTGGGATCACAGACCCAAGCTTCCCTGACCACGTCCTCAAATCCTTCCAACTTGGTCCAAAAAAGCTCGAACTTAAAGTGTTTCTGGGGGGTTATACCTGCACTTGTGGTCAGGAGAAGCGGTGCATGGTCCGAAACTCCGGTGGACAGTGCCTGTAGAAGGTGGTCCGTGTATTGCAACTCCCAGTCGACCGTCATGAGAACCCTATCAATTTTGGTCGGCGTGGGTATATCTCTCTCGTTGGACCAGATGAACCTCCTCCCATGCACGTACATCTCCCGGAGCTCTTGGTCATCTATAAAGTCTTTGAACTTGTTCATCATGGTCCTGTTGAGGTTGTTGTTGTTCTTCTCGGAGGCTCTAAGAATCATGTTAAAATCTCCAAGCACAAGCCAGGCTCCCGGGCAAATTGTGCGTCTCGACGTAAGCTCCTCCAAAAACTGGCGTTTGCGTTCGTCTCCTTGAGGACCATAGACCACCGTTATCCACCAAGGTTCTCCTATCTTGGGGCGCACCCTCCTCGTGACACTGCTGGTGTCAAGCTGGATGGCCTCAACCTCCAAGACCGTGCCATCCCAAGCCAATAGCACACCTCCATGAGTCTCCTCCGCCGGCAAATAAGCAAAACCATCAAATGATGGTCCCAAACATTGCATAACCACGAATCTATCTATTACATCCAGTTTGGTCTCTTGGAAGCAAATGAGGTTAACATGTAGCGTGCTCACAAACTCTCTCACCGCCTTTCTCTTGGCCGGATTGTTCAGGCCCGGAACATTCCAGCAAAGCACCTGAGGGTGTAGATCCATGGAAGGAAATGACACCGACTCCCCCAGGCAGCCTACTAAGCACACAATAGCACGGAGCCGTGCGCTTCCAGTTCATCCGCCGGTGGTAGGGCTTTGCCGAAGAGCGCCGCGATGATCCGCACGTGTTGTTCCTGCAGTGGTGAGTCGAAGAGCTCCTTGAATTCATGCACCACGCCGTCGTCGACCTCCAAGTCGCTCGGCACCATGCCTAGGGCATGAAGAAGCACATTTTCCACCGGTGTGTCCCTAGCTCTCTTGGTAGCAGTAGTCTTCTTGGAAGCTCTTGTGGTGCGCTTTGGTGTGAACGGCTCGGCTTCCGGCCGTTGTTGCAAGGCTTGCACCTCCCGCGGCAAGGGTGGGGCAAGACGCTTGATGATGTTGGAACAGAAACTTTTCAACTTGTTGTATGCCATTGCTTCGTTAGCAGTCATTCCTTCTGTCTCCTGTCGCAGTGGTGAGCATACGAGGCTCGTGTCGTTGTTGAAATCCAGCACCGCCTCTACCTGGGCGACCACCTTGTGGGCAGTCCCCATTCCTTCCCTGTCTCCTGGAGCGGACGTGGCCGATCCCAACGCTGCATGTGCATGTGCAATCACATCCGGGCGGGTCCCTTTCTCCGGCCCTGATTGGGCTTCCGCTCCCAAGGCCGGCTTTTATAATCCAACTGCCGCCGGGGCCCCACCAGCCTCCTCTGCCACCGTGTGCGGCCTTGGGGTTTGCTCGGTGGGGTCCGACCCTGATTTCTGCCCCACCTGATCCCTCTCTCCAGCTCTGTTGCTGTCTCCTAGCATGTCATCCTAATCTGCGGGGCCACCCAGGTTTTGTTTGTCGCCATCTTCTGGAGCAGCCAACGATCCGCCAATGATTGCTCCCCCTCTGTTTCCATCTGCCTCGGTCCTGGAGACTCGCTCCTCAACCCACCTTGCGTCGCCACCTGGTTGGCCCTCAGGCACACTTGCCCGTGCACGGCCCCCCAATGATTGGGTGGCGGATCCGATGTCGCGCACCTCGCAGTTCCGGCGCTAGAAGAGGCAGCTGTCACATTCACCAATCCTGGTACCTCCCGCCTGTCACGTCTCCCATCCGCCCCATTTGAAAACTCAGTCGAACATTCCACATTCCTTGGTGCAGTGGAAATTCGGTCAAAGGCTGACAGCCTGCGCGTTATCATGTCTGCCACCGTCACCCGTGGGGGCCCCTGTCCCCCCTCGGCCGCCATGCCCATCGGTGGTAGGCGCCAATCCGAGGCAGCAGGGTTTACGTGGGCCGCGGCCGTTCCGCGAACACGACCGCCGCCCCGCTCGCCGGCGGTGAAGCTACCCCTACTCGAGTCGCGAACACCGAACTACCATGGAAGACTCCGTGGCCGCCAAGGCCCGGCGTCACCCATGCCATCGTCCCGATCTGGGATGCCACTCTGCCTGCTGTCCGAAGATCCATCGAAAAACCAGGGCTCTCCCGCCTCGCGAAGATCCAAAACCACATCGAGATGAATGAGAACCTTGTACTGGAGGAAAGCTGGAGGCCTCTCCTCCCCCGGCTCCGGCATAGCGAGCCAGCGTAGAGTGGGAATGCTCTGCGGATCCGCCGTCCAAGCAGTGGTCTTGAATGAGTCCAAATCAGCACAGGAGGACGTCTCTGGCGCAACGGCCTCAATCAAGCACGACGAGCCCGGAAGCTCCGCCACCACAGAACAATCCCAAGCATGGGACGGGATCCCCTCGAGCTCCAACCATACTTTGAAACCTGTGATCGAATGAACCACTTGTGATTGCCTGTTCCATTGCCTGAAAATGAGCTTGTCTCCATGATCCTCCACGGTCGGCTGCGCCGAGACCCTGTTCCTGAGCTCCGCCGACGCGAACACCACCAGAAAGTTCTCCGGCAGGTGGCGGTGGACCGAAATCAGCTCCGGAGGGATTGCCAACTTAGTCCAGAGCATCCCGCGGACCCGCTCCGGCGAAAGCGTCCTCCTTGCACGGCCCACATAGGCCACCATGGCGAACTGCAGGCGCCTCTCCAAGTCCGCCACCGCCGGCGATCTGCTGGTGACACGGAGCTCCGCCAGTCCCTCCTCCACCTCGAATGATACCTGGAGGCGAGGCGGCACAAGCGGCGGCCACACCGGGCGTGCATCGCGCAGGTCCGGCCGAGGGGGGGAGGGGCAGGGACAGGGGGAGCCCTGCCTGCGGAGCATCCGAGCCAGCCGAAGGCGAAGCCCGACGAGCCACCTTGGCCACAGCGTCACGCCTCAGCTCCTCGACAGGGGAGGGGCTCGGCGGGCGCTTGGAATCCCTGGAGCCATGGCCGGGGAGGCCGCAGCGGAAGCAAACGATGTCGTTGGTGCAGTCGTTCCTGTAGTGGCCCTTCTCCAGGCAGCGGAAGCACTTGTCCTTCATCTCCGGCGCGACCTCTCGCCGCCCCGTCTCATGGGCCGCCGGCGGGCTCCGCCCAGCATGTTCCCCCACGTCATGGCGTCTCTGCAAGAGCTCCTTCCTGGTGGGGGTGGCTGGACCCAACCGGCACCGCCGCCCGAACCGATTCCAGCAGCCGCCGACGCCGGCGCCATGTTCGCCACAAGCGCCACCGCAGGCCCCCGCACCTCCGAGCCATCGGACCCCGAGGAGATTCCCAGCCCAGACACCACCGGGCGTTCCCCAGCCGGCCGGAACACAGAGGTCACAGATCTGGGGCTCGTTGCCATGGCACACGGGGCGGGGGAGGGGGGCAGGGGAGCAGTGGGTGAGGGAGAGGAGAGGGAGGCCGGCAAGGCGAGAGGGAGGGGGGAGCTACCTGGCCGCCGCAGCCGGAGTGACAAGCGGCACGGGAGTGCGGTGGACGCCGGCGCTGGAGTAGCGCACGGCGGAGGGGGAAGACTCAAGAAAGGAGAAATATGAAGGTTCATGTTGGTGGGACCCCTGAAGCCCCAATACATGCTAATACTAATGGTGTGGATGGGCATGGTTTAGAGAAAACTTTGTTTAGTTGAGAAGATGACCCAACGCCGGTCCTACTTCCGGTGCAGTAGTAGGTGTTGTAACTTTTATGGGACAAATAGCACTGCGTGTTACTTTAGTGCCCATGAAAGAAAGGAAAAATACTACCACGAACCATTTTAATGAAAATTTCGCACAAAAAAGAACCATTTTAATGAATAGATAGTATGTAAAATCCCGTTTACTTAATATACCAAATGCAATAAAAGTATGTTCAAACATAACTAACAAAAATTATAAGCAAACACCAATCTATGATCTTCTTGGCCCTATAACAAGTTAATGTAGCAAATCTTACACAACATTAGAAAATATACGTCGAGAAAATGATTTAAAAAATATATAAATTGTATAGTAGGAAAATTATGATTGCAAAAGATCCATACTTTTGAATTTGATCACATTTATTTAAAATCGTCTTTAGATAAAACAAAAAAGTATTATCCCACTAAAACTTTTCTAAAATTCTACTTTACTAGTTACTAGGAAAAGGCCAAGGATTAAAATTAGCTCTATAAGCATTGCTATTAAAATTATTTATAGAGATAAAGTTCACATCTATAGCATCACTAGTTTGCTCAATCAAGGTAGACAAAGGCATATCATTAGGATCAATAGGAGCACTTTTACTAGCAACCATTTTCATAAGAGCATCAACTTTTTCATTCAAAGAATCAGTCTCAAGTACATTAATCTTTTTGCTTGTAGGCCCCCTTTAGGTATGTCATTGCGAATAATTCGCGATAACATTATCAAGAAATTTGGTGGCTTCACCCAAAGTAATTTCCATAAAAGTAGCACCCGCGGCGGAATCTAAAAGATTTCGAGAAACAAAATTCAATCTCGCGTAAAAAAATTGTATGATCATCCAAAGATTTAAAGCATGAGTTGGGCAATTACTTGGCATCATTTTCATCCTTTCCCGAGATTGTGCAACATGCTCATGTTCAAGTTGCTTGAAATTCAAGATTTGGGTTCTAAGGGATATAATTTTTGCGGGCGGAAAATATTTAGTGATAAAAGCATCTTTGCATTTGTTCCAAGAATCAATGCTATTGCGAGGTAAAGAAGAAAACAACGGAAATAATTTCAATTTCACAATATCATTATCCACGTCTCTTTTCTTTTGCATATCGCATAATTCCACGAAGGTATTGAGATGGAACGCGGCATCCTCATTAGGAGTGCCGGAAAATTGATCTTTCATGATAAGATTTAAAAAAGCAGTATTAATATCACAAGTCTCCGCACTAGTGGCGGGAGGAGCCATCGGTGTGCCAATAAAATCATTGTTGTTGGTATTGGAAAAATCACACAACTTAATGTTCTCTTGCGTCATTTTTGAGCAATTGTAAACAAGAACACAATTGGTGATAGATCCGACCGAAAAAACGGCAAATGGAAAATATGGCGAATAAAAACGGTTAAAGTTTGTGAAGTGGGGGAGATGAAAACGAGAGGCAAATGGAAAATAATGTAAATTGGGAGGAGATGAGATTTGTGATTAGGAAACTGATATATGTTGAAGGTGCTCCCCGGCAACGGTGCCAGAAATTCCTTTTGATGTCGCTTAAAGCTACGTTGGTATTTCCCGAAAGATGAAGGGATGATGCAGCACAACGGCGGTATGTATTTCCATCAGATGTGAAACCAAGGTTATCGAACCAGGAGGATAACCAAGCAAAACAACGTAAACAACACCTGCACACAAATAACAACTTCTCGCAACCCGACGTGTTAAAGGGGTTGTCAATCCCTTTAGGGGTACGACGCCTCAAGATAGGCAAAACGGACGTGAGAAATTTGTAGTAGATTGATAGATCGAACACCAAATAAAATAAATAAGAATAAATTGCAGCAAGGTATTTTTGTATTTTTGGTTTAATAGATCTGGAAATAAATGCAAGGAAAAAGTAGATCGCAAAGGCAAATATATGAAAAAGAAGACCCCGGGGCCGTAGGTTTCACTAGTGGCTTCTCTCGAGAAAAATAGCAAACGGTGGATAAACAAATTACTCTTTGGCAATTGATAGAACCTCAAATAGTTATGACGATATCCAGGCAATGATCATTACATAGGCATCACGTCCAAGATTAGTAGACCGACTCCTGCCTGCATCTACTACTATTACTCCACACATCGACTGTTATCCAGCATGCATCTAGTGTATTAAGTTCATGGAAAAATGGAGTAATGCATTAAGAACGATGACATGATGTAGACAAGGTCCGTTTATCTGTGGCGTTAGATATTGATCTCGTCGTTTTATCCTTAGTGGAAACGATACATATGTGTGGGTTCCCTTTTTGTCACTGGGATCAAGCACCGTAAGATTGAACCCACTACCGGGCACCTCTTCCCATTGCAAGATAAATAGATCAAGTTGGCCAAACAAAACCCAAATATCAGAGAAGAAATACGAGGCTAGAAGAGATCATGTATATAAGAGATCAAAGAAACTCAAATAACTTTCATTGATATAAAAAGATAGATCTTATCATAAACTCAAAGTTCATCGGATCCCAACAGACACACCGCAAAAAGAGTTACATCATATGGATCTCCAAGAGTCCATTGTATTGAGAATCAAAAGAGAGTGAGAGAGAGAGGAAGCCATCGCTACTAACTACGGACCCATAGGTCTACAAGGAACTACTCACGCATCATCGGAGAGGCACCAATGGAAGTGGTGAACCCGTCCGTGATGGTGTCTAGATTGGATCTGGTGTTTCTGGACTCTGCGGCGGCTGGATGAATATTTCGTTGACTTCCCTAGTGTTTCTGGAATATTGTTGTATTTATAGAGCAAAGAGGCGGTGCGGGAGGCCATCGAGGTGGGCACAACCCACCTGGGCGCGCCAGGGGGGCCTGGCGCACCCTGGTGGGTTGTGCCCCCCCCCCCTCGGGGCACTCCCTAGGTGCTGCCTTGGCCTATCAGGTGTCTTCTGGCCCAAAAAATCTCCAAAAAGTTTCGCGGTTTTTGGGCTCCGTTTGATATTGATTTCTTGCGATGTAAAAAAACATGCAAAAAACAACAATTGGCACTTGGCACTATGTCAATAGGTTAGTACCAAAAAATGATATAAAATGATTATAAAATGATTGTAAAACATCCAAGAATGATAATATAACAGCATAGAACAATCAAACATTATAGATACGTTCGAGACATATTAACGAAGCACAACCAGCCATTCGTAGTTTAGCATCTCTCACATTTGATGTTGTTAAATCCCATGTGCGTATCTTCCCATCATGGAAATATAATATTAAAGATGAAGGAAAATGCCAGTTGCAGGTGTTCGTTCAGGAGTTATGTGTAAGTAATGTGACTCATGGCAATTACTTTGCTTTGTCCCATACATTCTACCTCCATGCTGGTTATAATACATCAAATGTTCCCATTTTTCTCTATAGAGAAGGACCAATTTGGAAACTCAGGATGAGGTAACCTGTGCTAATTCCTATGCTGTCTTCAAGAATGCTTGGTGGAAGTATTGGAATTACCTGAAGAAAACATACTTCACTGCCAAAGAAACTCATCAAATTCCCTTACATTCTCCCGAGACACATTTACGGGACAATGACTGGGAACACCTTGTTCTGTACTGGTCCCGAACCAGGAATGTGGTAAGGTCTATGAGCTCATTTTTTATTTTGAAGTACTGTATCCTCCATCTTACTGTACTCTGTTCATGTAGAACAAGTGCTTAAGAGTGAAGAATAACTGTTCTCATTTAAGATTCCATTACTATGGTGCATACTGCCTTGCTCTTGTATCACTGTATTTACTCATACAAACTTATTTTTAAACTGAAGGATCCAATCGAAACTCCAATGGCACAAAAGGTATGTTTAAGCATGTTTGCTCTTCTAAATTGCTCAATTTCAATTGTGTATACAGTTGACTTCTCATATCGTGCACATTACTAGCATCACAACAGAGCCAATAGTGTTGTTGTACATGTTCACCCGTGGTACCCATCTGAAATTTTGTTGTGTCGTGTAGTTTCCCACACTTGTATTCTTTCAATGCTGCTTTGTCTTGAACTGATATGTCAGTGTAATGAGAACCAGGGTCCCACTAACCTCTGAAGATGGGACATGATAGTGCTTAGCAACGCCTGGCAATCATATCGCCGGCAAGCACTACTACCGCGCGGGGAGCGTCTCTCCCGCGGCATGGATCAACACTCAAGAAAACCAACTAGAAGGTTCCCCAGAAAGGCCTCCCCTGCTGGGTAGGTGAGTCTGGTGGGGTCGAGACCACGCCCAGGAATGAGTCCAAGCTAGTTTAGCAGGGTCTCTAGGCCGCTAAGCCAGACCCCGGCAAGCCTCGGATCGGCAAGCAAGTTCCTTGCCGCCCGCCAAGCCAGATCCCGGCAAGCCTCGGATCGGCAAGCAAGTTCCTTGCCGCCCGGCAAGTATTGACCTGGCAAGCTTCGGATCGACAAGCGAAGTTCCTTACCGGCAGTCTATATCAATGGTAAGCACATCATTAGATAGATGAGGACTACCTGGCCACGTATTCATCCACCGCTCTAGAACTACCTCTATTGGAGTCTTCCGAAGCACGTGTCAAGATGGCATGGCTAGATGCTCAAGTGGTGGTGACTAGGCAGGCTACTTTCCTAGTGGCTGAGTAGAAGCCATGCACCCAAGCAGCACATTTAATTCACCATCAGTGATAAGGATGATCACATTGTAGCTACTTTACACCTCCTGTATGCCACTGTGGCAGCCCCTTGGACATATAAAAGGAGGCCCACTGCATACTGGAGGAGGGGATTCGATCTTTTGAACAAGTCGGCCCAACTTGCATGCATAGCATCAAGCCGAAGCTCAAGAACACAAGATAAACTCAATCAAGTAGGACTAGGGTTATACGCATCATTTGCGTCCCGAACGTGGGTGAAAATCCCCACGCGCGGATCGCTAAACCTGCTCTTTGCGCAGCTCTTCGCCCCTGCCAACCGTAGTAGGGGTCCTCAGGATCCCATAGATGTCATTTCCCCCCGACATCTTTGACGCGCCAGGTAGGGGGAGAAGGCTGTGCAAATCTAGTCTAGTGGTTAGCACGTCAGTTTCTTCAAGATCATCATCGTCCGCTTCCATGGCGCCAAAGTAAAAGGGCTCCATGGTGATAAAGCCTTCCATGTTCAAGCTTCCATCAACCACGCCTGCGGGTGGTGCGGGCGACGCTAGCACCGCGGATGGCGTGACTGCTACGGTAGGCACGACCCGCGCAGGCGGCGTGGTCACCATGCTCGCTGCGGCAAGAGCGGGCGATGGAGATGCTGGAGGCGGTCATCTTCCGCGACCCTCGCCCAAATTTCTTCACCAACAATGGCGTTTTCTTTGCCGTCATCGCAATTCAGAGGAAGCTAAGTTCCAAAACTTTAATTACACCCTATTGCATAGTCTTTTCCTTGATGACATTCTTTGCACATAACCTATGCGCGAAGGAGCACTCTTGAGACATTCTGCGCTCTGGGTTGTTCGGGTCCACCTAGCAACACCCGCGCAGCCGCGTTTGTTCCTGGAGTGTGAAGCTTTCGAGAAGGCGGCGTCCTCGATAGGCTGCTAACTAGGATCCGTTCCTAAGCGCCATTGACTAGGATGTGCGCGATCAAGATGCATTCCGGCAAGCGTAGGGAACAACTGTGCAAAAACAGAATCATCTAAAGTTTCCTCCATGGGATTTCCATTTACATAAATAAAGTTGTACCCAAGTTAAGTGCCTTTGTGGGCACTAATTTACTAGTCATATTTAAACGCAGTGATAGCCCGAGGGCTGGCAACGCCGTTAGGACCAATCATCTTGATGCCAATAATGGCGAAGTTCTTCGCGATAAGCCTTCCAGGCAATGATCTCGCCGGGAGCCGGTGTCAAGGATGACGAAGTTCTTCGCTATGAGCCTTCCCGGCAGTGTCGAGAACTCCAGAGTTATCTACTAAAATCAGGCATCAAGAACATCAAAGTTCTCTGCTAAAGATAAAAGCCTTCATGGCGACAAGCTTGCTGGAAGCCGGAGTCGAGAACGTCAAAAGTCTCCGCTGAAAACATAAGTATTCCCAGCAACAGCCTTGCCGGGATCAACAAAGGAAACAAAACCACACTAGCATCGAGATCTGTAGAGTTCTCTGCCAGAAAATTTCCATGGAAGCAGACTTGGGGGCTGGCCAACGCCTTTGGAAGCAGCTTTTTTTGGGCCCGGGGGCTAGCCAACGTGGTTAAACACAATCACGAGCCATGCAAAATTTGGCCCCAACTCTAGCGTCGAGCTCTTGGAGATCTCTGTTGAAGCTGGGGCCGGGGGCTGTATCGATGTAATGAGAACCAAGGTCCCACTAACCTCTGAAGATGGGACATGAAAGTGCTCGGCAATGCCCGGCAATCATTTCGCCGGCAAGCACTACTACCGAGCCGGGAGCGTCTCTCCCGCGGCATGGATCAACACTCAAGAAAACCAACCAGACAGTTCCCAGAAAGGCCTCCCTGCCGGGTAGGCGAGTCTGGCGGGGTCGAGACCACACCCGGGATCAAGTCCAAGCTACGTCAGCAGGGTCTCTGGGGCCGCCAAGCCAGACCCCATCAAGACTCGAATCGGCAAGCAAGTTCCTTGTCACCCGCCAAGCCAGACCCTGGCAAGCCTCGGATGGACAAGCAAGTTCCTTGCCGCCCGGAAAGTATTGACGTGGCAAGCTTTGGACCGGCAAGCCAAGTTCCTTGCCGGTGGTCTATATCAATGGTAGTCACGTCATAAGATAGATGAGGACTGCCTGGCCACGTATTCATCCACCGCTCTAGAACTACCTCTATTGGAGTCTTCCCAAGCACGTGTCAAGATGGCATGGCTAGATGCTCAAGCGGTGGTGACTAGGCAGGCTACTTTCCTGGTGGCCGAGTAGAAGCCATGCACCCAAGCGACGCATTTAATTCACTGCCAGTGGTAAGGATGATCACACTGTAGCTACTTTACACCTCATGTATGCCACTGTGGGAGCCCCTTGGACATATAAAAGGAGGCCCACGGCCTCCTGGAGGAGGGGATTCAAACTTTTGAACCTCCCGGCCCAGCTTGCATGCATTGTGATGTCTACTATGCAACCTTCTTCTTGTAGACGTTGTTGGGCCTCCAAGTGCAGAGGTTTGTAGGATAATAGCAAATTTCCCTCAAGTGGATGACCTAAGGTTTATCAATCCGTGGGAGGCGTAGGATGAAGATGGTCTCTCTCAAAAAACCCATGCAACCAAATAACAAAGAGTCTCTTGTGTCCCCAACACACCCAATACAATGGCAAATTGTATAGGTGCACTAGTTCGGTGAATAGTTGGTGATACAAGTGCAATATGGATGCTAGATATAGGTTTTTGTGATAAGAAAATATAAAAACAGCAAGGTAGCAAGTGCTAAATGTGAGCATAAACGGTGTTGCAATGATAGTAGACAAGGCCTAGGGTTCATACTTTCACTAGTGCAAGTTCTCTCAACAAGGATAACATAATTGCATCATATTACTAGCCCTGAACATGCAACAAAGAGTCACTCCAAAGTAACTAATAGCAGAGAACAAACGAAGAGATTATGGTAGGGTACGAAACCACCTCAAAGTTATCCTTTCTGATCGATCTATTCAAGAGTCTGTAGTAACGTTCAATCTATCATAGAGTTCGTACTAGAATAACACCTTAAGACACAAATCAATCAAAACCCTAATGTCACCTAGATACTCCATTGTCAGCTCAAGTATCCGTGGGCATGATTATATGATATGCATCACAAAATCTCAGAAACATCTATTCAACCAACACAAAGTACTTCAAAGAGTGCCCCAAAGTTTCTACCGAAGAGTCAAGACGAACACGTGTGCCAACCCCTATGCATAGATTCCCAAGGTCACGGAACCCGCAAGTTGATCACCAAAACATACATCAAGTAGATCACATGATATCCCATTGTCACCACAGATAAGCACGTGCAAGATAAACATCAAGTGCTCTCAAATCCTTAAAGACTCAATCCGATAAGGTAACTTCAAAGGGAAAACTCAATCCATTACAAGAGAGTAGAGGGGGAGAAGCATCATAATATCCAACTATAATAGCAAAGCTCGCGATACATCAAGATCGTGCCATCTCAAGAACATGTGAGAGAGAGAGAGATCGAACACATAGCTACTGATACATACCCTCAGCCCTGAGGGTGGACTACTCCCTCCTCGCCATGGAGAGCGCCGGGATGACGAAGAACCCCACCGGAGAGGGATTCCCCCACCGGCAGGGTGCCGGAACAGGGTCTAGATTGGTTTTTGGTGGCACCAGAGGCTTTCGGCGGTGGAACTCCTGATCTAGGTTTCTTTCTGGAAGTTTTAGTATATATAGGAGGTGTTGGAGTCGGGGCCAAGCAAAGGGGGGCTACGTGCTGTCCATGAGGGGGGG